>CM031237.1:159039550-159387050 GCA_018340775.1 Taxus wallichiana var. yunnanensis
TTTGACCGGGTTATATTATAGATGTTGTTCGGACATGTGATATTTGGATATATTGAGTAGACCTATAAAATGGAATTAATTGATAATCATATAGTTTCTGATGAAAATTGTAAGTGATATTGTTGATGGTCTTGATGATTGTAAGTTATATTATATTCATTTTGGATATTTCGATATGGCCTGAGGCCAAAGGAGGTATTTATGTTTTGCAGGTTAAAATATCACAACACACATCGAGGGATTGGAGACCAACCACATTGGAATTCTAGATGAATTCAACAAGGTCACCATGGAAATGTGTATTTTTTGTGTGTTTGATTTTGTTAGGGATTCCCATGGGGGATCACCTTTAAATGTGACCAAGGGACTTGTGTTTTTCTTTTATTTGGTTCCTTTGTTAATGTTTGCATGTGTTTATTTTGTGGTGCATTGACCCCTTTCATTATTTATTAAATGGTGTGTTAATATTGTGAGTAATCATGTTGTTAAGTTAGTTAATTAAAATATGTCATAAGGAAGTAATTAATAGAGTTGTTGGCCTTGAATTAAAGTGTTGTAAGAAATGTGTAAGTAATGTGTAAGAGATATGTAAGTTTATTTTGGAGTATGAAACACTCCACCTTCTTTGAAATTCGAATTTGTCCTTGGAGGCTGATTTTGGAGGCTTGTGGGACAAGTTAAACTTGTCTCATACCTCTTAAATTTGTATACCAACCTTACCTATGGTTGGAGAGTTAAATTTAGACTTTCTTTATGCATTTTTGTAAGTCAAGTTGTATGTTTTAGTTGCACTTTCTTCATGTTTTAAATTTCAGTCCTTATGGGGTGTGGGCTTGATTTGAGTGTGTAAGTAAAAATGTCATATTATTCACCCACCTATTTAATATGCATTGGAAATGAAGTTAAAATTTTTGTTGGGGTTGAGGATGTGTGATGTGGCATCCTACATGGATCCACCTCATCCTCTTCTCTTCCCTCTTCCAAAAAATTCAAATTACTTACCTTGTTTTCGGTTGCTTCACCTTTGGATACTTCATTTTTGGGGGGAATTTATTTGAATTTTTGAGAGATTTTGCTTTGGAGAAGTTTGAAGATTGTTGAATGCTTGTGCTCGGTCGATATTTGGATTGCTTATACTAGAATAAAGTTGTTGTTTGGAACTTGGAACAACTCTATCATGAAGAGGTAGGAGCTTGGCTCTTGAAATGATCGTCTTTTATTTATGCAAATGTTATTGTTGTGAATGTTTTGGCATGTTTGTATGATTTTGGGTAGATGTCCTAGAAATGGTGTAGAAGAAGCATATGGGGTATATTTTGTGGGAGGTATAAGTGTTTTGGGAGGTATAAGTATGGAGGGAGTTGGGAATTGGGTTCCACCTTGCAAAGAAATAGATTACATTTCTTTACTCGTTATGGGGTGTCATAAGAGGTTGGGGAGGCATAATAAATTGTGAGGGATAAGGGGTACTTGGAGGAGGCATAAGGGTTTTCATGGATTGAAATGATATATATTTTGGCATTATATTCTCAAGTGGTGATACCCATTTCCACTTTTGGATGCAGAAGTAGTATCCCCATAGTCTCTTGCTCCTTTGGCTTTCTTGATGAAACATAAGTATTGTTGTGTGTTTATCTGGTAGTTGCTAAAGTTTATGTTTTGTTTTGGACTCTATTTTAAATATGATATTTGCATGTGAGAGATTGTCTTTGTGTTGTGGAAGCCTATTGTTGCCATGTGTTGAGTCACATTTATTATTGCAATGTGGTTGGCACTCGGGGCAAATGAAGAAGAATGACTTATCATTTTCATTGGATGTCTTGGTTGGGTCTAGAGGATTGTCTTTCCCCTTGTTCTGTTGTGATCAAATTGAAGAACGATGGAAATTCATACTATTGTTTTTAAGCTGAGAAAGAAGATAGTTTTGGCAATCCTTTGTGAGACTTCTTTTTGTAAACCTTTTTCCAACTTTAAGTGGATGACTTGTAATATTATTTTTATTGGATAGTTATTCTGTTTTGGAAATGAAATCCTATGTTTAAATGAGAAAGAGATATGCACTAAAAATATCTTTGTGTAAAGAAATGAGAAAGTGCATTTGAATGAAAGGAAAAGAGAAAGAGATGTAATTTGTAAAGTTGTATTTGATCAATATAAATAGAAGTTGTATTCTTTCCATAAATGGAGTTATTGTTGTTTAAAATCTGTGTTGAAATATGTTGAGGAATTTATGTTTGAAAGAAAGAAATACATATGAAGAAAATACATTACTCTGTTTTGTTGAAATGCATGATTTGAAAAATAGAAGCTACATTCTTGTTTCTACATTTTGATTGAAGGAAAGATAACTATTTAAAACTAGCATGAAATGAATTCAATGTTTTATAGTATGGAAAAAGAAATAGATTAATCTTTGTTTTTGAAATGTATAAACTTCATTTTTATTTCATTGTAAACTTTGCAAAAAAATTTCATTAAAAGATATTGAGCAACCCTGTAAAACTATGAAAAATTTTGAAACACTAATCCAATCTAAGGAAGATCAAAGTGGTCCCAAAACTAAAATACTTATGAAAATTTTATAGAACCTTTCAAATTAGGCAAAGGAGAAATTGCAAACATTTTACTATGTAAAAAAATTGGTAAATTTGAATTACAAATCAATCAAAAAATTTAACCTTGCAATCTATCCTAAAAATATCCCAAGTGAAATCCTCCATGCCTGTTTGGCATGTTGAGAAATTATTAATGACAAATTTGAACAAAATCGTGTAAGTTAAAAATACCAGTTCACCTATTTAGTGAAGAGAAAAATTTTTCCTCAAAATCTACCCTTAAAACTTTATCCAAATTAAAATTTTAAGGTTTTTGTGCAAAGAGGACATCGAGAGCTTTCCATAAAGTCCTCATTTTCCAAAAACTGAGTTCCCTATCAAAATTTATGGCCTTCGAAGTTTTTACTTCATTGGGCTTTGAAAATTTTCTAAGTTGAAAAAGGAAAAGTTTCTTCCGCACCCATCTTTCACGCCCGGGAGAAAAGCTTATTTTGTGCCCATCTTTCACGCCGTGGGAGAAAAATTTTCTTACGCACCCATATTTTGTGCCCGGGAGAAAAAGTTTCTTCGCACTTCGGGGGAAAAAATCTTCTTCCACGCCTAGGAGAAATTTCTTCCCGCGCCCCGCAAGAAGATAATCTAATTGTGCTCGGGGTAACTTTCACCCTCTTAGTGTTTTTAAGGTGATTTGATAATTGTTGTAATGCACTCTGGAAATTGTGTTGTGAACACTTAAAAAATAATAATAAAAATAAAAAAAAAATTATTCCATAATTCTTCTAACTAAACCTAGGTTGTTCCTTGGTCTCGAGTGGTTGTTTTAGATGGGCGTTACACTTGGTATCGAGTGGTGGTTCAAAATATTGGACCCTTGGGCACACTAGAAAACTTGAGACATGAAAATTTAAACCTAGTACAATATTAAACTTAGCACACTTTTAAATCTAGAAAACAACTTTGTTCGAAAATTTACATATTTTAGTAAACATGGAAAACTGGAGTAAAACCTAGAATATAGAACTAACTCTCGCCTTGGTTTGTGTAGGAGGCGTGGACAAGATGAGGGTCATTTCACATTGACCTAGACTTACCACCACCAAATCACGATGTAGCAACTATCCTACCACAGTAGTTTTATAGAAACTTCAGGATGTTAATGCTGCTCTACGGAGAGACGGTAGGAGCACATTTAGTTAGACATGATAGGGTAACATCCATTGAGGCTCGTGCATCTCCTCGGAATAGTGAGGAGCATAAAGGAGAGAAATCCCATGTGGATTCAGTCAGAGAAGAGTCACCGCAGAGGGGATAGCGAGACCAAGTTTCAGGACAGAGAGATAGGTCTTAGAGCCCTACGATTAAAGATGAGTATGCATGGAGGCCTAGGGGTCATCAGACTACAACTTCAGACCACATCAGGGAGATCCTGAAAGCTACGACCATCACATTATTTTAGTGACATAGGTGGATTTCAGGTAGAGGCCTAGTTGGTGAGCTTGAGTGGATGCTTCAAGCTCTGCCCTTGTTCTAGCAACACGAAAGCTCATGTTGTGATCCATCTACTGAGAGATGGAGTAGGTGTCTTGTGGAGGATAGAGGAGTAGAATCTCCATGTGGATTTTGAGACAGTTACCTAGGAGCTCTTTGAGGAGCATTTCAGGAGAAGATATTTGTCACGGAGGTTCATACAATAGAGAATAGATGAGTTTCATGACCTCCGATAGACATCTCTTATAGTAGTAGAGTATGAGAGTAGATTTATGGATCTACTCTAGTATGTTGATTACATATAGGATGAGCATGTATGGTCCACAGGTTCATTTAGGGCCTGAATCTAGACATTGGAGGTGCAGTGTGGATCCATTGTCCACAGACATTAGCTGAGGCCGTTGAGAAGGCCTATATAGTAGAGGAGACTCGGGGAAGACCCAAAGCAGGCTAGAGACCGAGTCCAGAGCCATATACAACAGATGCAGGATAACAGATCGAGGGGGTCAGTACCTCCTCCTCATGGTGGATAGGGTTCAACATAGTCATCTTTTAAACCACAATAGCAGCAACATCAGTAGTTCTTCCCACCTTATAGACCTCCACAGAGATTCGATGCACATAGGGGTCAGAGCATGGGGCCTCCTCCTATGGGTCCCATTAGGACACAGAGTGCACCTAGAGCTTAGTTAGCAAGAGATCGCCAACAGAGACCTCAGAATTTTGTAGCCGGATCATCGAGATCTATAAGACATACCTCCAAAGTACCAACTGGACCTGTTATACATGGGAGAGGATCAGGTGGTTGTTTTGGTTGTGGTATTGTTGGACATTTCTAGAGAGATTGCCCTCAGAACCCTAATAACAAGGGTAAGAAATAGATCTAAGAGCCTATTATCGTGACATGGGCGCAATCATAAGATTTATGCTTTGCGATTGAGAACATCCGGGATGAGCATTAGAGCACAGTTATTGAGACTACAGGTAGCATTGGTGGTATTCCTACCTCCATTTTGTTTGATTCTGGTTCTTCAGATTCTTTTATTTGACCATCTTTAGTCAAGTCATGTAGGCTGGTGGCAGTTAGGAAGGGTCTTAGTTGGGACATTTAGATGGCTTCTGGAGCCAATATCTCTATAGACTCCTTAGTTAAGGAGTGTGTTATGGATTTAGGACCTTTCACCACTACCTTTGATCTTCGTATCTTTCCTTTGGGCTCGTATGGATTCATCTTGGGTATGGACTAGTTGTCTGCACACAGAGCTAGGATGGATTGTTACCACAAGATCATATCTTGTACAAATGATCTAGGAGTTGAGGTAGTGATAGCTGGGGTTAGGAGACCCGTTTCTATTTACACCATCTCCGTTATGTATCTTAAGCGGTGTGTGCGATGGGGTTGTCAGATGTTTTCTATCACAGTTAGTGACCGATTAGAGGATGGGTCTAGTGGACCATCGCTAGATGACCATCCCATCTTGAGAGAGTTTGCTGATGTTTTTCTAGGGGAGCTACTGGGGTTACCGCCCGACGTGAGATTGAATTTCATATAGAGTTGGTTAGGGAGTAGAGCCTATCTCACAAGCACTTATTGGATGACAACACTAGAGAGCTCTGTGAACTCAAATTATAGCTAGAGGGCCTTTGGGAGAAAGGCCTAATCCATCCTAGTGTATCACCTTGGGGTGCACCAGTGATTTTTGTGAAGAAGAAGGATGGATCCTTACGGTTATGTATTGATTACCGCAGCCAAACAAGGTAACGATCAAGAATTGTTATCCCCTTCCATGCATTGATGATTTGTTTGATCAAATGAAGAGAGCCACAATTTTCTCTAAGATTTATCTTAAGTAGGCTACCATTAGCTGAAGATTACGGAGGTGGATATTCATAAGACCTCTTTTCATACGAGATATGGGCACTATGAGTTTACGGTGGTGCCTTTTGGTTTTGACGAATGCCCTTGTAGTATTTATGAGTTTTATGAATGGATTATTCAGGGACTTCTTAGATCAATTCATGATCATCTTCCTTGATGACATTTTTTTTACTCACGTACATGTGAGGAGCATGAGGGGCACCAACACCAAGTTCTTCAGTTTCTTCATGAGCAACAACTTTACGGAACTTGGAGAAGTGTGCATTCTATTAGATAGAGACGTAAAATATTTGGGTCACATCATTTCTGGGGAAGGTATCGTAGTCTATCCTTCTAATATTTGAGTTATTATGGATTGATCAGTACCCACTAGTGTGATAGAGGTGCAACTTCATGGGATAAGTAGGTTATTACAGGATATTTTTAGGACTTCTCTTGGATTACGCACCCCATCACTTCTCTTCGGGGAAAGGGAAGAAGTTTGTTTGGTTAGTTAGATGTGAGTAGGCCTTTAGGAAATTGAAGGAGTACCTCATGACAGTAGCTATTCTTGCAAGTGCCGGATCCACGGGGTGAGTTTTTTGCATGCATGAATGCTTCCTTAGCAGGAATTAGAGGTGTGTTAATGTAGGAGGGTAGAGTATTGGCCTTTGAGTCTCAAAACTCAAAGATTATGAGCTTAATTATCGACTTATGATCTTGTGCTAAATAAAGTTGTGAATGCTTTGGTTTGATGGAGACACTTTCTTCTTTGGGAGATTCATACTCGGGATAGATCACTTGAGTCTTCGCCATCTCTTCACATAACCCAATCTCAACGCTCAATCAACGGCATTAGATAGAGTTTCTTTGTGAGTATGATATGGAGATAAAGCAAGTGAAGGGGAAGGAGAAATGTGGTTTGCAAACACTCTCAGTAAGACGGAGACTTGTGATTATGGCCACATCGGTGGGCTTAGATTTGTAGAGTAGGATTCTACAACAACTTCATCTTGATAGCTTCTACATTAAAGTGAGAGTAGAGATCGAGTCCTAGAGACCCCTTGAGGGGAATTTTGATGGTTTATCATTAGAGGTAGATGGACTTCTCAGGCATAGAGGTCGGATTTATGTTCCTAGAGATGGAGGCTTGAGATAGAATATTCTGACATAGGCACATCGTGCACCCTATTCCGCCCATCTCGGGGTAAGAAGATGCACGCTACATTGAGACAGTTTTACCATTGGAGAGGAATTTGTAGAGACATGGCTCAGTTTGTGTTCCGTTGTTTAGAGTGCTAGAAAGTGAAGGCCAAGCATCAACATCTAGTTGGCCTTCTCTTTCCTCATGCTATATCGGAGTGGAAGTGGGACACCATTTCCATGGACTTCATTGTTGGGATACCGATGTCGAGATATCACCACGATGCCATCATGGTCATGGTGGATAAATTGACAAAAGTGGCTCACTTTTCTCTAGTGAAGACCACTTATACAACTAGTGCAGTGGCATGGGTTTATCTGGATGAGATCGACAGGTTGAACGGGATTCTGCGGAAGATCATTTTTGACCGTGATCCCTTGTATACTTCCCATTTTCAACATGACTGGGATGAGGATCAAACAGCACACCCTGGGGAGTGAATCAGAGATCTTAGACTTTAGCTTAGGATGTATGTTATGGATCATCAGTCGAGATGGGAGGAGTACCTTTACTTGGTGGAGTTTACCTACAATAATATTTTTCAGAGTTCTATAGGCATGGCTCCTTTCCAGGATTTGTATGGAAATAGTGCGGGGCACCTCTTAGCTAGGAGAAAGTTAGAGGATAGGTTTCTCTTGGACTAGCTTTGTTATAGGACATGGAGCAGCAGGTGGATTTTGAATAGACAAAGAGGCGCACAAGGGCATGATAGGCAAAAAGAAGAAGTATGCATATCATCATGGATGACCATAGTTTTGATGTGGGCATCAAGTTGTTCCTTCATGTCAGACCTCATAAGATCCCCATCCATTATGGAAAAGGTTCTAAGTTAGCTCCTAGATTCGTTGGTCTTTTGAGATCTTGGAGCGTATCAGCCCTTTGGCCTACCGTCTAGCGTTGCCACCTAGCTTGTCTCATGTACATTATGTGTTTCATGTTTCAGTGCTTAGGAGATACATTGTTGATCCATCTCATGTGATGTATTGGACCGCATTGTAGGTGCAGGTGATGGTGGAGCCTGTTCGTATTCTAGATCGCAGGACCCCGAGCCTTCGAGGTAGAGAGATTGATCAGGTGTGAGTGTAGTGGGACATGTATGATAAGATTGCAGCTACATGGGAGGATGATAATTTACTACGAGTTCATTTCTCACATCTGTTCCAGTGACTTCCAGGAGGAATTCGATTCTAAGGGGAAGGGGATGTAGTGCCCACTTCCCTTTGACACCTTTTGATACTGATCATGAAACTGTTGACTATATTATGGGAATTATTATATTTTGTTTTAGCATGATGTTAGATGTTAGTGCATAGATTATTGTTGATTTAATTCGTGTATGATGCTTAATGAGTATTAGAGACATTTTATAAATTGATGTTCATATACTATTCGACCAAGGAGTTATATTATAGATGTTGTTCAGACATGTGATATTTGGATATATTGAGTAGACCTAGAAAATGGAATTAATTGATAATCATATAGTTGTTGATGAAAATTGTAAGTGATATTGTTGATGGTCTTGATGTTGTTGTGATTCATATATATATATGATGATTTTGGAATTATAGTTATATTCATTTGGATGTTCTGATATGGCCATGAGGACGAAGGAGGTATTTGTGTTTTGCAAGTTAAAATATCACAACACACATCGGGGGATTGGAGACCAACCACATTGGAATTCTAGATGAATTCAACAAGGTCACCATGGCAACTATATTTTTTTTGTGTGTTTGATTGTGTTAGGGATTCCCATGGGGATCACCTTTAAATGTGACCAAGGGACTTGTGTTTTTCTTTTATTTGGTTCCTTTGTTAATGTTTGCATGTGTTTATTTTGTGGTGCATTGACCCCTTTCATTATTTATTAAATGGTGTGTTAATAATGTGAATAATCATGTTGTTAATTTATTTAATTAAAATATGTCATAAGGAAGTAATTAATAGAGTTTTTGGCCTTGAATTAAAGTGTAGTAAGAAATGTGTAAGAGATATGTAAGTGTATTTTGGAGTATGAAACACTCCACCTTCTTTGAAATTCGAATTTGTCCTTGGAGGCTGATTTTGGAGGCTTGTGGGACAAGTTAAACTTGTCACATACTTCTTAAATTTGTATACAAACCTTACCTATGGTTGGATAGTAAAATTTAGACTTTCTTTATGCATTTTTTCTAAGTCAAGTTGTATGTTTTAGTTGCACTTTCTTCATATTTAAAATTTCAATCCTTATGGGGTGTGGGCTTGATTTGAGTGTGTAAGTAAAACTGTCATATTATTCACCCACCTATTTAATATGCATTGGAGAATGAAGTTGAATTTTGTGTTGGAGTTGAGGATGTGTGATGTGACATCCTACATGGATCCATATCATCCTCTTCTCTTCGTTGTTCTATAAAATTTGAATTCCTTACCTTGTTTTGGGTTGCTTCACCTTTGGATACTTCATTTTTTGGGGGAATTTCTTTGATTGTTTGATAGCTCTTGCTTTGGAAAATTTTGAAGATTGTTGAATGCTTGTGCTTGGTGGATATTTGGATTGTTTGCATTAGAATAAAGTTGTTGTTTGGGTCTTGGAACAACTCTATCATGGAGAGGTAGGAGCTTAGCTCTAAAATGCTCCTCTTTTATTTATTCAAATGTTATTGTTGTGAATGTTTTGGCATTTTTGTAGGTTGTTGGTTAGATGGCCTAGGAATGGTGTAGGAGAAGGCAATGGGGTATATTTTGTGGTAAATATAAGTGGGAGAGATTTGGGAATTGAGTTCCACCTTGAAAATAAATAGCTTGCATTTTCTTTACTCGTTATGGGGTGCCATAAGAGGTTGGGAGGCATAATAAATTGTGAGGGATAAGGGGTGCTTGGGGGATGCATAAGGGCTTGTCGAGGATTAAAATGATTTATATTTTGGTGGTTTGTTCTCAAGTGGTGATACCCATTTCCCCTTTAGGAGGCATAAGTAGCATCCTCCATAGTCTCTTGCTCCTTTGGCTTGCTTGATGAAGTATGAGTATTGTTGTGTGTTTATCTGGTGGTTGCTAAAACTACTCTTTTGTTTTGTATTGTGTTTTAAATATGATATTTACATGTGAGAGATTGTCTTTGTGTTGTGGAAGCTTGTTGTTTCCATGTGTTGAGTCGCATTTCTTATTGCAATGTGGTTGGGGCTCGGGGGCCAATGAAGAACGATGGATTCTCCTTTTCATTGGATGTCTTGGTTAGGTGGAGAGTTGCATTGTCTTGGATGTTGTGATCAAATTGAAGAATGATGGTAATTCATCTTTGTTGTTTTTGAAGCTGAGAAAGAAGAAAGTTTTGAAGTCCTTTGTGAGACTTCTTTTTGTAAACCTTTTTCCCACTTCAAGTGGATGACTTGTAATATTATTTGTATTGGATAGTTATTTTGTTTTGGAAATGAAATCCTATGTTTAAATGAGAAAGAGATATGCACTGAAATTTGTACTATGTAAAGAAATGTGAAAGTGCATTTGAATGAAAGGAAAAGAGAAAGAGCTATAATTTGTAAAGTTGTATTTGATCAATATAAATAGAAGTTGTATTCTTTTCCACAAATGGAGTTACTACTGTTTAAAATCTATGTTGAAATATGTTGAGGAATTTCTATTTGAAAGAAAGAAATACGTATGAAGAAAATACATTACTCTATTTTGTTGAAATGCATGATTTGAAAAATAGAAGTTGCATTCTTGTTTCTACATTTTGATTGAAGGAAAGATAAACTATTTAAAACTAGCATGGAATGAATTCAATTTTTTATAGTATGGCAAAAGAAATAGATTAATCTCTGTTTTTGAAATGTATAAACTTCATTTTTATTTCACTGTAAACTTTGCAAAAAAATTTTTTAAAAGATACAGAACAACCCTGTAAAACTATGAAATTTTTTTGAAACACTAATCCAATCTAAGGAAGATCAAAATGGTCCCAAATAAACTAAAATACTTATGAAATTTTTTAGAACCTTTCAAATCGAGAAAAGGCAAAATTGCAGACATTTTGTTGTATAAAAATTGGTAAATTTGAATTGCAAATCAATCAAACAATTTAACCTTGCAATCTATCCTAAAAATATCCCAAGTGAAATCCTCCATGCTTGTTTGGCATGTTGAGAAATTATTAATGGCAAATTTGAAAAAATTCTGTAAGTTAAAAATACCAGTACACCTGTTTAGTGATAGAAAAATGTTTTCTCAAAATCGACCCTTAAAAATTTATCCAAATTAAAGTTTTAAGGTTTATGTGCAAAGAGGAGTTGAGATCTTTCCAAAAGTCCTTTTTTTCAAAAATTGAGTTCCCTACCAAAAGTTATGGCCTCCGGAAGTTTTTTCTTCATTGGGCTTCGAAAATTTTCTAAGTTCGAAAAAGGAAAAGTTTCTTCCACGCCCGTATTTTGCACTCGTCTTTCGCGCTGGGAGAAAAAAATTTCTTCCGCACCCAAGAGATAAAAACTTCTTCCGTGCCCTCCTTCCGTGCCCAGGAGAAATTTCTTCCCGTGCCCCGCAAGAAGATAATCTAATTGTGCTCGGGATAACTTTCACCCTATTAGTGTTTGTAGATGATTTGATAATTGTTGTAATGCACTCTAGAAATTATGTTGTGAACATGTAAAAATAATAATAATAAATAAATTTATCCTATAATTCTTCTAACTAAACCTAGTTTGTTCCTTGGTCTTCAAATGGTTGTTTTAGATGGACGTTATAATAAGGGTATTGAAGGATTATTTTCGAGGATCGAAGGAGGGAAAATAGGGTTTAGACATCAGGACATGATCCCCCAAAACCTAATAATACTTATGTATAGTATCTTGATCTTCATAAGACTTAAAAACAACAAAGAAGTCTCGCATTAGAACAAGGATAATAAACAACCTTACCCTAATTTTAGGACACCATTTCTTAAAAATCCAAGCATTTAGTTGGGAGAGCTTCAACTTGTAGAGATGGAAGTAGAAAATGAGACCAAGTTTGTTGTGATTGTCCTCCATAGTTTGAACCTTTTAGAGTTGGTCATCCTCAAATTTTGCGTACCCGAATGTTAGAGGTGGGTTACTGAGATTGTTTGAATGAGTGGACATCTCTTACAAGACTAGGATGAGATCAATTACTTTATTTTATTAAGGAGTGTGAGTGAATGCTATATGATGCATTTAATCCGATAGTTTTGAGGTAGAATCGAAATGCCTTCGATGTAAATTTGGTGCCATTTTCGGTCCTAATTAGTGTCCCATTGTAATATTGCGCGTCATTTTCAATCAATGTTACAAGTATTTGAAAACCTTTAAAGGATTTAGATTTCTTTGCAGAACATCATTGTTACCTTGTTGTAGTAACTAGTGAACAAAACTAATTACTTATGACCATCAACAAATATAATTGGTAGAAATCATAGATCATAGTGAATTAGTACCAACATTGTTTCAATCTTCCATTTTGTTGCTTTAAATGTTTCCCTTTAATGTTTAGCCATAATGTACGCTAGAAGAATTTCAATTTTCTTGTGTACGATTGGTATAGATACAACACCATTCTTTTACACTGTGTAAATCTTATCATATTTGATATGCCAAAATCTAGCATGCTTAAAAAGTCTAAATGACATTCCTTCTTCTTTGGGATGTAGAGCAAATATTAATGGCTAATATCCGTAATTTGGCAAAAAGTAGGAATTCGGAATATGAATTTGGCTATTTTGACGACCATGGCGGTGGACATGTTTCGCCTAAAAATTCAAAAAAAAAAAAATTCCTATGTGAATAGCCAATGGATATCCAATCCCGACATATATTTTTTATTGAATCACCACGTGATAGATGCGTCGGGGTTGTAAAACATCCTTGGATCGCCAAGAAATCTATGGAACCTTCCAATTCATTTAGTCTTATTCGCCAAACATGTTTACGAATTTTTTTTTTAAAATCATTAAATTCATCATATATATATATATATATATATATATAGACACACAAATAGATAGATCTAGATAGGAAGTCGTTAAACCTTTAGAAAACCCTCCATGTTTAAAAGACTCCACTAACTTCCTAGGAAGCTACTAAAACTTTTGATAATCCTTGGCACATGAGGAGCAGCCAAGTGTCACCCATTCCGGGCACCTGAGCGTAAAGGTATGCAAAAGGATCCCCAACACCCGGAATTGGATATCGGGAGACATGTGGCGGGATTTAAGGCATGCTTAAGGAAAAGGCATTATGTGGACTCCAAGCCCGTAGAAGTAACCGGTTCAATAAAGTTTACGGGAACATGTGGCAGAGACCTCCATTTAGAATTAAAACACATTTTGTGTATGAAATATCCTTCGTGCCAATGAATTATCCTTAATTCGTCACTTCATCTAGAATTTCCTTCAAAAAAATATTATATTTTAGCAATGCCACGAATGTTGATTTTATATAATTCGTCAACCCAACGAATCTGGTTCCGACCATATTCACTACTATATCAATAAAAAAATTTCATGCGCGTTCCTAATTTTCCCTATTTGAATGTAAAAGATTTCTTGAAATAGAAAGGATCACCGGCGAGTTTTGTGAAGCTGTTATTCCTCAAACCCAACGATTACAACTTCCATATAGCATTTTATTATGATGTTTAATTACCCGTCATCAATCGAAATTAAACTTCCTTGTTTGACTACCACCAAGGAAAACAAGTTGGTTTTTAATTGAGAAAGGTATATGATATTTTCTAGAAGGAAATCAGGAATCCTTGTTGAATTAAGTCAGATTTTCCATTTTCCTCGTTGAAAACTTTTTCTATCCGCAAAATATACAAGGTCCCACAACTTTCTTGATGATATTTTTCAAAATGTCCTGTCAAATAATCATGTTTTCTACTACATTAGTGTCTATGACTCGAGTATTAAAGTAGGATGACTTTTCCAAGGCATTGTTATCATTGTCTGAAGTGGAAAGTATATATTTAGATGTAAATATAAATCAGAGTCAAGGATTATATCGCATATCTTTCTTTTTCGTTTTTTAACAAAGAAATCTGATACGATTGAATTTTGCGCCACGATGTGCAAATATTTGCCTAGGTTACTAATTTATGTCACCTTATAAACAATACAATTTAATTTCATCATATTAAAAATCCTGTACAACTTTTCTCATTAGCATTTTTTTCTGCCATTATCATTGAAGTTGTGATATACACTTCTTTTGAATGTAAAGGATAAACATAATGCCATACATACTAAACAGACACATGCCAGTGTAGACGTCCTTAGGATATAAAAAATATTAATTAAAAATTTAATAAATACCTTCATTTCTCTCTAAATTATTGATAATAGAACGTAGATTTACACTGTAAAAACCTTTAGATTGGAACACAGCATTATTCTCACGTAAAGCCTCAATATAGAATATCCTACCCGTACACTAGGTGTTATATAATTGAGCACTATATGAAAAGAAGAAAGATGAGTCACATGGAAAAGTAGGCGGAGGAAATGGAGGGAAATACATTGTTACAAAACCAACTTGCAGTGATTTCTTACAATACATTTACATTATACTAGTGGTTGCTCTCGAGACACCATTACTGAAAATAAATCACCAGGGCTTTTAGACTTCCAATAACACGTGTGCTTCCACTCAATTATGAACATTGTTGACATTCATCTGAAAAATGTGAACGTGCTTTTGACTACCATGCGAAATTGTTATCATTTTGTCAAACAATTTGGTTTACCTGGGTTTTGCAAGTCTCTATATTTTCCACAGCCTAAAAGGATCCTGGAAAATCTTGTGGCGTTAGGATTATTTGGCCACAAGGGTTTGACTTGATCAACTTGCTGTGCAGAATGGTGTGAGGGGCCTCATGCCTGACATGTATGACTTTCAGAATGATGTTTGGCTCTGCCATTCATTTGGAGACAAATTACAATTGCTACAACTTCACAGCATATGTGAGAAAATGTACCTATTTTGTTAGTTAAAATGAAAGCATCTTTTATTAGATAATCAGACCAATAAGTTGCAATAGACAACCATAAGGGTCAGGTAAAACATCTTGACCTATTAAATCCAGGAAGGCTAACATTTTGACATTTATCTCCACTATAACACACATTCCTCTCATAAGGCAAGCTTGTGACCTTACTTCATTCTTCCAGGAACAAGCTATCAATGCATTGAAAGAGGTTGAGGAGTTTCTGATTGCACAGGCCTCCAAAATTGTAACTATAATCATTGAAGACTATGGGAAAGCACCCAAGGGTCTAACCAAAGTATTCACTGCAGGTGGATTGAGGAAGTACTGGTTTCCAGTTTCTAGTATGCCCCAAAATGGTCAGGACTGGCCTACTGTAGCAGACATGGTGGCCAAAAACCAACGTCTTGTAGTCTTTACTTCCAAGTCTTAGAAAGAATCAGCAGAGGGCATTGCTTTCCAGTGGAAGTATGTTGTTGAAAATCAATGTAAGCTTTATTGCCTTTCAGGATCAGCCTATTTATCGAGTGTCACATTAAAAGCTCAAACAAGATGTGTTGATGTTGATGTTTGCAGATGGGGACAGTGGTATGAAAATAGGAACATGTACAAATCGTGCAGAATCCGCTGCATTGAATACAAAAAGTAGATCCCTGTTTCTGCAGAACTTCTTTCCTGATAATCCCGATTTTCACAAAGCTTGCACGGAAAATTATGCTTCTTTATTGAGCATCCTACCTGTGTGTTATCTGGCTGCTGGTAAAAGATGGGCTAATTACATTGCAGTGGACTTCTACAAGGTTAGTCCCAATAAGGCCTAGCATCCAAGAAAATAAACTTCTAGTTAATTTTATTCATTAGTTTTTTAGGCCTATGTATCAATGCTTACTACAAACTAAACTTTGGGAGAGCATTGCTATTGCTTGCAGAGAAGTGATGGTGGAGGTGCATCAGAAGCCGTGGACAAGCTCAATGGACAACTTATCTGTGGATGCAGCCAAATAAACTATTGCCAGGTCTCTTCATAAACAATTCTTATTTTTCTCATTTGACAGATGTCATAAACAATTGTCAAATATGAAATAAGATCAATTTCGGATGATTTTAAATGCCCTTCAAGCCAAAATGATCCATCGAACCTATCAAAGTGTGTTTACTTGTTTACAAGATTGTTTCTACGAGTGTTTATTTTCTGAATGAATTCCCCAAGCTTTGTATGATTGTATTGATTTAAGATGGCCCTCGAATATCTATTACGATTGCTCTGACACTTCTATATCTTTATTTGGCAGCCAAACAACACATTTGGAGCCTGCAATCTTCCAGCTAGTTTTCCCTCTGCAGTATCAACCAGAATGACAACGAATTCTGCTGCCGCTTCAATCATCATGAAGTTATTTATCTGACCTTCCTCTGCCTGTGATTTGGATTGATGAGTTGGCATCCGCCCTCTCTCTTGGGTTAACATTTCTTGCAGTTTTGATGTCATGACTTGTGGGTCATCTCTATCCTGTGATTCTAGCCATGATTCCTCACCAAATTTCATACCCTCGCTCGAAGTGTTTTACAGAAGTGTTTACTGTCATCCAAGATAAATTTTCCAAATGTCTTCCTATTAAAATCCTTGGTCGAGAACCATTGATGTTACTTGGCATCAAACCCATTTAAATTCCTCATCTCCATTATAATTGGAACTCTTGTTGGGTCAAGTTTTGGTCTGATTGAGATCTTCTCTATGGAGATTGGTTTGAGGCTTCATGGTTTACTTGTCTACCACCGTTGATAATTACTGAAAAAAAAGCCCACCCAAAATAGGTGCATCTGATCGTTACAAGGCGGTTCATTTGTCCTCCATTGAAATAGAATTTTATATGAGCTAAATTTTTATGGGAACGGATTTGGTAGTCTTTGCAGCAATTAACATTGCATTTCATTAGATGGCAGCTACCCAGAAACATTTCTTGTCAAACCTTGAAATCACAGTCAAGAACAACGTTTACAGAAAAATCTAGGTATCCAGTTCCCCTAGCTGATTGTAGGAAAAGACTGTTAAACAAACAGTAAAGAAATGGGAAGAAAACATATGTTCTTTTCATGCGCAGAATCTATTGGCATGTAAAACAGTCCTACATCTTAGAACATAAATTAAGGAATTGACCTTATAATACGGTGCATACAAAAATTTTGCATCCTGTTTGCAAGGACTGTAGCGAGATGCATTGAAGAAATTTATGTACAGATAGCATGGGTTAAAAAGGAGAGGAGAAGACAAACCTGTTCTGTAGCAGAAGTCGACAGGAAAACAGAATGCAGAAACCAAAATACACAAAAATCCAGTAAATTGCATCTTAAAAAACCCTGACGGGGAGAGGCACCGGAACAGCAGAGCATGCCACTGATACAACCACCGACAGAGAGAGTGGAAACAGGAGGTGGCGGATAGGTGGACATCAAGCCTGACAAGCTCCTCAACCAGGATGCAACAGGTGAATGAGAAGCAACTGAAGCACGACGATGACGTCGAGGAGCTTCAACTGAACGGTACCACGCCTCCGGCGTAATAAATATAATATTTTATTATATTTGAAATGGAGTTGGAGATTCGAGAAATTTTCATTTTGCGGGAGTACATGGAGAAACATTTGGTAGTGTTAGAAAAGGCATTTTATTTTGTTTTCTTTTTGCATACTTTAGTTGGTTTTATATTAAATTGTAAGTCATGTTTTTATCTTATTTTTAGGAGAGAAGAAATAGAAGAAAAGCTCTTCTTTATATGCATGCGCAGCATGCTTTGCTTTTATGTGTGCTCTATTTTGGCATGATCTATTTTTAAATTTAAATCCCTCTATAAAACATAGGAACATGTAATTGTTTTATCAAAAAGTAAGGAAGTTGTAGCTTATGTTAGCAAGGATGGAGGAATAGGAAACACATAATAGTGCTGGATACTATTAGTCTTTTAATGTTAACTTGTTTTATTTATCTATTAATATTTTATAAATTGTTATTAGCATATGTTTTTAAAGTTGGTATCTATTAATGAATTCTATATCGGAGGATCGTTATCATGTCTGTAGACTTCTCAAAGCATAGGCAAGAACTATGAGTATTGGACTTTAATAATGAAGGTATTTTGAGATCCCCGATGTTTAAGAAATTGTTGAAATGTGTACACAAAACTAACATATCTAGCAGCTTATAATGCACTCTCATAGCAGGAAATATCTCTTGAAGGAGTAGAGAAAAGAAGATGAAAAATCTCTTTTCTACATACATCAAGATATGCATGAAAGAATTCTTCATAGACTAGTATCATCAAAGGGATATACTCCATGTTACATTTTAAGCTAAGGATAAAGTTTAAACTATAAAATTTAAATTACTTAGAAAAGATTTTTATAATTTATCTATTAAAGAATCGACTCTATAGAGTCATTTTTCACTTATGTAGTTGGTCTATTAGTCGATTAAATATCATGGAGAAACAATAGATGATAGAAGAATAATTAGAAAGATGCTTAGGAGTCTATCTTGAAATTTTATCCTTTGGTTGTACCCATAAGAAAACGTGATGCCCATCCCTACCCCTAATTAGTTTTTCTACCCTTGAAATATTACTAAAAAGAATAAGAGCAAAATTCATATAGACATTATAGGAATTATTAACTAAAAATATTGAATTTTGGGAATCTTTTTCGAATTTTCCCTCCCACGTCTCGTTGAAACTTTCTTCCAAATATAATAAAAATATTAAATTTTGATCTTACTCCCATAGGATTCCATGTGAATGCTCACGATAGTGGGGCGTCATTAAATACCTTGTCTTTGTAGTCCATTTTTTCTTTTTTCTAGGATTGAGGAATTAAAAAATAGGTACTTTTCCTTGCCTTGGAAGATTCATGTAATGGAAAGTTTTTTTCTATGATCATAATGGCACGTGTGGGAATCTATGGACAAAGTGACACATCCTAAACACCTTTTCAGACTTGTGGTTTTCTTGCATAATAAGAAAAGCATCTTATTTGGATCTAGAGGCGTAACCACGGTGAAACCCAAGTTAACATTGTAAATTTAGTAGGAATTGGATAGTCCTAGCTAATGCAGAAGTTAGAGCTTTGATTTACTAACAACATTAAAGAAGATTTATATAATATCACCGTTTAATAAACAAACATGACAGGGAACTGTGCTAAACATGGCTCTCACTAACAACCATCTACAAATTAGTACCTTTATTGGTTAAATCAGCCCTGCACAGAGAGATATTCTTTAATCGTAATATCTCCTTTTCTTACTTTATACAAATTGATTGATCTTGTTTTGTAATTGTATCTTAAGTGGGTTCATTTGTATTTGAGAGGAAAGGAAAATATTTCCTTTTGTTTTTTTTTTGTTGTATTCAAAAAAATAAGAAGAAGATTGAGGATTAGGAGGCACTTTATTCGGGTGTAATGTCTAACTTTTCTTAGTTTTATTCTTCTTCTTCTATGCACATGTTCTACATGCATTGTAACCTTTATAACTCCATTCACAGCAACCACTTCGTTTTCCTACTCTTTCTCTTTTATTCTGAGTAGGTTGTGTATTGTTTAAGACATTGAAAGTTTCATTTCCTACTATCCCACTTATATCTTTGCAAGATTTTTCTTTTTCACTCCTTTGCATGATACCCTCTATTTTTCATTATCCGCCAATGTTTGAGAAGGGAATTGTAGTCTTTTATTTTTTTGCTCACGTCTAGATAGTTAGGAGTGCAGCTAGTTATGCAAGCACCCATCTTATTTTTATTGTGTCTTGGGTGCGTAGATGCAGTGGAAGGAGTAGGTACACACCCGATATCTTTTGGAAGTATTTCATCATGCTTGTGATCATAATAATATGTTGGGAACATATTAAAGACATCCATCAAAATATTTGTTTGTTTGTTTTTGGTTATTTATGAAAACGTTGTGTTTTTCAATCATGTCATGATATTGGAAAGATGAGTTAGTTGGAAATCTTGGAACATGTAAGAGAAAATGCAACTGGTTAGGGTAAAGCTAAGGTTCCACAGGTTGTGCTAGCATCCTATCACGCTGCTAAAATGGGAGCTTTAAATCAGAGCATGGATTTACACCAAAGTATAATGGAGATTTGGAACCAGTCTCTTGTCAGATGTTCTATTTGGAGATGCTAGGTAGATATGTAAGTAAAATGTGGAAACATGAACTAGGCACACTAAATATTTGAAAAATATTTTGAAGGAATGTGGCATCAAAAAACATGCAAACAATTTGTCAGAATGCATCAGACCAACATTGACACATGGAATGCGTGGATTGTAATATTTTCTTAAAAGGGGTCTGCTTATAAGTATTTGGAGTGTTTAAGAAAATAATTTTGGAGGGCGTAGAGACTAATAATCTAAAATCATCAATGTTGAATGTTTTTGCAATGCACACAAACTGTTTGATGAAATATTGAGGAAGCCGCAAGCCAACTAAACACCTCTCCTTCTCTACCTCATCAGAAACATGCATGTGATTATTCCTATCTTCCTCTCTAGTTTTATTTTCATGTTATGCTAGCATATGATATTTTAACCATTTTTTTAATCAAGGAAAAATTTAAAAACGTGATTTTACTTAAATGTTATGTTGGTATGCACAAACCCTTACCCCATGAGAGTAGCATTTTCCACACGATAACAATACCCGAGTCATAGTGATGATTGATTTAATGTAAAAACACTATCCAATCCATGATCTAGAATCTTTTCGTTATGCTTCACCTTACATTAAGAAATGAGTCATATAAAGGGGATGTCTACTCATACACTTGTGAGCTTAATTCAGAATTTCCTCTTCAAACATGAGAATCATTCGATGCTGAAAATAAACTCAATTTTAACATGCACTACTACTCCTAGGAAATAAATGAATTAGTTACTTTTACAAAATGGATATTTGAGTCCTTGTACCTTTTGAAATAAATTGACTAAATCATGGTTGACATGTCATAAGATAAAGTATGGTTAGGTATTCAATTTTGGGGTATCATTATAATCACAAGAAGTGATGGTCTTGGTTAGTTTATTTTCTATTATGATATTTCCTCTTGTGGTAGAAAGGTCGGTTCTAAACATAGCAAAATGTGATGGCTTACTAAATTCTTCCCTATGAAATTTTCACCTTGATTGCACTACGGTCCACTAAATGAAACACTACTCTTGACCAAATGGGAAATACCATTTATTGTTCCTTCATATATGTTTGGCCATACTTCGGACTCAAGTTTCTTATGTATTTTTTCTTGGTTAAGCTAGAAAATTATTGTACTTTCATTAAAATGTTCATATGCACCATTCGATTTGAGGCTCAAGTTTAATGTGTGGCGTAATACTCAATATGTACTTAGAAATCCTCCTACGTAGATACCTTGCTTATATCCTTAATGCATCTTGAAAAGTTACACATAGTCAAGAGTCCCTTGAACTTGGTAGCTACTTGGAACCCAAGGATACTCTCATCATGTAAATGAGTGTGAACATGGTACGCCTCATCATAAGATGGTCAAAGTGGTCCTTGGTATTTTGGTTTTATGAAAGCATGGGAATGTATTAACTACCTCATAGTAGACTTCCTTGTTGTTGTTTACCTTTGTTGTGTGGATAGGGTTAAGATATGTCTAGTACCTCTTAAGAGGTCATTTGTGGGTGAATAAGGTATTCATAAATAAATCATAGAAATGATGTCTATTAAGATGATATTGGGAATGTAAAGAGTAAATGGAACCACTCTCTATTTATAAGAAAATTAAAAAGAGAGGTTTGTTTGAATCGGGATCTTTACCTTTGGTAACATCCTTTCTCATCTCAAAGATGAGCCTCATGAGGATCAAGAGTGTGGAAAACATGTATTCAATTTGTAATTAAGATTTGGAAACTTACCATGCTAGATAATACAAATGAATAAAGGTTAACTCATAGCAAGTAAATGCGTAAATGGAGGGATATCTCAGAAATAAATATTTTATAAATAGGTAAACCATGGAAATTGCAAACACTATAAAACATATCATTTCTTGATCCTGATTAGTGATTTTATCCTTGTACGATGTTCACATGCTTAAGAAAAATTAATCAGAGTCTTTGAGGTCTTGAATCCCTAAGTGAAAATAAAGAGTTACACAAATCGTAATTTTTATTTAAATGATGTTAATATGAGATCTATGTAATAGAGTAAATATAATTTAAGACATGGGAAATTGAGAGGGAACTATGAAATGATGGTTACAAAATCATATGCACTTTGAATCGTTGACCAATCAACTAAAATTCCTAAGATGATATTAAAACTAATGAAAGTTAAGGAGGGCATAACTATGACCAATTTTTTTATTAAAATGGGAAACGTATATCCTTGAGGTATGGAAAATAAAACTCATAATCATAGTGTATTTTGAACAACAATGTAAAGTGAAATTTAAGATGTAACCGAGATTAAGAATACTTTCCTATATGTTAAAGTATATTCAATCTATAAGGTTAAACAATGAAATTTATTCATAACAAATATGTAACCATGAAATATGTAGGATATTTCAGCCTTGGGATTCTCAAGTGGGATTGAGTAATTGAAACATGTACATTCCTTATGCGTAAGTTCATTAATCATGAGATGATATTGTTTTTATTATTTTCTATGTGGGTCCATGTTTGGGTTAATGTCCCTTGTGATGTTAAGTTATTCTATTTAGGATTTTGTGGTGTAATATATCAATAAAATAAAGACAAAAATAATATTTCGATAATTTTACTATGGTTTTAGGTCTCTAATTTGGTGAGTAAATTACGGTTGGTATTAGATCAAAGGTTCAAATTATTGAGCCGCTAGGATTTATTAGTAATGAATCTAGTGTAATTGGTTATATGTATATATACCTGCATGTCATGTCAGTTTATTTTCTTGTGTTGTGTGGAGTAATTCTAATGCACCCTAGTCACTGTTTTGTTCTTACTATGTGGATCCTAGTGAGCATATCATATAGTGGGTCCCCAATTCCTTATATAGACTTTAATTCAGTATGAAACATAGAATATCTTCATATTATGGTATATTGATTTCTTAGTACAATTATTTTTATAGTTGCACTATGGATGACACTTGGGAGATCATTATGAAATATATCAAGAGTTGGTTGTTTCATTCATGAGTTCTATCCTTCAGTGGTTGTGATGGTTGCATCAGACATTTGATAGTTAGAATATCTATTCATGGTAGTATTTGACACTTGAGAGATTTGGTTTCCTCCTTGGAACAATTTACCTGGATTTTGACCCTTTCCATTTCCTTACATACTACATTATGGATATGACATTGAATCATCTTGGTAAAATAATTATAATGATATGAATTCTCTTTCAAACAATTTAATTTCTATTGCCTTCAATCTTGGATGACACTTGGGAGATCATTATGAAATATATCAAGAGATGGTTTTTCACTCATGAGTTGTATCCTTTAGTGGTTTTGATGGTTGCATTAGACATTTGGTAGTTAGAATATTTATTCATGGCAATATCTGACACTTGAGAGATTTGGTTTCCTCCTTGGAACAATTTACCTAGATTTTGACCCTTTCCATTTCCTTGCATACTACATTATGGATATGACAATGAATCATCTTGGTAAAACAATTATAATGACATGAATTCTCTTTCAAATAATTTAATTTCTAGTCCCTTCAATCTTGCATCGATGCATTGACCAATTCCATTTCCTCTCATATAAACTGATAACCCTTTGACAACCGAAACAAACACCATTGGACTATTTGACATTAGTAACGAATGAATTTCTAAGTGATAACCTTTTGGGAGAGAACATTTGTTCTGGTGAGAGTGAGATTAATTGGGTTTTTTTGTTATTACTAGATACGGATGTATTTATTCAATCCATGCAAATATCTTGTGGGATATTTTACTGGACATACATTATGGTAGTTACATTATCTTTTCAATATCATGATTATATGCCATGATGTTCATGCATTGTTTTGGGTACCCCTATTAGCAGCCATTAAAGGTTTCATAGTGAATGTGATGTGAATATGTATATGTGTATTTTATATGTAACTTGGAATTTCTATAGATCCAACATTTTTTTATTGATTAATCGAGAACTTTTGAGAATCTTGTTCATTTTTTCTTTCTTGCAACATTTTTGAAGTTTGAACGTGGCTACTTGGCCATTTTCTTTTATTATAGAGATTTCTTGGTTTTATCTATTTTATAAATTCAAAGCTTATGATTTAAAAGTTGTTTGGCTAAATGTCATCAACGAGTATAATGTGGATTTTTTCTTCTTACTTGATGAATTGGTTATATCTATTTGTATGGTATGTGCATGTCATATGGCAATACTTCTAGGGTGTCAAAACCTGTATGCATGGTGCTACAAATAACATGCCCTTTGTTTTGAGCTGATGGGGCTCAATGTATCTATGATAATGGAATGACCTGACCTCACTTGGATACTTTATATTAAATAATCATTTATTGGAGAGACATATGATACTTATACCTCTATGGTTGAGAGAATTTTATGGTACTCAGTCCTCCTATGGTCAAGAGACACTTATGATATTTATTCCTCCTATTGTTGAGAGACATATGATACTTAGTCATATATGGTTGAGATACTTTTATGAAACTTAATCCTCCTATGGTGGAGGGACACTTATGATATTTATTCCTCCTATGGTGGAGAGACATATGATACTTAGTCCCCTATGCTAAAGATACTTTTATGGAACACAATCTGTTATGGTGGAGTGACACTTATGATATTTATTCCTCCTTTAGTGGAGAGACATATGATACTTAGTCCTATATGGTCGAGATAATTTTATGGCACTCAATCTTGTTATGGTTGAGAGACAGTTATGATATTTATTCCTCCTATGGTGGAGATAGATAAGATGTTTAGTCCTCTATGGTTGAGAGACTTTTATGGTACTTAGATTATTTTTGTTGGAGTTTCCTATGGGACATGAATTATATTTGGTGGATTTCATAGTAATTTTTGTTGCTCCTTTTATCCTTGGGTGATTTTTTCACCGATGTAAAAGATAAGTCATTCATTTCAAACTTCAGGTTTTAGCTTGTGTTTATGCACTCTTTCATATTTTGGATTACTTGAGAATATTTTAACTTTGGACTATGGGACTTAGTGAAAAAGATACATATGAGATTTTGATACTTTTGCATGGTTATTTTATATTCATTGAGGAAAGATTAAGATGTTAGACCACAAATTTTGTTGACATATATTGCTATACATGCAATCATTGGGAATTGTACATAGTGATAATGGTACTTTTGGTTTTGGGATCGGATTATAGGTGTTTTTCATCATTCAATTTTTTCTTATGTCTTATTCAAACCTTGTGGTACACGGTTTGTATGGATTATATGTTGTGTGGGAATGTGTTTGCGGTGTTATGCTACATTCACCTCATAAATATTTGGTGTCCTCTTTGTGAAGAATGGTTTTATTCTTTTGGTAATCCTCTTCTATCATCATAGACTTCTACATCAATATAATTCTTTGTTCTACATTGATGTGGTAAATGTTATGTGTATACACTTCCTTCTTGGGAAGTCAATATTTACTTTAGATAAAGGTCTTGTTTGAGTTAAGGTCATGAAAATGTGAAGTTTTCTATGTTATGGTTTTAGGTCTTGGACGACCTCGTGTTGTATTGCATTGTCAAAACCTTTGAAAAATAGTAAAATCGACTTGTAAAACAATATAAGTAATGAGATAGAATTGGTAAAGAATGAAAATGATTGTGGAACATCGATCCAACCTATTTGTGTTTACTAGAAAAAAATCAAAAAGTCACTTACGGGATAAATTTATGAAATAAGTTTTAATCTGAATATGAAATTTGGTTTGGCTTCAATACGGTAGAGAAAAAAACCTTTCCTCACGGAACATCAAAAATTTGATTAAATTCTAAATTTTGATGTTCCATTAAGATAAAATGTTACTAACATGGCACTAAATGAAATTATCATTATTGAACCCTATGTTCTATTTTATCCTTCTAACTAATCTTGGTGTTGTGTTGCATTGAGGACGATGCATTTTAAGGGGAGGGATATGTGATGCCCTTATTTGTCCCTAATTAGCTTTTTTATCCTTGAAAATATTACAAAAATAATAAGGAAAAATTTATATGGACATTATAGGAGTTATTAAATAAAAATATTGAATTTTGGGATTCTTTCCAAAATTTCCCTCCCATGTCTCATTGAAACTTTCTTCCAAATATAATAAAAATATTAAATTTTGATCCTAATCCCATAAGATTCCATGTGAATGCTCGATAGTGGGGGTTTCATTGAATGTCTTCTTTTCTTTTTTCATTTAGAGTGAGTAATTTTAAAAACAACAATAGCAGTATTGTTCTACTACACTGTGATTCATGTAATGAAAATTATTTTTCTATGATCCTAGTGGAACGTGTGGGAATATATGGAGAGAGAAACATCCTAAACACCTTTTCATACCTATCATTTTCCTTGCATAATAAGACAAGAAATTTATTTGAGATCTAGTGGCATAACCAAGTTGAAACCCAAGTTAACATTGTAAATTTAGTAGTAATTAGATAGTCACAACCAATTCATAAGTTGGATCTCTTGTTTAATGAAATTTTAAAGGATAATTTTCTACTCTCATAATTAAATAAACAAAATATGATGCGGAACTATGTTAAATATAGCTCTCACTAACATCCATCCAAAAATCAATATCTTTATGGGTTAAATATGCCTTGCCCACGGAAATGATTTGTAATGGTAATATCTCATTCTTTTACTTTATACTTATTGATTGAGCTAGTTTTATAGTTTTATCTCAAGTGGGTTCATTTGTATGCAAGAGAAAAGGAAACTACTACTGTCACTTTTTTCTATTGTATGCAAAATAAGAAGAAGATTGAGGATTAGGATGCACTTCAATCAAGTGTAATGTCTAGTTGTATTTGTCTTTCTTCTTCTTCTTATATGCACATGTGCTACATGCACTATAACATTTATAAAACCATTCATGGCTACCAGTTTTCCTTCCTGCTCCTCTTTTATTACGAGTAGTTGTTGTATTGTTTAAGACATTTAAAGTTGCCTTTCCTACGATCCGACTTATGTCTCTAAAGATTTTTATTTTTCACTCTTCCTCTATGTGAAACTCTTTGTTTATCCATTCTCTTCCAATTCTTGAAAAGGGTGATTTTTTCTTTTACATTTGTTGAAGACATCTAGATAGCTAAGAGTACAACTAGTTATGCAGTGCTATCTTGTTTTATTGTGTCTTGGGTGCGTAGATTCAATGGAAGGAGTATAGAAATAACTCACATCTTTTGCAAGCATTTCATCCTCTTTGGATAATAGAATAATACATTGGGAACATATTAAATACATCCATAAAAAAAAATTGTTGGTTTTTTTTATTATGGAAAAAGATGTGGTTTTCAATAGTGTCAAGAGATTGGAAAGATGTGTTCGTTGGAAATATTTGAACTGTAAAATAGAATGTGATTGGAAAGGGTAAATATAATGTTCCATAGTCTTTGCTAGCATCATATCACATTGCTAAAATGGGAACTTTAAATTAGAGTACAAATTTACATGAAAGTATAATTGCGATTTGAATGAGTCTCTTGTCGGATGATGTGTTTGTAGATGTCAAGCGGATATGTGTGAACAATGTGGAAACATGAACATGGCACACAAACTATTTGACAAAACATCTTAAAGGAATGTGGCCTCAAAAGGAGTGTAATTTTTTTCATAATGCATCAAACCAATGTAGACTTGTGGCATTCTTGGAGTGTAATATATGCTCAAAATGGGTCTTCTCGAAAGGTTTTGGATAGTTTAAGAAAATAATTTTCTAGGGCATAGGAGTAAGAATTGACAACAATCAGTGCCTAATGTGAAAGTTTTTCAATGCACGCAAACTATTTGTGAAATATCGACAAATACGCAAGCCATCTAAACACCTCTCCTTCTCTACCGTGTCAGAAAAATGCATGGAATTATTTCTCTCTTCCTCTCTAGTTTTGTTGTCATGTTATGATGACATATGGTATTTTAATTGTTTTTAAATTAAGGAAAATTTAAAATATGTGATTTTACTTAAATGTTATATTTGTATACACAAACACTTACCCATCGAGAGTATCATTTTCCAACCCGATTCACAATGATGATTATTTTAATGTAAAAAAATATCCAATCCATGATCTAGATTTTTTCGCTCTGCTTCACCTTACACTAAGAATAAGTCATATAAAGGGGATGTTTACTCATATATTTGTGAGATTTATTCAAAATTATTTTGTACAACTAAATTGTGGGCCATGAAAACATTGGTTGTCACCTCATAGCCCTTCCCTATACATGAATAATGGTGATACATAGTCCATATTCACTATGACGGTACGAAAATATGTTTTTCATGCCCATTTCGAGGAGTACTTAACTTACTAGGTGTAGGCATATGTTGTTAAAACTCAATTTTTCCCTCTTGAATGACTCTCCCAGATCAATTTATGTCAATAGGATTCTACCTTCGACTGGTTTCCTAAGATCTTGGTATATATGGGAATAGGTTGGAAGTATATGGAATTTTGTTGGCTACCAATATACACTTTATATAAGGAAAATTTGTGGCGGTTGAAGTACGTGTAGACACAAAATTTGGGTCACACTCCCCTTCATCCCCTTTCAACATATAAAAATAAGTAGTTCACCTAACCATAACCCCTTTACCCCACATTCGTATTAATTTATTTACTTATAATTGAATTAATGTTCATCCTCACAGTATTAATTAATCTAATTACTTAAATTAAGTTAATTTTAACATCACCTAGACACCTCACCCTAGACTTATTCCAAGGGCATTTACCTCACAGTGACCAAGTCATCACTCTCAGCATTGAGTCATCACTCCCAGTGTTGAGTCACCACTTGACCTAACTAACTGAGACTTCTTCCTAAAACCCGATTAGATTTCTTCTTTGACCATCCTACCTTATCTCACTTAAACACCACTTCCCTAAGGATGCTCAATCAGAATCATGCCAAAAATAATAAACATATGCCTATTTTTGGTAAACATAGACTTTCCCACCCTAATCGATGTTGGTTATCCTCAACCGATCTTTGGTCACTTTAACTTATCATCGGTTACCTTATATACACTTTCACAACTCTTTACCTAGGTTGATCATTTGATTATTGGAGCCTTATTGAATTTAAGCACAAATCCTCAAGCCCTCTTACATCTAGACAATGAACACACACAACCACAATGCATGACAAGCATCCAGTTCATCTTTCAAAGCATTTGAAAACTCATGAGAGCATAGAGGGTGTATTGTCGCGACATTGGACTCAAGAATTTCTTCTTTGATCAACTATAAACCATCCCAAATCCTAAGATATGTAATATTTGAAGTATTTATTGTGATCCTAATCATTTTTCTTATTCCCTTGGTAGATCTCTGATTTCTTTAAGTAGTTTCTTTCCTCTGTTGTTTATACATCACCTTCCTCCCACCACCCAATATTAAATGATCCCAAGACTTTTCACTATTCTAAATCTCCTTCTTATTATCCTTGAGACTTCTCGGTCATATTACGACCCAAATCATACTACCCTCACTCTCTGTGTAATCAAAAAGAGACTAAAAGCTTCTTTTTAATAATTTTCTATCAAACAGCCCCTGCCCGCAATACGAGTCACCTTAAGCTGTCATTCATCTCCCCACTCTATCGACATCGGTCACAAAGCTGACATTGGTCACTATGTTTTCTATTAGCCTTTAACCAAACTTCCTTTAACATCACCAAAATTCAACCTAGACCCTACTAGATATCTATGTGACCTTACCTAACACCCCTGTGACATGTCCCAATAAGAAACATACCTTTCCTAATGCTAGATTAGATTTAATTTTAATACCATTCTTAATCTAGTTTATTAGTAACATTTTGAGATACCTAACTATAAGTGATAGCAATAGGACCTTTATTTCTCGCATTTACATTCATTAAATTGATAAAAACAAAGGATTTATAGCCATTCGAGGAAGCATTATGCTTCCCAGTTCTAGCCTTGCTAGGAATTCCTCTTAATATTGTTGTTTAATATAAAATGGTGTTCATTTTTTGTATATACAGTGGTCCCTGAAAATGGAGTTCTCTATCAATCTTGGATAAAATCAGCAATGTGCACTCAACCTACCAATTACATAATAACTAGTATTCCTCCTTGACCTTGTACCTTATCTATATTATCAACAACAATTTGGTGAAACATTTTGGCATGCGTGATGGGACCCATTAGGGGTTATTTTGCATTTCTCATTCCTAGGTGAAATATTGTGTGTCTATTTCCTTTCAAATAAGTTCACATTAAATTTCTTCCTCGGAACATTCTCTCTCTTCAACTTGTCTCATTGACACACGTATTTTGAAATAAAAAGAACTATTATTTTAATTTTTATATTGCATTAGTTAAAGACATACTCTTGCCTATTCATTATTTATTTCATCGAATGTCATTGTGGATTTGGGTTTAAAAATTTCATATCATTTATGTGTGTTGCATCCGTAGCTAATTCAAAAATTATTCGGCAACCTATATGATGGAAGTAATGCCTAGCTGATGGTTGAAAAAGTTGAATCATAGTGCACACTCTCTTCTCTACACCAAACCACACTAAAATAAAGTACTTATTTTCTTAAACAACATCCTATGTAGAAGAAGTTATCAATAATCAAATGATCAAATGATTGAAAGTGGGCACTAAACTGATTTCTTTGTCTAGTCATTATCTCAGAGAAAGGATCTCCCTCACAAAGAATTTACCACGAAACCATCCTTAGTTGTTGGATTTTTTTAGGACACCTTTTATTAAAAAAATATCTACTCTATTCACAAGTTAGAACTAAATGGCATAAGTTGGAACATAAAATCCACCACATAGGATTTTGTGTTTACTATTTTTGTTTGATCTATGTTTTGAGATGTGAGATCATATTCTCCATTCTTCATTTGTTTCACACTCCATAATTATAGTTGGTGTATTCGAATATTTTTTAGTGTGTTAGGGTCAATCATAGCCATACTTAGGTTTCATGGTTGGTCTTTTATTTGATCTAAATTACCAAAATCACTTTTTTCATCTTTTCACAAATTTCACACTTAAAGGCATCGGCCGAGCGACTTTCATCATTTACTCATCTAACCATCATCGGTTTACTTGACCGTTGTCATTTTCCTATTGTTTTGTTTATTTTAACCAAAGTAGCATTCATAAGAGTTATTTTATTTATGAGGTTTCCTCAATTACTTCACCATATCTTTGTGTCTTTAAAATCACTATCAAAGTCCATATTTTGCCCCATTTTCATCATTTGTTGCCATTTACAAATATTTTTATTTTCCATAAGTAACTTGCATCGTCCTCGACCAACATCGGTTAACTCTTGTCACCGAAATTGGTTTACCAACCATCGATTCATTGTGTTTTAATTTTTCAATTAAAACAACGACCATATTTCACCTTCTAAAACTATTTTCTCCATTCCTTCTATTCTTTTGTGTCATCTACAGAGATCAGTTAGGTCTACTCTAACTCATATGGGTTTGACTCATATCCAAGCCAATGCCCTCATATTCCATGCTAGCCTTTGACTGTACCACTCTTGCCAAGTGCATCACCTCCTTCCATCCTATAACCTATGGATCCTAGTCAGCCTATTATCATCAATACCGGTGACAAGGTGTTCGTAAGACTTACGGATCAAAACCTTATTTCTCTACAATATTTTTTAGGCCATTCATCCACTCAAGATTCATCGGGATAGCTTGTTTACAACATGCATGTGTCCATTCCTCCTACCCTTGCACCCACTTCTACATCAGCTACTACTATCTCGACATTACCCTCTTCCACCTTACCACTGTGGTGTCCCAACTTGACCCTACATCATCAATATATACCACTGACTACGGTATGTATCATGCCTTTGATGATAGTTTCTCCCATGGTATCAACCATTCCTTTATCAACCACCTTGAGTGTAGGTCTATCTGTACCCACCACCTCTCATATACCTATTATATCTCAGCCACCTATGGTGTTGGAAGCCCATACTCCTTTCAAAAACATATGTCCTCTCCATCCTGCAGTCTCTTCCTCTAATTACTACGACGGTCGTTACATCCACTCCACCTACTTACACTTATCACCAATACCACTTGTCTCATCTATCATTTATTCAGGATATTTTCCACCTGCATCTATTCCTCCCTCCCAATTTTCATACTCAACACCACCCTATCTTTGGGATGCCACCCACGTCCTACCTTCCTCATCTACCCGTTATATTGTAGGGGGTTCTTAGTCTTCACAACCTACTAACAATCTTATCAAAATGATGATAGAAAAGATACAGACTTAGAAGCATCGGTCTCCAGATCACATAATTCTCTGACATACGATGAAATTTGAAATGACCCCATTCATCGATCCATTCTGATTCATCTATACCCTATGCATTGGGAAATGCCCAAATTCAACTAGTTTAACAAGAAATAAGAACCAAAACAACACTTATGGTCTTTTAAATGTGGTTGTTATCTTATTACTCATAATGATGCTTTTCTCTTGTGAACATTCCTCAATGTCCTTGATAGGACCTATGTTGGATTATATAGTGGTTTACCTAGGCACTCCATTTACTCATTCAACCAAGTAGCTCAATATTTCTTATATCACCTTTCTATCAATATCGTCAAGAAGGTCACCATGACCGACTTATACTCAACACAACAATACAAAGACAAATTTATCATATATTTTTTCATTTGTTGGCAAAGGCTAATCCACCAAACTCATGTTTCAACGGCCAAAACCGAGTTAATATAATTTTTCACTGGGCTTGTGATAGGCACATCTCACCGAATCTCCAAGTTCAAACCTTCCACACATTCATTGAGGCATTCACCATGGCTCAAAAAATTGAAATTTGTGCCATTTAAGAGAATAAGATATAATTACATAGTAAGAATGTTACATTTAAATCTAACAATACCTATTCTTCTTCCAAATTGGAAAATTATTACTCTAAAACAAACGGATCTTCCTAAGTGGTAGTTTTGAGCGTTGGTCCATTTTACCCATCTAACCAATCAAATCATTTTTCTAACCTTTCTCCTATTGAGTGTTTTCATTTCAAGTGGGAGCAATGAAAATACCTTACCCATAGGAGAACCCCATTCTTTATTTCTAGAAAAACTTCTAAAACCTAGAGCCATAACTCTTCCACCCATCAAACCACATAATTTTTTTGACCCCTCTCTTCGTATAACTACATGGTACAAAGAAACTTATTATTGCAACTATCATCATGTTAAAGGTCATAGCGATAGTAATTGTATAACTTTCAAAATTATCATCCAGAAATGATAGATAGTTTAGATATCATCTTCGATAACCCTAATGCATGGCTAATTAGAACCTTCACATCTTCAAGAAACTATTCAAAGACCACATCCCATCATCTAACCAACCAAAGTGAACCTTTGACCAATGATAGTAACATTCATGAGGTTCATGTTGTTTTTGATAAAGACATACCGAACTTCCTACTCAATTTCCTCCTACTCCATCTATCGAGAAGATTATTGCACGAGATACTTCATCTATGAAGGGACTTGTTTCATCTACTCCTTTTCCCACATAGGATTATTTTTATCTCCCACCTAAGCTATGGAGGGTCCACTATACCTATCAATGCATTTTCCCCACTCACCCCTCAAACTTGTGAAGAACCCACAATATTAAGTCTCCTAGCAATGGGAGATTCTTGATTCCCTTCATCTTCTTAAAAAGATGAACCTACCTCATCCAAATTTTCATCTCCCCTACGCATAGGGGATCCATTAGTAGCTCCCTTCGTATTGGGTATAATTCTCCATTGGATTTCAAGGATCTTGTTGATTTTTTCTCAGCTCTTTTACCCACAAAATAAGAAGCCAACCATTTTAATGTCTCACATACATTCTTTATAGGGATTACTACCAAATCAACATCATCCCCCTTCAATGGTGCCATTTTCATGTTTTGCTGACCGCTTGGATTATGTTGACAATTCCATGCTTTGGGGATGCCTTTCTCAACATAGATGCAAACGTTGTTTGTTGATACTTCCATGATCTATCCAAAGGTGTTTCAGATAACAAAACCCACCATTCCCATGCTAGTTATAGAAACCTCTTCTTCATCACCCTCACCCACACCTAAACCTTTACCATCGACTAAATTTTTTCCAATGCCTAAAGCCTTACCTACATCTATATCTTCATCCGCGTCATAACCCATTGTCACATTGGGAGTCATGCCGACATCAAGCCTTGTTAATCCCCCTATCAAAATGGATCTAGCCACGTCCTCACAAGCTAGTGTGAAGACTATTCCCCTACCTAAGAGGAATAGCCAACCTCTTCAGTGCATACACCAATTTTCCTACTACCCCTCTATCGACTTCACCACTTCCATCTATCTTAGCACCCCACCCATCAACCTTGGCCAAGTAGCCTCCTACCCCATGTAAATATAAATCCTAGCACCCCACCTCCTCATCAAGATCCTCTATTACACCCAAAATACCTATTCAAATCACGACTTCACCATCACATGCATCCTTTCTTCCAACTATACCTACAAAATTTTCAGTATCCTCATCATTACCTATGATATTTCCTTCTCATCAACTAGTACCTTCCACTTTCCTCTTCCCACAACCTTCACCACACCTCAAATATAACCTTGGCTAATGCATCCCCTTCCACCATATGTCTTCCCTTCTACATTACACACTTCTTCTCCACCTTTACCCAAGAAGGTGAAATGAAATTCAAAAATCAGTTGCCCTCCAAAGAGGTAGTTAAACCTATAAAACCTTCAATTGTTATTTCATCTGCCACATCTTTACCCAAGAAGGTGCAATCCAAACCTTAAACTATACTACTACTAAAAAGTGGTTAGAATCACTCAACCTTTGATTCCACCTCCCATGGAGACTCCCTATCAAAATCACTCACATTTCTATCTAGACACACACTTACTTTGCATTGTGATCCATTGAAAGGGTCTTACGCCAACATCTTAGCTAAGATTTTGGAAACCTGTATCATCACATTGCCACCACTTAGACCTTACGACCCAATCAAACCTAAACCAAAAGGGTTTGATGATAAAAAAATTTACGCTTAGCATCGTGTGCTTGGGCGGGATGTGGAAAAGCTGTAAGGCTCTTAAGAATGTTCTTCTCCAACTATTTCCTCCCAAAGAAAACTTTGACATGATGATCTTTTAGAAAAGATACCTATTCCATGTCCATTTATCACCACACCTCCTCATCCCTTACCTATTCAACAACCTTCATCTCCACCTCCAAAACCCTTTTATCTCCCTCCAACATTTGAGATCAATATGGTCCACATAAGAGAGCTAGCTAAACCTCTACCAAAATGTCAATGCACTGCATTCTTTTCACAAAACTAGTATATGCCCTCACCATATTTTTTCCCATCCTATCACTACACCTATCATGACTCACTTGCTCCTTTACCACATATTAATATGGTTAACATTGTCACTCATACCCAAAAAGACAAAGGAAAGAAAAAAGCAACCATCCCATCCACCACTCTTTTACCCAATATCCCATCTAAACTTACACCAAAAATCACCATCCATGGACCCACATACCCTATTTTTGATGAGGTTGCCCATCCTACAATGATTAAACAATTTGCACAGTCTCCTCTCAAAATTTTTGTGTACGACCTGGTCCAAACCTCTAAGTCTCATCGACACGCCCTCATTGAGGTTCTGCAATCTATTGAGGTTTTACATAATAAGTCTACTTGTGTGGCATCTGTTATCACTCCTCACCATGTGGCCTCTCTTACCACTTCATCCCCTTCCGTGCGCCCGCTACCATTCATCAAGTAGCCGTTATCGGTTTCTCTAATGGCGAGATTATACCTCTCCAATAAGATGATCCTAATCCCACTATATTAATTTCAATCTACATTGATAATGTACACATTTGACGCATTATGATTGATGGCGGTGTAAGTATTAACATCATTTCTTCCCATGTGTAGAACCAAATGTGCATCCTTTCCAATTACATGCATAGTAACCAAGTTATGTTGCGTTCATTCAACTCGTGCCATGTCTTCCACACTTGACACCATCATTTTCCACATTCGTGTGGGCCCCTGTACCATTCCATAATTATTTTATCTTAGAGTGGGAATTCTAGTACAACATGCTATTTGGTTGAACATGGATCCACACCATGGGTAGTGTTCCTTAAACCATACATCATTGTTTAAAATTTTAACATGAAGGACACAACTATACCATCCACACCGACCATTCATCATTCAAGACCGTAACATGCGATATCAACCCAATGATGTCCTTATTCCAGCTTAAGGCATCTACCACGAATACCACTTCCCTTTCACCCATGGCCCCATCAGCAATGTTTCCACTATAGTTTCCATAACTAGCTCTTGTATTCCCCACTTCTGCCACAAATTTTGTAGCTGACCCATTAGCCAACCCGTTTACTTTTCAAACAACTAATAATTCTTTGTCACAACTGATAGTGATTCATCCATTCCCACTACCTACATACCCACTACTGATCCCTTAGAAGGTGTTTTTCAATGTCTCACTCTAAGAGTATCTTGTATGTACAATATCAACACATTCCTTACCCCATAAGAGTATGGAAAATTGTACAAACATCCCCGCTATGATATCCTCTTAGGAGAGGTTTTTCCTTACATTCCTTCACACCTTAAAACCAACTTAACATATGGGGCACTTGATGATTCTACCTACTTTCAGGAGCCACCTTCCCAAACTTGACTATTTTCATTTGAGCTTTAATCTCTCACCAACCACCACTTTTCCCACACTTTCATCCATCACTATGCTTGGAAAGGCTTTGGCTTTGATTTCTATGAAGAAGGCCTACATATTTTCATCCCATGCACAACTCATAAGCATAAAGACCATAGTGGCTTCATATTTTCTAAACCATCTCCCAATAAGGCCCAACTCAAACTCATTTAGGATGATACACCTTCCCCACCCCATTCACCAACTTCACCACCTTCACCTACTGAGTCTATGGATCCAAAATCCATTCCTCCCAGACTTTTTTGTTCTCATGAACATCATTTCACTGGGACCTCTCACTTATCAATGAGATGGCAAGGATCCATCTTCTCTTCCCTTCTTGTATCCCGACATGATCTATGATGATACACCTTGATTAATGCCATTCATTTATAGGATGAGGAGTCTCTTCTAACCTATCTTTGTGTGGAATATTCTAATATACACTAGTTGTTACCTTCTAATACACAAACCATGTTGAATGAATCAACCATCGAAATCAATATTCACACTCAAGATGACTTGCACATTCAAAAAATAGGCCAATATTTAGATGTTTCGAAGAGGAATCTTTTACTTCTTTCCTCTAGTATCATAATAACGCTTTTTGCTTGGTACTACGTTGATATGCCCGGTATTTACCCAAACATTGTTGTCCACAATATCATCACTATTCGTGAATCCAAACTTGTGAAACAAAAGGTGAAAAAACTACATCCTCACATTTCCCTTCATGTCAAAGAAGAACTCCAACCCCTCCTTTTGGTTTCCTTCATTCTACCCATTGATTATCTCAATGGATCTCTAATATTTTCCGGTCACCAAATTGATAGGGGACTCTGCATTTGCATGGATTTTTGTGACCTTAACTTAGCTTGCCCCAAGGATGAATTTCCTTTACCTATTATTGACCATGAGATGCTATCACTCATGGACACTCTCTCGAGTTATAACCAAATATTACTCACCCCAAAATATCAACACAAAGCGCCTTCATCACTCCTTGGGGGACCTTTTGCTATCATGTTATGCCCTTTTTCCTTAAAAACACTTGGTGCTACATATCAACGAGCCATGAATTATACATTTCATGACATTATGCATCACATATTGGAATATTATGTTGATGATCTTCTCAACAAATCTAAACATCGAGCCGAACACCTTACATTCCTTAAGGTTATCTTTGACCATTTCATTAAATACTATGTTCAACTTCAACCTAAGAAGTTAGTCTTTGTTTCCGTCTCTGGTATGCTCCTAGGTTTTATTGTTTCTTTGAGTGGCATTGAAGTGGATCTCACTCAAATGAAGGCTATTATTGAAATTCCAACACCTACTAACTTTAGTCAACTTCTTAGTTCACAAGGTAAGTTGCAATCTATTTGTTGCTTTATTTCATAGCTTTCGACCGCTACCATCCATTTCATCAAACACATATGCTCATTCCTCCTAATGATGACCAACCATTTTACCTTTAAATTTCTACTATTGATCATTCCTTGGGTTTTGTGCTCGCTCATCGTGACTAGCAACATAGGGAACAAGCGGTTTATTATATTAGCCATACGCTTTTAGAGTATGAAACTAGATATACACATGGTGAAAAACTCTACTTAGCCTTAGTTTTTGTTTCCACTAAACTTCGCCATTACTTACTACACCAAAAAAACCTTTTTGTCACTAATACTGACCCCTTACATTACATGTACACTAATCCCTATCAACACCAACATGCTACACGTTGGCTCATGCATCTTGCATGGAGACCTAGATATGGAGTTCATCCATAAAAATCTATCAAAGGATAAACCATTGCTGACCAACTCGTAGACACATCTCTCTCCGAAATCAATCCTCTAACTTGGATTTCCATGATGAATCCATCACTACCCTCTCTTTGGATGATATCACTTACCAAATGATCTTATTCTTTGATGGTTCCAAATTTCAGCGTGGGAGTGGTGTCGGAATTATCCTCATTCCTCCTTATGTTGAGCCTATGCCATTATATTTCACAATAGATTTTAATTGTACTAATAATATCAACGAATATGAATAACTCATGTTAGGCCTTCAAAATACCATAACCTTAGACATTAAATCAATTAATATCATTTCCGACTATTAACGGTTTGTGAACCAAGTTAAAGATACATACTAGTTTCAGAACGAGATACTCCAAAATTATAAGTATCATGTTGACATACTTTTGACACCACATTAAACCTTGAATAATTATTTATAAAGTTGCGGATTTTTTTTTTTAAAGATTGCAAGGGTGCTAGCCATATCATATGTTTAATTAACTCCTACCAGACATTTTCTACATTATATTTAATGGAACAAGTATATATTAATAATTAAATATCCCTAACCCATTTTAAATTCAATTTTAGTTATAATCCTCTAGAAATGTGTCCATTACTTCCTTTACTCAACTAATTAGTTTCCCCCTCTCAAATTAACATTCAACCCACATTTATTAAACCCTTATCCTTAGTTACCTTAGTTCCCTTAAATTATTAGCCTTAATGTCCATTGAATCATTTACTAAAACATACTAGGAGAGTTACATATTTAACTTAACATACTAGGGTACTAAGTGGCCCCATTCACCCATTTTCACATACACTTAAATTATTTAAAATCCCATAATATATATTCTCACCTAAAATTGTAGGATTGATTCCTAACCCTTGGATTAAATCAATTGTGGCCACTAGATCCTAGGGTTCCAAACTAACCCTAACTATCCTTATGAAATTTCATTTAACCTTTTTCCTTGCCCTAGCCTCCTCATTTGGTCTCTTTTCTTTTCTTTAATTTGTAGGTTGGAGGAGTGGAAGCCATGAAAGCAAGGAGGGAATCCATGGAGGGATTCATTTGGATCTAGCTTAGTTTAGTTTATTTTATGGATTTATTATAGAAATGTCTTCCATTTGTTGATTGTAGAGATTATACCCTAAATATGGAGTAGTTATTTAGTTATTTCCATTTTTGAGTTCTCTATTTGGGAAAAAAACCCTATTTCCATTTAATATATGATATTTAATACATTTAAATGCCCATTCAAGGATTTGACATGTTTAAACAATGAGTTTTTCCCTTAGGGTTTGTTGGTAGTTTTCTTTTTACATTTTATAGGCTCATATTTTAATTAAATCAAGTTCAAATTTGCACAGTCATGGATTTTACTTTTCTTCCAAAAGTGATGAAACCACCACCCTGAGCAGGCTAGCGGTCTTGTGACCACCACCCTACCTGGGTGACGATTTGGAAACCACCTCCCTATGTGGGTGGTGGTTAGAGACTACCACTGATCATGTCGGTGACAGGTTCAGAGAGACGCCGCTCTCACAGGTGGAGGTCATGTTCTTCGAAAACAGAACCATCATTTCATCAATTTTTCCAAAAACAAATTTTACTAGGGTGGTTTATCATTTTCCTTAGCTTAAATTTATATGCCTAAAGTCACTAGTTGAAAGGTTAACAACATTTATTCATTCCATGACTTAAATCACTAATTACATAGATTTTATATTTCAATAGCATATAAGAAAACAACTACAAGAATAATTTTCCAATAAAATTGCTTTCAAAGCTCAAATGAAGAATGAAATTCCATCTATTTCTAAGTATCATTTCTTTCTTTTCACAACAAGAATGTAATCCTTCAACAAGGTAATTCATTATAACTTAGTGCATTCTTCCATTACAACCACAACCATTTATTCAAAGAAAGCACAAAAACTATATTACATTTCAGATTTTCTAAGAATACATTCTTAATGATTTACAACTTCCAAGTTCTTCCTTCATTCTTACAATAATGCAAACTCCTACAAGTAACAATGAAATTTCCTTTTTTTTTTTTTTTTTCATGAGCATAGCTCATTTTATTACAATACAAAAATATTTCTTTCCAACAATACATTACAACTTGATAAATAAAATATACAATACAACTTTTCTTTTAAATTCAAGACTACTAGCCTTCCACCTTAAGTGGGAACTACAAGAAAGTTTCTACAATGAAGGATTTCTTTTTTGACTTCTACAAATGCTCCAAGTCCCAAATCTTCAACAAGAGCTCCACCATTTTCTTCACTTCAATCACAAAAAAAAAATGGGGGAGTAGGAAACACTCTCCACCCAACCAATAATCCAATGAGGAGAAGAAGCTATCCTCCTCATTGGCCCCCGAGCCCCAACCAAAGTGCAATAAGAAATGGAGACAACCCATGGAAACTAACACAATGATTCCACATCACAATACACATTTTCACAACCATTTAACACACATTCAAACACAAGATAAAAATCACAAGAATGCAACTTTAAAAAATACACAAGGCTTGAAAACTCAAAGCCAATGGAGCAAGGAACTATGGGGAGATCACTTATGCCTCCCAATGGGATTAGGTTCCCACCTTAAAACCCTCAAAAAAAACTCAAAAAAACCCCTACACAACTCTTATGCCTCCCTCAAGATCCTCTTATGCCTCCCACATTCTCTTATGCCTCCCTACAATCTCTTATGTCTCCCTCAAAAGAACCATGTAAAAAAAATCAAGCATTTTCTTATCAAAGGTGGGGCACCCAACCCAACTCCCTCCCAAACATGAAACAAGACTCTTATGCCTCCCTATAATAGAAAATCCCCATATCCTTCTCCTACACCATACTTAGGCATTCTACCCATGATCCCAACAAGCACACAAACCATTCACTTGCATGCAATACACACATATAAAAAAAACAAGTAAAACAAGGGTGTAGTTCCTACCTTTCCATAGTAAGAAACTTGATCAAAGAATCACACTCCAAGATCCTTCAAGCTCAATCCAACTCCAAAATCTTCAAACTTCAACAAGCACTCCAAAAATCTCTAACTCAAAAATACAAGTGCACAATAAAATGAAGTAACCCCCAAACAAACAAATAAACTTGCATATATAGAAAAAGAGAAGAGGAGGGTGAGGTGGCTCCATGTAGGATGCCACATCACTTATCCTCAACTCCACCTCACAAGTCAAACCTCAACCCCAAGGCACAATAAATTGGTGGTTGAGAGAAATGAAAAGCCTCTTACACACACAACAAAACCCACACCCCTAAGGACATAATTTAAAACTCATGTAAGAAAAGTGCAATAAATGTCACCTTTTTCCTTACAAAACACATAATGGGGTCTATTTTTTGACCCCCAACCCATAGGTATAGTTGGTATATGAAATTAAGAGGTGTGGGACAAGCTTAACTTGTCCCACAAGCCTCCAAAAATGGCCCTTAAGCCCAAATCTGAATTTCCAAGTAAGGTAGGGTGTACAACACTCAAAGTCAAATACACTCAACTTAAATCACAAGATCCAAAGGACCAACTACTCTAATAAATGGCCCCTTTTGTCACATCCCCAATTAACTTAATAAACATGATTAATCCACTTAATTAAGGCACATTAATCAACAATGATTAAATGAATTACATCACAAAATAAATCACATACTCACAATAAATAAAAGAAAAGGAAATAATTACACACATAGCCCATGGTCACATTTGGAGGTCATCCCCCCATGGGGACCCCTAAAAATCTAATAAAAAACATCAAACATTACACAAGTTTCCATGGTGACCATCGTTGTATCCATCTAGTATTCCATTGTGGTTGGTCTCCTAACCCCTTTTGATTGTTGTGATACAATTACCTGCAAAATCACACAATACCTCCTTCATCCTATGGCCGCATCAAATACATCAAAGATAAAATATACACACATCCATCAATAAACATCCTCATATAACTAAATCATCATCTAAACTAAACAATGCTATCATTTGTTTATAATTTCAACAACATCTCAATTCTACCATTTCATCAATATCAATAAGATCACGAGATTAGTTCAAATGCTAAATCATAGTCAACATGATGAGAATTTCAAATGTCAGTAATATATATATGCTAACAACACATCATCATCATCAATATAAAATGTCTCTCTATGTCTCTAAGAATCCACACAAATCATACTATGAATCACAATCCATCAATAGTCAAGAATATCTCTATCATCTAACATCATGCTAAACCAAAAATGATATGATAATATCCATGTCTATAGTAAATAGTAATCAAAATAAAAATATAATAAGTGTCGAAGAGGAGTGGGCACTACATCCCCTCCCCTTAGACTTAAATTCCTCCTGGAAGTCACTAAAATAGGTGTGGAAACTGGGCTCATAACAATGTAGCATCCTCCCATGTAGAAAAATCTCATCATACCTATCCCACTGGACTCACACCTGATCAATCTCTCGGCCTCAAAGGCCCAAGGTCCTACTGCTCTAAAATACGCATGGGCTCCACCATCATCTTCCCCTACTCCTACACCTACAATGCGGTCCAATCAATACATGAGAAGGATCTAGGATATATCTCCTAAGAAATATACATGGAACACATCATGCATGCAAGACAAGATGGGTGGCAAGGCTAGATGATAAGCTAAGGGACCGATCCACTCCAGGATCTCGAATGGACCCACAAATCTAGGAGATAACTTAGATCATTTTTCCAATGGATAGGACTCTTATGAGGTATGACACAAAGGAACACCTTCATGCCCACCTCATAACTATGGTCAAATCTCCTCTGATCTGCATACTTATTCTTCCTATCTTGTGCCTCCCTGTAACCTCTGTTAGATCAAAACAACTATTACTCCATGTCCTGTAACATAGCTAGCCCAAGAGATACTCTTGTCCTCAAGTCTGTCCCAACTCAAAGGTGTCCTACACTCCCTGCCATAAAGTTCTAAAATGGTGCCATCCCAATAGAACTCTAGAAGTTGTTGTTATGAAAACTCAACCAAGTACAAGTACTCCTCCCACCTTGACTGATGATCCATGATGTACATCAAAGCAACATTTCCTCTAAAATTTGATTCACTTTCTCTATCTATCCATCTGTCTCTGATGATATGTTGTACTAAAATTGATACTCATCCCAAGGGCCTATGCATGGTAGTCCAGAAGTGTGATGTGTATAAGGGATCACAGTCATAAATGATCTTCCATAGAATCCCATGCAGTCTAACAATCTCATCCAAGTATACTCTCTCACTACTACACTACTGTATAGGTTGTCTTCACCAGAGAAAAATGAGCCACTTTCATCAATCTATCCACCATGACCATGATGACATCGTGGTGGTATCTCGATGTCGGTAGCCTACTATGAAATCCATGGAAATGGTGTCCCATTTCCACTCCGGTATAACATGTGGGTAAAGAAGGCCAAGATGGATGTTGATGCTGACCTTCACCCTCTAACACTCTAAACAACATGTGACAAAAACTGAGCTACATCTCTTCAAAGACCTCTCCAATGGTATAGTTGTCTCAAGGTGGCATGCATCTTCTTCACCCTGGATGGGTTGAATAAGGTGCATGATGACCATTTCGCCAAGATATCCTATCTCAAACCTCCATCCCTAGGTACATAGATCTAGCCTCTATGTGTCTAAGAAGTCCATCGAATCTAATATAAAACCATCAAACTTCCCCTCAAGGGGTCTCTGAGACTCAATCTATGATCTAGCTGCAAGGTAGAAACTATCATGTGGAAGTTGTCACAAAATCCTACTCCACAAATTTGTACCCACTAAAGTATCCATAACCAAATGTCTCATCTACTATTCAGAGCATTGGAAACAAAATTATTCTCTTTCCCCTTCACATGCTCTATCTCCATGTCATACTCACATAGCAACTCCATCCAACACCATTGATGAGCATTGAGATTGGGTTACGTGAAGAGGTGATGTAAGCTCAAATGGTCTGTCCTGAGAAGAATAAATCTCTCTGCCTAAAAGGAAATGACACCAACACACCAAAGCATGCACAAACTGCAAGCTCAAGGTCATGAGTAGGATAATTGAGCTCATGATCCTTGAGTTTGTGAGACTCAAAGGAACTACATATCCATCCTACATCAATACACCACCTAATCCTACCAAGGAAGCATCCATACACACAAAGAAATCCTCTTGAGGATCTGACACAACAAGAATCGGTGTTGATATAAGGCATCCCTTTAGTGTACTAAAGGCCTACTCACATCCATTAGACAAAAAAACTTATTCCCTTTCATTGAAGGGAAGTGATGGGGTGTGCAATCTGAGAAAAGTCTGAACAAATATCCTATAGTAACCTTCCAACCCCATGAAACTGCACACCTCGGTCACATAAGGTTGTTTCCAATCCATAATATCTCTAATCTTGGAAGGATCAACTGTGATACCTTTCCTAGAAATGATGTGACCAAGTATTGCACCTCTAACTAAAATAATGCACACTTCTCAGGTTCCCATAAAGTTGCTTGCTCTCGAAGACACTACAAAACCTGTGAAGGTGCTCCTCATGCTCCTCATGTGTACATGAGTAAATCAAAATTTCATCAAGAAATATGAGCATGAAGTGATCTAAAAATTTCCAAAATACCCCATTCATCAAACTCATGAATATTGTGGGGGCATTCATCAGACCAAAAGGCACTACTATGTGAACTCGTAGTGGCCATATCTCGTATGGAAAGTTGTCTTATGAATATCTACCTCTATGATCCTTAGCTATTGATGGTATCCAGACTTAAGATCTATCTTGGAAAATACTATGGCCCCCTTCATCTGATCAAAAAATCATCAATACATGGAAGGGGGTAATGATTCTTGATTGTTACTTTGTTCAAATTGACGATAATCGATACACAATCAAAAGATCCATCCTTCTTCTTTACAAAAATCACTAGTGCACCCCAAGGGGATACACTAGGATGGATTAGGCATTTCTCTAGAAGAAGGCCCTCTAGCTACAACTTGAGCTCACAAGAGCTTAGGGGTAGTCATCCTATATAAGGCACTATGAGATAGGCTCTGCTCTAGGAACCAAATCAATGTGAAAATCTATCTCACATGGGGGAGGTAACCCTGAATACAGGATCCCTAGAAAGACATCTAAAAACTCCCTCAAGATATGATGATCATCAAGTGACAACCCACTAGACTCATCCTTGATCTATCACTAACCATGACAACATACAACTGGCAACCTCATCATATACACCGCTTAAGCTATATAGTGGATATGGTGTGAATAGAGGTGGGTCTCCTAACTCCCACTATCATTGTCTCCACTCCCAAATCATCTACACATGATATTACCTTACTATAAAAATAAACTCTAGCCTATGTGTGAGATAACCAATCCATGCCCAAAATAATCCCATAGGAACCCAAAGGAAGGATATGAAGATCCAAGGTCATGGAAAAGGTCCTAGGTCAACTATGCACTCCTTAACTAAGGAGTCCACTGTGAGCTTGGCTCAGAAGCCATCTCCACATCCCAACTATGGCTCTACCTAACTGCCACTAGCTTGCATCGCTCTACTACAAATGGAGAAATAAAATAATATGAGGAGCCTTAATCAAATAAAATAAAAATAGAAATGTCATCAATGCTACCTGTAGTCTCAATCATCATGCCCTCAGTGCTGCTCTTCTTGGTGGTTCTTGACACTGCATATATCCTATGGCTCCTAGCCATATCACCTACTATAGCTCTCTCTAAACTAGTTCCTTACCCTTGTTATTAGGTTATGAGGGAACTCTCTCTAATGATTCCCTATGTACACCACACCCATAGCAACTACCTGGTCCCCTCCAATGAGAAGCAGCTCCTACAGGTACTCTAGTGGTTTGTGTCATGGATATTAATGATCTTGTTATGGACTATTGTGGGCACTTTTGTTGAGAGCCCTCCTAGAATGAGCTTGTAGGAGGTGCCTGAGTCCCGACTAGTCCCTAGGAAGAGGCCCCATACTACGTCCCCTATGAAGCATCAAATCTCTATGGAGGCCTAAATGGAGGATGAGTTTGTTGTTGATACTACTGAGGTGGCTTGAATGGTGGCTGAATGAAAAATTATGTAGAACCATGTCCACCAGGAGGAGGAGATAACCCCATTGACCTACTATCTTCCATCTACGGTGGATAGGGATCCACACTCTATCTCTTTCAGCCTGCTTACATCTTCCCCTAGTCTCCTCCACAATATAGGCCTTCTCAATGGCCTCTGCTAATGTTTATGGATAATGAATGTGCACTTCCCCTCCTAAGTCTAGGTTTAGGCCCCTGATGAACCTGTGGATCCTCACTACTCATCTTGCATATAGATAGATACTGAAGTAGGTCCAGGAAGTGACTCTCATACTCTGCCACTATCATGGATGCCTTACGTAGGTCATGGAACTCATCTATCCTCTCTAATAAACCTCCTAGATAAGTATCTTCTCTTGAACCACTCCTCAAAGAGCTCCCATGTGACTATCTTGAAATCCACATGGAGCTTCTACTCCTCGAGTCCTCCACCAAACCTTGGCTCCATCTCTTAGAAGGTGGATGGAAACATGATCCTTTGTGTTGTTGGTACATAGACATAGCTTGAAGCATCCACTCAAGATGACCAACCATGCCTTTTCCTGAAATCCCTTAGTGGCCCCAATGAAATGAGATGGATGGAGTTTCAAAATATCTCTCGATGTGATATTTCGTTGTATATTGTTTTCCTCTAAGTCTCTTAACATGATCATCATGATGCCTAGGGATCCTAGATCTGTCTTTGTGTCCTGTATCCCTTTCTCCATGACCTATTTTGGAGACTCTCATCTAGATGACTCCATGTGGGAGTTCTCTACCCTATGCTCATCACTTTTTAGGGAAGGTGCATGAGCCTCTAATGATGGATTTCTATCATGTCTACGAGTTCTCCCTCCTAAATATCCTCCACATATAGTGACATTAACATCCTGTAGTGTCTAAAGTATCTAAGGTAATATGGCTACTACTACGCTTGATCCATGGGTGGTAGGTCTAGGTCCACATGTAAGAACCCCTCATCTAGTCCTCTCCTCCTTCACAGACCAAGATGAGAGTTAGTTTATCATTCTTGGTTTTGTTTCAGTTTTCTAGGTCTTCTACATTTTAATATATCATGCAAAGTTGTGTGATCTAGGTTTAGAGTTGTAGTAAGTTTTATTTTTATGTATATTGTTTCCAAGTGTCCTCGGGGTCCAAGTTACCCACAACTCTGATACCAAATGTAACGCCCTCAAATTTGATGTTCTAAAACCACATTAAACCTTGAATAATTATCTAGAAATTTGCGAACATATTTTTTTGTTTTAAAAGATTGCAAGGGTGTCAACCCTATAATACATTTAATTAAATCCTACCAGTAATCTTCTACATTACATTAAATGGAACAAGTCTAGATTAATAATTAAATATTCCTAACCCATTTCTTAAGTCAATTTAATTACAATTCTCTATAAATGTGTCCATTAATTCTTTTATCGGGTTAATTAGTTTCATCCCTCTTAAATTAACATTCAACCCTCATTAATTAAACCCTTATCTTTAGTTACCTTAGTTTCCTTAAATTATTAGCCTTAATTTCCATTGAATCATTTACTAAAACATACTAGGAGAGTTACATAGTTAACTTATCATACTAGGGTACTAAGTGGCCCCATTCACCCATTTTCACATACATTTAAATTATTTAAAAATCCCATACTATATATTCTCACCTAACAATTGTATGATTGATTACTAACCCTTGGATTAAATCAATTATGGATATTAGATCCTAGGGTTCTCAACTAACCCTAAATATCCTTATAAAATTTCATTTAACCTTTTTCCCTTACCCTAGCCTACTCATTTGGTCTCTCTTATTTCTTTAATTTGCGGAGTTGGAAGAGTGGGATCCATGAAATCAAGGAGGGAAACCATGGAGGGATTCATTTGGTTCTAGATTAGTTTAGTTTAATTTATGGCTTTATTATAGTAATTTCTTTCATTTCTTGATTGTACATATTCTACCCTAAATATGGAGTAGTTATTTAGTTATTTCAATTTTTTTGAGTTCGTATTTGGGAAAACTCTATTTATATTGAATCTATGTGATTTAATACATTTAAATTACCATTCAAGGATTGACATGTTTAAAAATGAGTTTGTTCCTTTAGGGTTTTGCTGGTAGTTTTCCTTTTTAAATTTTATAGCATCTTATTTTAATTAAATCAATTCAAAATTTCCACACTCTGGATTTTACCTTTCCACCGAAAGTGATGAAACCACCGCGCTAAGTAGGCCAAAGTGGTCTTTTGACCATTTCCCTACATGGATGACGATTCAAAAATCACCTCCCTTCCTAGATGGAAGTTCTTAGACCACCACTCTAATTAGGCCAGCAATAATCACCAGTTTGAAAGAGTTTTTTGGATGAGATAATTTTATTTTCACATTTTTGTTTCACTATGAGTTGCTTCAAGATGAGGCATGGAAACAAGGCTTACGAAAAGGTGGATTTGATTCCGCCATGGAATCAAATGATAGGGGAACCAAGGGATTCATGACCTATAGATGTATACTTTATAGGAAGTGGAGGCGAGAGAGAAGATCTCGGGTATGTTATCATATAAACCCATTGGTTCCCCCTATCACTTGAATTCTTGGTCTTAAAATCCCACATCTATGGCAACATCATTGTGGATAGCATAATCGGGATCTTATATCTTTCCTTCACTTCTGCAAATTATGCGTCTATAGGTTGTGAATCTCTTGGTTCCCCTATCATTTGATTCCATGCGGAATTGAATCCACATTTTTGGAAGACTTGTTTCCATGCCTCATTTTGAGGTAACTCACGGTGAAACAAAAATTTGAAAACAAACATATCTCATTCAACAAACTCTTTCAAACTGGTGATTATTGCACTTTGTCACAAACACCCCCAGTTTGAGGGGGAATCACTCATCCAAGAAAAAGTAAACCATCTCAATCATTTTTTTCCAGAAATTTGTCCATCACAAACCACTTGACAAAAAGGGGCAATTGTAGACACCGGGTTTTCATCACCCGCCTACACACCTCGCATACATACACTAGTCCATTAAGCTTATCTTTTTAAACATTATCTAAGTCATCCCACTCACCCCATAAAATCATTTTTTACCACCTATAAACCGTATTTACCAATAAAAACTTACCCTAACCTCCCTAAAACCTCTTAGCCATCTTTACCCTAACCTCTTAACCTCCCAACCATGACCTAACATCTCCCTAACCACTTACCCTCATCTCCATACCCAAAATCCCCATTTTGGAAGTGGTTAAAACCAATTTCAAATGACTTCTGTAAATTTACCGGATCACATGCAATTCCAAAAATCACCTATGGTTATAAATAAGAGCTCAAAATCCTATTTCCAAGACCTTATTTGCATCTTCACTCTCGAAGTTTTGAACCTAAAACAAAGTTCTACCACTCCAACAATCTCCAAATCCATGTAAAAAAAATCCACTCCGAGGAACCACAACACATCATTTTGTGCATCTATAAGCCCTCAATACCTTCTCTACGTCATCAAAAGATTAGCAGATCAACACCATAGACTCAAACATTCCTTGTGAGAAACTTTGCAACAATTCCCACATAACAAGGTAATCTTATATTGTTCATTATCATTTCTAATCTAGTTATACACTAAAACGAGATCAATTACTTACTTGAATCTCTGTTTTCAATCAATTTGACGCTTGTCAAAAGAAATCCACTTTTACATGAATCACCCATGATTCCCTTTAATCACCAGAAATTTCTTTTAATTGCCTATGATTTCTTTTAATTTTGGTTCCTTTATCAATTCATCGTATTTTATCAATTATCATGTATAGGGGAACCAAAGGATTCATGACCTATATACATATAATTTGTAAGAAGTTAAGGCGAGAGAGAAGATCCTAGTGTATGTTATCACAATGATGTTGCCACAAATGTGGGATTTTAAGACCAAGAAGTCAAGTGATAGGGGGAACCAATGGGTTTATATATTGTGGACAGATGATCTACCTATGCTAAGGCTATAAAAATCCAAGGTGGATTTTGATAAAGGAAATATTTGAATGATTGTGTTCAATGATCAAGGTAGGATTTGATTTGATTGATCAATTTATTTGTTGACTTTACAAAGGGCTTAGGGCCCTAAAAGGAGGCACATTTTGGACAAATGTGCTATTTTGGAAAGGGATGATGAAGATGATGGTTTAAAATGACTTGGATGTTTTTAGGTCATGTTTTGATAATTTTGAAGGAAATTTCTGATGATTTGAATAAATCATCAATGATTGAAGGAATTTTTGGTGATTCTAGGGTGGGAAAATTCATGGCCTATAAATTGTCAATTTTTATCGTGATAATTCATTTTTACCACGCATCGAGAGAGATTTAGAGCTATAACAGTGGTGATATTTTTAATGAAGAGTGATAAATTGAGGGTGGAAAAGGATCCGGGAGGCATAAGAGGCCCACCATAGGGGAGGTAATACCATTTTGTGTGTTTTTTGTTTTTTTTTTTTATAGGTTTTTGGGCTTCTTGCGTCAGGGCACGTTTGTCAAATCATTGAAATCACTAGTGATTTTGGAAAATCACTTGCTATTAGGGTGAAATATCAGCAATTATGGTGAATCGTTGGTGACTTGTATGGTTTTTCTTTGATGTTATAATTTGATGAATTTTTTGATTAAATGGTATTCTAGGAGATAAGATTCCTCTAATCTTAGATGATGTATAATCCTCTTTATCTGATGATGATTGGGCTCAATAAGATGATGTTGGTCTTGTGGTGATGCACCATTACAGGTGTATCCATAGACAATGGGTTATATTTCTTACATTGTTAGAGAGATGGGACCTTGTCATGTGTACCTTTTGGTTACCGGCATGAGATATGACCATCACCTTGGAGGACATACATAGGCTAGTCAAGGGGATTGGATTTATTTGATTGATGAGGTAGAGAGACCGAAAGTGATGAGGAGATTGTATGGTGGTGATTTAGATAAGGTAGAGTTCTCTTTAGGTGGAGTTTCATACGAGGCCTTTGTATAGTCCCAAGGCAGAGGGTAGTGCGTTGATGACCCTGATGATGATTGGGATTAGTTGTTATGTTTTTCTCAACTTTGTTGGGGGTAGTTTTTTGTGGATGTTGATAAGGGTCTTAGCTGATATGATGGAGCATAGGACTATTTTTGTATTGGCTCATGCTTTACTTTATCAAAGTTACGAGGGAGTTGTGGTCATGGAGGATAGGGAAGTGGTTTGGGATTGATGTGGGATTTTTTTATAATGTTGGGCATATGAGCATATTATAGTGGCTCGACTGCAGGGCTTACCATGGGGAGGCCTAGCTGCTTTAGATTAGATGTATGGATTTGTCTAATGGAGATCGGATAGAGGAGAGGGTCGCCCAATACAAGGTGAGGAGTATTTTCGATAACTCCTTGTTGGGTTATAGGGTGTTGATATCATATGGAGACCATACATTAGGTTTCTAGTATAGGAGGGTGAGGAGGGTGAGCTCATAGCCACCCAACGGGATATGATGGGTACATGGTCGATGACCGGGGAGTGGGAGTTGGTCATAATTGGTCACATTAAGAGATAATTTGGATTGGTTCGGGATGTCCCAAACATGGATACAACATATAGGCATGATGATGGAGATGTATATACATAGTTTCCAAATGTTACAGTGATTTATGTCATCACCAATGAGAAGGGGGTGATATGGTTGGATGATCGGGGTGTGCCCATGGTGGTGGATAATGTCATGGTTACAGAGGTGTAAGATGTGTGACGGTAGGTTCATCTTGTAGGATTGAGAGGCGGGTAAAAGCCCATGAGAGGAAACTCTTTAGGTGGTATGTGGTGAGGGTGAGGGTGGAGGGGGTGAGGATGTTTTTGATGGTTATGAAAGGGAAGCACTAGAGGATATGGTGGAGAAATTAGAGGCCGAGAAGGCCAAGTTATTGGCTTAGTGGTTGAGCCCGACCGCTAAGAGGGATGTTTTGATTGGTGAGTGAGACGGGTTGAGTCAGCAGTTGGAAAATGTACAAGAAGAGTTAACACATGTCATAGATACTTGAGACATGTACATGTAACAGAGAGAGAGGTCTTGTGAAAGGCCTTCATTGTTACTAATACTACAGTTTTAGGGGCAATCAAGAAGGACTAGAGTAACCTATCACATTCTTCATCAAAATCCTTTAGAATTATGAGGTGAGATATTCATTCATTGAGAAGCATGTCCTTCTGTGATTAGAAGTTTAAAGAAATTCAGGCATCTAGTGTCAAATAACAAAATTCATCTATTAGTTTCACATGCTAGTGTAAAATATTTTCTTTTGAACAAGGACCTTAATGAAAAGAGAGTTGGTTGGATAACCAAGGTCATGGAGTATGATATTGATATAAATGTGACCAAATAAGTTAGGGGAAAAGGGTTATGTGAGTAACTAGCTTCTAACCAAGCATGTTGAATCAAGAGAGGAGGCATAAACTATTATGGTGTTGCAAGATAATCAAGAACAGCTACAAGTGGTATACCCATTCCTTGTTGGACTCAAGATATTGTATATTTTCTTCAAACAGGTCAAAGTCCTCAAGGATTGAGTAAGTCCAAAAATAGGTATTTCAGACTTTATTTCATCCCATATGTACTTGTAGATAATATTTTGTTCAATAGGGATGTGAATGGTGTCCTCCTAAGCTGGATCAAGATAGATCAAATAGAGAGGGTATTGCACAAGTTTCATGATGGAGAGGCAAGTGGTCATTTTTCCCCAAAATAAATAACAATTAAAATCATGAGGGCTGGTTATTGCTGGCCTAATATTTCTAATGATTGCTACTCATGGATAAAGAAATGCAATAAGTGTGCCTTCTTCATAGGTAAAGAGAAGCTAACAACCCTCCCACTCCATCTTATCTTAGTTAAGCAACCTTTCATGCAATGGGGGATAGATTTTATTGGGATGATCAATCCAAGTTCTAACCTAGGTCACAAATGGATTCTTACAACCATAGACTACTTCACTAAGTGGACAAAAGTAGTTGCACTTAAGGAAGCAAATGAAGCTAGAATTCTAGATTTCTACGAAGGTATTGCAACAAGGTTTGGTGTTCCTTCCACTATAATATCAAATAATACCTTAGATTTTCTTGGAGAAAAGATATATAATTGGGTTGTTAGAAATGACATCTACTTGAGCACTTCTTTTAACTACTACCCCCAGGGTAAAGGGAAAGTAGGGTCCACAAATAAGAATTTTTTGAGAATCATAAGAAGAACCCTAGATGAGAATAAGAGGACTTGACATAGAAAATTGAAATCAACCTTGTGGGATGATAGAAACACTCCCAAGAAGTCAATTGGTTATTCCCTTTCAAGTTGATATATGGAAGGGAAACAAGAATACAATATCCTTTGAATTACAAAGCCTTAGAGCTTATTAAGCAGTTGGAGTTGTTTGAGTTTCCAACTATGGAAGTCAGGTATTCAAATCTCATGGAGCTGGAAGAGATAAGAAACTAGGCCATGAAAATAATGGAGAAGGACTAAGCTCAAATCAAGATGAGTTTTGACAAAAAGGCCAAAAATAGAACTTTTTAAGAAGGAGACTTGGTTATGAAATGGGATGCAAACAGATCTAAACTAGGAAAGTACTCCAATTTTGATGCAATATGGAGTGGCCCTTACTTGATTTTAGGGTGTAAATAAAACAATGCTTTCCAATTGACAAAGTTGGATGGGGAAGAATTGCAAATCCCAGTCAATAATATCTATCTCAAGAATTATTACCGATCGGAGTATATTTCTTGTACATATTAGTTTGGAGTTTGTAATTCCTCCAAGTGCTTACAAAACATTATTTTGTTATAGCTAGGTTTTTTTTCAGATAAGTGCTTGTGCACTCTCTACATGTTCCATTTGGGATATGTATGATTTTGTTTTTACATAGTTGTGATTTGTTGTTGTTGCACTTTTCAATTTATGGCAAGATCCGATGATGATGTAATGCCCAAGCGGTGTTCTAGAGAAAGAAGAGGTTTCAAACATTATACCAATTTCAACAATCAAAATGACTCCATGCCCAATGGATACAAATCACTGGTCTTTCAAATCTAGTAGGAAGATCACTCCACAAGTCACAAACAGCTTATCCATTTTTGCACCCCTACAAAATGGATTAACCTATAGGCTTGGGAATTGATAGTTAATGGGAGAAGTTTACAAGGTATCTCATGGTGAGATTGTGATCCATGGTGAAGGTTTCTAGTCGGGTTTGTTTTAATGATCAAGATGTAAAAATGTACGGATTGTCATCTCTTTGATGCACGTCAACGTCCCTCTTCTTGTTGTGCGTCAACCACACTTTGCTGATTTGGGACAACCATTCTTCTTGATGCATGACATCCTTCTTCTTAATATGCATCAACCATGTGTTGGCCACCTTCCCCTTGTCACACATGCTCCCCATCACATGTCAAAATTTATTCTTGATGCGCGACAACTTCCTCCCCATCGCGCGTCATCATTTATTCTTGACGTGTGATAGTTTCCTCCTTGTAGCGTGTCAACCATTTCTTCTTGACATGCAACAACATCCTCCTCCTCATGTATCATCCATTTCTTCTTGACACATGATAACGTCCTCTTTGAAGCACATCAATGCCTTTGCGACGCCAACCAACCACCTCCTCCTTAACACACGTTAGTAGTTTCTTCTGGACGTGTGTCGGCTCCCTCCTTTTGCTAATGCACGTCAACCTCCCTTCACTCTCGTGCGACAACATTTCATCTTCTTGTGCGATAAGTCTTTCCCTCATTAATGAAGACTCTTCCTATCTCGTTGTGTGTGTCTGCTAGTAGTTTTCATCGGGTGACAAAAAGGAGTTTAAGATACAACCAAGCATTAATGACACCGTATAGGGTAGCTCAACAACCGGTTTAATGAGGTATGGCACCCCTATTCATTGTGTAAGAAAAGTACCATTGGAAAGTGAACCAACATGATTGCCCATACTTATGTACATGTAATTAATGAAGGATGTGGGTTGGTAGCCCCCATTTTCTATATATATGTAATTTCCCCTAATTTGAAGGGGAGAGAATATGAAATTTTAAAGGAACTCTACCAAAATTGTTCCAACACTTTTGTGAGCTGTAGGCCTCAAATTTATGCATTTTGTAAAGGATTATTTCCTTGTGCCTATATTGTAATGGATTGTACATCATTTTAAGCAATACAATTAGAGTTTTTGGATCTTATTTTCCTAGACTGATTCATATTGCATTTTTCTCCTTCCATTATATTTTGTAGGTATATTGTGCATATTGTTTTCCTTTGCAGAATTTAAATTTGTTGTGCCCTTTCAAACCTGGAGGTTTGAATGCATTTTGGGATTGTGGCACTTTGTCTACCCTCTTCGTTCTCATTTTTTTCCACTTTCACTTACTAGGAATCTCTCTAATCTTGTTTTGGTGCTATTGCCCCCTTTAGTTTAGGATTTACATTTTATGTATTTCTCTTCTTTTAGTCCCTTGTAATTGATAGTTTAGGAGTAGGTTAGCATTAGAATAGGTCGGGAACCAACCTTCTTTGGAGGTTTGTCTCAATCATAAGGGTCCCACACCTTGAGACAATCCCATGTTAGTCAAAATTAGGGTTTTGTAATGTGAAAATCCTAGGGTGCTAATTTTCATACATAACACTACCCCAATTAGTACTATGTCAATGTAGATGTATGAAGATGAGAGATTATACTTAGTCTATGTTGTCTTTGATGTCATCTACCACAATAAAATTACTTCTTACTAATATACCTCGAGATTTGAGTTATTTCTAGTTAATTGAGCCATGGTCATATGAGGTTATTTAAGGATTCTTATATCATTTAATTATACCACCCATAATTTCGTAATCTATTTATGTTATAGTTTAATTTAGTAATTTTCTGATATATAAGCTCATCTTAATAGGGTCATGAACTACTAAGCAATTTAATTGACTTAGTGTACTAACTAATATCTTAAATAGAGATGTTAACATCCTTTCTTCATAAGGATTAATTTATTGATTCCTAAGGAGTTAATAACCCTTGATTATTTGATTTATTTGTTCATACTTATTTATTATTGACTAATATTAGATTGTGTTCCTTGGCACACTCACCTTCTATTATAAATAAAGATGAAATCGTTACCATTTATTTTAGCATTCGTTAACTTCATAACATATTAGCAATTCCATTTAGTAATTCATGTTAACTTATTTGGTTCAATCCTAGTTACTTTGATTTAAATCCATTCATAAGATTAGTTTCATTATGAACTCGTATTAGGCAATAACTTATTATTTCACCATAAGGTCTTGAAAACAACTTACTAATTTATTTGATCAACAAATAGTATAAGATATATACATTAAGTATAAATGTAGACAACGTTTACTTTTACACATTTATATAATGAGGTCTTTATAACTTATTAAACACGAAAATTTTACAATGTTTGAACACAACTATCTTTAGTATAAATTTCATAATTGCAATTTTACATTAGGTTCATCAAACCTTTTCTCGGTTAAGATTTCATATTGAAATCAAACAACACCTACTGAAACCTAATAAAGAGATAAAGTCTTTAAATGGACGACCCTATGGCCATATACATCAAAAGTATGAAAATCAACTCAAAATATCACTTCTTAGCTTAATTGTTACTGTATAGTCATAAAAAATAAAATATACATGTGCCGATTCATAAGAATTGGCATGAGCCTACTTCCCATCTTCGGACGTAATTGTTATAACCTCTTACTAACTATCTTTGTGAGATAAAATGTGATGATGTGTAGGAAATGATGGATGTTGTTGATAGTTATGAAGCCTGAGTTCGGAGAAAGTGGTAGCAGATTGTTTCCACCAAGTTGACCTATTAGTTGGGGCATGTTCCTAACTACCCGTAGAAATTTATGTGTTTTAATTAGTATTTGGTTTCAATGATTAATGTCACCTGTTATGGCGTGCTTTGTAACTAACAGTACCTATATGAAGACTTCATCTTCTTGAACATATGGAGGAGAACTACTTTTTGATATACTAAAGGAGATTATCTGTATTCAGTTTTTGGTATTATTATTTACTGTCTATGTTATGAAGCTTATTTTGAGAATCAAAGGTTATTAATCCCTCTATCCTATGGAAGAGTAAGGACCCACTTGACCAAGGAGATAAGAGGTTATTTTGAGTTCATTTACGCATATTGTTCTTTGATTGGATTTATTGCAATTTTTGTTTAAGAATCTTACATGCATGCTTTGATTGACTATACTGTTTTCTTCATTATTGCTTTCACTTAGAATATATTTTTCCATTAAGAAAATCTGGTTAATAAGTAATCTCACTTTTTCTAAGCTTCATTTATATAGTTGTAATTTCATTTGTTAAAAAGTAGTGTGTGCGTATTTCATTTTCCAGCAAAAGACTAGTTGTTATTTTCCTTTCATCGCAAATAGTTGAATTCTATAGAACTATATTTAAATTCTTTAGATTTGAATTGCATTTCCATAGACTAGTCACCAAACTAAGCAACCCCCAACAGACCCAACAGATAACTGGTTTCATTAAACTCCATTGCATATTGCCTAGGACACAACCCATGTTTAGAATGACACTAACGAGGAGATTATGTAAGTTAAATGATTAGAAGAATACAACGACCCATCATTTTTGGTGTTGTTTCCAAGGAATAACCATAAGCATCATCATTTTTAATCCATCTACTATGGGTGTTAATGGAGCTCATATAGGAAACTAGTAGTTGTCTTGGACCTCATTTTAAAACAAACAACCTTGATGCATAGGTCGCGAGATAACCAAGGAGATTTATAGCACATAATATTCCACAAATCTCTCTAGACAATTCACAAGGAAGAAACACTGAGAGTGATACAGATTCTAACTCAACACCTAGAACCTCGTCTGAGCATTCTGTATCCTCTTCACACCACTCAGCAATGGGGGACCCTAGGAATCCTGGAGACCAACCTTTAGGGTGAACCTTTATGTATCCCATTGTTCTAGATGTAGATGAGGATGCACCTATGAAAAACATCTCACCATCCATCCTCCCCATATTTTGAGGTATGACCAAAGAAGACCCCGATTAGTTTCTATTTGAATTTAAAATCTGTGCTAGGACATATGATTACCGAATCGACAATTAAAAACTCAAGCTGTTTCCTTCCACTCTCAAAGATTCTTTATGAGATGGTTTATGGGGTTACCATCTAACTCCATTAATTCCTGGAAGCCATGGAAACAACCTTCCTAGATAAATACCAAGACTATTGTAGGGAAGGGATAGGAAGGAAGAGTTCTTCCAAATATGGAAAAAGGAAGATGAGAATCTAGAGGATTATCTGGACAGATTCCTCTTTCTCCACAAACGTAGTGGGTATGAGTTACATGTAGACATCACTAAGATAGTCTTTCTTAAAGGAATGGATGAGGAAACCAAGGATTCTCTCCATCTCATGGGAGGAGGATACGTGCATAAACTTACCATGGATCAAATCACTGAGCTATGTAGAAGATAATATAGAACACGTGGAGGAATACAAAGAAAACAAACATCCAAGTCTTCTTAGGTAACTATGAACTTACGGAAGAAATGACCAACATGAAAGCAGAGACATTCGATGTAATTAACATCAACCATAGATGGAATCAAGGTAAAAACTAACCCTTCCAAAGAACCGTTGGACATATATTTCCCAAGTGTCGAAGAGACACCCCTAAGAGAATGTCCTTTGGATGTCATAGACATGTGCTTAATTTGTGAAGTTAATAACACGACACTAAACATTGCACATTATTACCACAATTAAAGGGAGGTTTGAATGATATCTCTCAAATGAGTGCTAAATTAAACTTTGTCCAAAGACCAAAAATTAGGGTGGGTTGCCATCTAGGCTTGCACAGAATCCTTGGAGGATGTCATGGCCAAATCAAGCCTCTCGGTCTTTTGGGGACAACTTGATTGGTAAAACTCGAATTGGATGACTTATCCATATCCACCACCCTAGACAAATCCCTACACTTAGCCAAGTTGGGCACCACCACCCACAGCCAATACTTGGCACAACCAACAGTGGGGTCCTCAACCAAATTTTAGCCAAAATCAGTCTTGGGCACCACCGCAAAACAATAATCAACAACGTAGATTCCAACAACCACAACAGGATTTAATGCCTCCACCTCAAGCTTACCAACATCAAGGACAAGAAACACAAACACAACTTCGGCTCAACCGAGTATCCAATCCTAAAAATCAATAGACAACTTCAATTGATGACACAAACCTAGGTAACACCATGCATGTTAATACTATTGGTAATTTACGCCTGCGCTCTAGCAAAACATTGAATCCTCCTATTGTTATCACAAAACTACTGTGATGCCGATAAAGAAGAAAAACTTAAGGATAATCTTTGGTCCTTCAACAATACCAGATACGCTAAGTGATCAACTACTCAAATAGAATACAACCCTTTTTCTGAGTGATTATAAGACATTCAAAACTCCAGATGGAACAAAGCTAGTTCAGAATTAAAGAAAGTACATATTGAGGTCCCACTTTCGCAAGCAATAAGGGACATCCCCTGAACTAAACCAAACCATTAGAAACCGAGTGTATCAAAACACCTTTGGGAAGGAAAAATAAGTACCCAAATCTTGTCGGGTTGAAGGAAATTTGCTGATTTAGTTGTTGGCACCCTTATCTCACCAAAATATGGGGATCCTAGGAGTCCTGTCATTACTATTTGTATAAACAACCAGTCAATATCTAACGTTTTGGTGGATCTTGGTGCTATCATTAATGTCATCACAATAGAAATGTTTAATTTGTTATCCTTAACAAGACTTCAACCAACCAACACTATTCTACAGTTAGCAGATCAATCCATTACTATACCTGATGGTGTGGTTGAAAATATAATGGTCACTGTTGAATCATGGGAATACCAAGCTGATTTCATGGTTTTGTAGCCTAAAGCTTAGAAGTTGGGATATCTAGTCATCTTTGGAAGGCCCTGGTTGGCTACGATTCTTTGTATACATTGGTGTAGGTTAGGCAAAATGACAATTCTAAATGGGTAGAAATCCAAACACATTTCATTATACCCTCCCCACCTTGACCTTATACGAACAATTATGACTAGGTATGGGTGGATTCTTTGGATGCTAACTCTTTGACTTCTTCTTTCTTTCCTGGCCACTATTGTAGTACATAACCATATGGCGGAAGCTGTGGAGTCATATACACTGATTGATTCTAAGGACCCTATGACTACGGAAATCAGCACTATTGCTACGAAATCTAGAACTCCAACATTAGACATATCTTCTACTATTTCTCTGGTAGACATTACCTCTGCTGAGTCTGGTAGGAAAATCTATGCTTATAATTCTAAATATTTAGTTCCTAATTTCTATTATCCTTTAACTAAGATTCTATCTTTTGACAACATACCCATCCTGCACATGCTTCAGCCCCTTGTTTTCCCATTGAATTATTTTATTACTAGTATAGAACTTGCTCTTGTGAATGATACCAAGAAGGTGCTTGTCAGTATGGGAAAAGAGATGACCATAGGAAACGATTTGGAGGTCAATCAAGAAGCTAGGATGCTTGAGGTTCTAAAGAAACAATCCCATGCTTTTGTTTGGGATTACATTGATATGAAGGGAATTCATCCTAGCATCTATACACATCATATTTACACTAATGACGTCAAACCTATAAGGCAACCGTAATGAAGAATCAATCCAACATTGAGAGACATAGTCAAAAGTGAGATAGAAAAACTCCTAAAGGTAGGTTTCATCTATCCTATATCTAATAGTCATTGGGTCTCCCCATTAGTTATTGTTCCCAAGAAGAATGGTAAGTGGCGAATATGTGTTGACTACAGGGAACTTAACAAAGCCACTAAGAAAGATTATTTTCCCCTACCTTTCATTGACCAAGTTCTAGACAATTTGGCTGGTAAGAAATATTTTTCTTTCTTGGATGGGTTTAGTGGGTATATTCAAATTAGTATTGCCCCTTCGATCAAGATAAGACTACTTTTACGTACCCTTGGGGTAAATTTTCTTACCAAGTCTTACCTTTTTGGCTTTGTAATGCCCTGCTACATTTAGTCAAGGCGATCTTGGCTATTTTTGTAGATCTTGCTAACGATCATTGTGTTAAGGTTTACATGGATGATTTCACTATCCATGGATCCACTTTTGACAAATATTTGAGTAACCTAGAGAAATTACTCAGTCCATGTGAACAATAACAACTATCCCGAGTCATGAAAAATGTCTAATGATGGTTGATCAAGGAATTGTCTTAGGTCACCATGTTTCAGCCCAAGGTATACAGGTGGACCCCAAAAAGATATCAGTCATCACCTAATTACCTACACCAGCTAAATATATTCACATCAAAATTTTCCTTGGTCATGCAAGTTTTACCTTCGATTCATAAAATATTTTAGCAAAATTGTTGCACCTATGTTCTCACTTGCTAACCAAAGATTGCATTTTTGAATGGTCTCCTTAGTGTCAGGCATTTTATTCTATCAAAGAAAAGCTAACCACGGCCCCTATCTTACGTGGCCCTAACTAGGGATAACCTTTCCATATCCACACTGATGCTTCTAATATAGCCATGGGCGTTATCCTTGGGCAAAAAGACTCAGAAGATCATATGTATGCAATTTATTTTATCAGCAAAAATTTGACTCCTACGGAAAGGAATTACACTACTACGGAAAAAGAATTCTTGGATGTTGTCTATGCTTTGAATAAATTTCATCATTACATCATTGGATATAAATTTTTGTTTACACTGACCACTTTGCCATTCGATATTTGATGAATAAACCAGTGGTTGGTGGAAGGCTTATTCACTGGTTACTCTTGTTACAGGAATTCAATCTCACCATTATAGATAAGCCTGGGAAATTTAACGTTGTTGCTGATTTCCTTTCTAGATTAAATGTTTCAGGTGATGATGAAGTATTCCAGGACCAATTTCTCGATGAACACTTGTTTGCTATCTCGACTAAGACTCCTTAGTTCACTGATCTTGCAAATTATTTAACAATAGGGAAGTTTCTTGCCTATTTTACTCATAAGGAAAGAAGGCGATTGGTTAAAAATAGTGCAACATATAAATGGTGTAATGGATTCTTATTTAAATGTTTTCTGACATGGTTCTTCATAGGTGTGTTTGGGAGGATGAGGTACATGACATACTGCGAGCTTTTCATGATGAGCCAGGAGGCGGACATTATTCAGTGAAACGAACAATTCACAAGATCCTTGGAGTAGGGTACTATTGGCCTTCCCTCCATAGGGCTATCAATAAATATGTGTGGCGGTGTGATGTATGCCAATGAATGGGAAAACCCACACTTTCAATGGAGATGCCTCTTAATCCTCGGTTGGTTTGAGGACCATTTGAGAAATGGGGATTGAATTTTTGGACCATTTGATCCTCCATCTTTCAAGAAGGAGTATCTCTTGGTATGCATGGACTACATCACTAAATGGGCTGAAGTTCAAGCATTGGCATCTTCCAATGAGGATGATGTTGCTGATTTTTTGTACAATTAGATATTGTTGTGATTTGGAGCACCAAGGGCCATTTTATCGATCAAGGTCCTCAATTTGTTTTAAATATGATTGAAGCTTTCTTGAAATCTACAAAATTAGGCACTTGAAATCATCACCCTATCATCCCCAATCAATGGACAATGGAGGTAACCAATCGAGAACTCGAGAATATTCTAACTAAGATGGTCAATGCCGATAGAAAATTTGGGTACCAAAGCTTCCCGAGGTTATCTAGGCCTACAACATGATACGGAAAACAACTCTGGTTTTTCTCCCTATGGGCTGGTCTTTGGGAAGAAGCCCTTTCACATTACTGTTGAGTTCAAATTGTGTACCTAGCAAATATCGTTGGAAGTTGGGATCGATTTAGATGAAGCACAATGTGAACAAGTTTGCAATTTGAATGAATTAGATGAAATGTAGATGGAGGCACAAATGACAGATATAAATTCTACAATATCGTGGAAAACCTAGCATGATGCTCATATCAAAAAAAAGGCACAATGGATTTTACTCTTTGATTCCCATTATATCAGTAGTTTAAAGGCAAGCCGAGTACACCTTGGTTGGGTCCCTATTAGGTAAATCAAGTGTTTGATAATGGCTTTGTTCGACTGTTACCTCTTGATGGAGACAAAAAACTCTTCTGGTGAATGGACATAGGCTCGGATTTATCACCAACCATTGGATAAGAAGACTTTCATTGATGACATTCTGTTACACACAGACATGCATGTTGAGGAGGCTCTTTGCCTCTTGAGCATGGAGTAATCAATATCTTACAAATTCAATAAAGGAAGATGATCCTGCATTCGATCTTCTTCCCTTAGTTAGTAGTTTTTCTTGTTGTTATTTTCAATAAATGCAAGAATTTTCATTATTTATGTACCCGCTAATCACGCTTCATCTTGAACTACGGGAGTAGGAATCTACAGATATCGTTCGACTAAACGTGGAATGGGTAAGTGCATCCTAACTTGCTAACGATATTTCCATGCAAAACATTTCCTCATGTATGCATTTGTCATCATTACGCCATCATGAAATAATTGGTATATTTATTTTGGATCTCTTTCCAAATCTAGTTCCATGGATGATGGCATAAAATGGGTAATGTCTCATAATCACCGCATGCCTTGATGTGTCACATTCTTTAATTCGGGATGGGTGGTGCTCGCTCCTCAATAGTGCGATATGTGCCACTGCAAATATTTGAAATTCACACAGGTGGCTGGTCTTATTCACTATTTTTCCACCGCCACCTTCACTCGATTTTGTGTCACCCAAGGATATGGTGTAACTTGAAATTTAATGCTTCTACAACTACTTCTTACCGTGTGTTGTATGCATCATTCATGATTAGTTCTATCAATCACTAAAAAGGGAGTGGGGATACGCTTTGTTACAGTTCTTTCTGCTACCTTGTATTACTCACATTTGGCTTTAGCATGGGACCATGAAAGAAATCGAACTTGATTCAACGGACGCCTTACTCTAGAATGTCACACTTTCATAGGTATTTCATGATTTTAGATGGTTGGATTTCATTTGCCAATTTAAAGGTTTTGATGAAGGCATTATGGAGGAATTCTTGGATAATTTCTAGTCCACCTGTTCACAAGTTGGTGGAAGACGGGTTGAGATTACCAGTCAGGTCATTTCTGACCTATTTGGCCTACCAGACTTTGGTTTGAAGGTCATGACAAATGCTCCTCTATAAATCCTACTTGCTCAGTTTCATGATGAAGGGGAAGCATTCCCGAAGTCATCATGACCTCCTTAGGTATCAAAGGGTGTTAAGCGAGATGAGTCTACCTAGAATGCAGGTGAAATAGCAAAGTGGGTCAAATGGTATTTCATATGCGATGGTTAGGCCTTTGTTCGGGTGCAGTGATGTAATTAAAATGCTAATTCACCTTAAGAAGGGACGTGTCAACTAGGCCCTCTAGGTAAATCTTCCTGAATACCTTACGGAATCCATTATTAAAGTTTTCTAGAAGTACCGGTCCAGTGGAGGCAAGTCTGTCATTAAACACCCGGGGTTGATTCATTTGTTATGCTCACATCAGGTCTTCTTTAGACCAAAGTGGAGGCTTGAGGGACTTGCAGTGGGAGAAGGGTCTAGACCAAAGCAATTGAAATCTGGTCTCTCTTTTGCACCTCGGTCTACCCTTGCACCAGCCCCTTGCCCTTCACGCAACCAAGTAGAGGCAATTGATGCCCCCAAGCATGCGGACACATTTGGCACTCCCGAGGGTCCATCCCCTTCCACTTCCAGCTCAAAAGGAAAGTGCACCATGGCTCCGTCTTCTTCCATGCACCTACGGTATTGATAGCTTAGTTCATTTTTGCGATCTGGCGGTTCCGATTAGAGATTTTGCCTCGATGATCTGCCCCATTCGGGAAGAACAACATGAGGAGGATCACCTGGCCATTCCAACACCTATTATTCCTACATCTACAGAAATTCACCTTGTGGTTCCTAAAGTGCTTGGTGCCCAGGTTGCATCTTCTCACAATTATTTGGATGAAATCACGCTACTGAAAACTTAATTGCGAGGTATGGAAGAAACAAACCTTTTATTACAAACTGAATTTACACAAAGAACATTAGAGAAGGTTCGGGAAATCACCGCCCTACAACTTGAAGTAAGTATTTTGAAGCATCACACGATCGAGTCTTAGCATCTTGGATAGATTCCATCGATTATCCCTTCGGGAAAGAGAAGCGAGGAAGGAAAATTAGAAATTGAAAAGGGAAATGGAATCTATGCAAGAGGAAAAGAAAAAAGTGACATCTATTTTACACTCTGTTTGTCCTTTGGCCCTCAAGCTTCTATCACTGTAGGAAACCCTCTCCAGTCTATAGCATGTTTGTCGGGAGAAATTTTATTCTTGGCAGTTGTTCTAATTATGTTGTCAAGCTCCTCATGAAATTCCCAATGGCACGAGTTTCTTAGTCTATAAGTGCAAGTACTCTAAAATCCAAAATTTTCTTTGTGAATTCTACCTTCATAACATGATCATTAAAAATGTGTTTGATTTCTTAATCAATTTCTTCGTGGGTGATTTCCAAATAAAGGCCTTTCTGTCTACATTACGAAATCAGATCATATGGGGTCGCAAGAAGACATTTTTAATCACCTTTGCTTAATCTATTGGGTTCCACATCCATCCAACTCATCACCGATGTAGCTCGAGAAAAAATTTCGCTCACTTTACTATAGGTAGGAATCGGGGTAAACACTTCTAATATTTTAATTCAATGTGTCATGGATTTTGAAAATTATAGTCGGGAGAACTTTGGGACAGCTTGGAAGGAATGTGATAAGAGGTGGGATACTCTGAGTCTGGCCTTGAAACGCATGGAGGTTCTCTCTCCCAAAACTTGAGGTGGAGCATGCATGTGGGTGATGCCCTCATCACCATTACAAGACAAATCACAAAGCAAACCAGCCAATAGTACAATGACAAATTGGCGAGGCCTCAAGTATGTCCACCACTCCTCATTTTGATCCCTCTCACTACAGTAGAACAATGCAACCCGGTGAAATGACAGTTTCACATAGCATGGGTAGAGATTACCTTAAACACTCAAGGGCTGTAAGAACACCAAACAATATCTTTGATCAATTTGAAGAATATGACATGGTTGAGCAGCTTGGTAGGTAGGCGGGATGAAGATAAGTTCCATAGGGACATGCAACGAGTAAAGTCGGGGAAAATGATGAGTGCATTGTTTGGCTCATTTATATCATTTCTTCAAGCCGAAAATACTCTTTTGATATGACTTATTAATACATGGGGATGTTTTGTGTGGTTATATCACATGAACCTCCTACTAACTGTCTTTGTGAGATAAAACATGATGATGTGTGCAGGAAATGATGGATGTTGCTGATAGTTATGGAGCCCGAGTTTGGAGCAAGTGGCAGGAGACTATTTCCACCAAGTTGACCTATTAGTTGGGGCTTGTTCCTAACTGCCCATAGAAATTTATGTGTTTTAATTAGTATTTGGTGGCCAGTGATTAATGCCACCTGTTATGGTGTGCTTTGTAACTAACAGTACCTATATGAAGACTTCATCTTCAGAACATATGGAGGAGAACTACTTTTTGATATACTAAAGGAGATTATCTGTATTCAGTTTTTGGTATTATTATTTACTATCTATGTTATGAAGCTTATTCTGAGTTAATGAAAGTTACGATGTTTGAAAATCAAAGGTTGTTAATCCCTCTATCGAGGAAGAGTGAGGGCCCACTTGAACAAGGAGATAAGGCGTTATTTTGAGTTCATTTATGCATATTGTTCTTTGATTGGATTTATTGTAATTGTTTTTGAGAATCTTACATGCATGCTTTGATTGACTATACTTGTTTTCTTCATTATCGCTTTCACTTAGAATAATTTTTTCCATTATGAAAATCTGGTTAATAAGTAATCTCACTTTCTGTTAAGCTTCATTTATACAGATGTAATTTCATTTGTTAAAAATTAGTGTGTGCATATTTCATTTTCTAGCAAAAGACTAGTTGTTAGTTTCCTTTCATCACAAATAGTTGAATTCTGTAGAACTGTATTTAAATTTCGTAGATTTGAATTGCATTTCCATAGACTAGTCACCAAACTAAGCAACCCCCAACAGACCCAATAGATAATTGGTTTCATTAAACTCCATTGCATACTGCCTAGGACACAGCCCTGGTTTATAATGACACTAACATGAGATTATGTCAGTTAAATGATTGGAAGAATACAACGACCCATCATTCATCAATACAAAGAGAACCACAATACAACCAATATTCAAATAGTCTAACTCAAATGATTAGTTCCCAAGTGAGCACATTATCAAAGGTAAATACTAATTAATAAATAAATTATTTCATCCTACAACCAGTAATACACTAACCCTAATTACATTTTGACATCCTCATTTCCATGCAATATTACAAATAAATTAAATGAATGTAACTTTTATTTTACAATCTTCTTATGAAATCCTTGAGAACATCAAAATTTCAACCTACCATAATTTGTTGTAACCCAAGAAAAATATGTTTTTTATAATTCCTATACATTATCCTATCCATAACATATTTCTATATAATATAGGTGTAAGTGTCGAGATAACATAAGACAAATCCAACAATAAAACAATCATATATTAATATCTAAAGCGAATAGAAACTCGGTCTCATTTATGGATTCAAAAAATTTCCATACCCTATAAAGATCTCTATGTTCGAATCCAAATAATTCAACATTACCAAGGATCTATAATTTTGAGAAATGAAAAGCATTTCCTCAATGCATTCAGATCTCGGAATACCCCTTTTTACATTCAAATCAAAGTACTGACCAGACGACATTATATCCCTCTATACCCATTTTCCATTTGAAATAAGAAGTCAAATACAATACGGTGGAAGTTCTTAGAACTTAGAATCATCATCATTTTTTTATAAAATAATTATATCCAGATCGTATTGCACCCATCATATTAAAAACATGTCATAGTTACCTCATTATATAACAAAAAATCAATTGAAATGAATCCCAACTACCTAGTTCATATTTTTTTAATACTTCTTATATCATTAAACAAGTTTACGAATTTGCTTACAAACTATTTATTACATACCCCATTAATGTTTCTTCACACAACCAATGAAGCAACTATACTGGTTCATATCAATGTTGAATACACAAAATAAATTAACCCTATTCGTATTTTGCTTACAAGAATGAAAAATAACAACACACAGTTAATAGTCTTCACACGACCATGCAAATATTCATACCCACTTCACGCTCATTCTAAGAATCATAAAATATCGATACCCATTTTACATTTGTTTTCAGACTCACAAAAGTATCGATACCTAGTTAGTAGTTATTCACATAACCATGAAATCAACTAAGCTAGTTTACATTAATGTTACAAACCCATTATAAATCAACCTAGATCATATTTCCTTCATAGATAGGGATAAATAGCAAAACCTAGTTCATATACTAACATGCAAACCATTATTCTATAAGCATATGAACCTTATAATGATACACCCATGTTTTCTAGCATCTGAGAACAAAATAAATACCAGTTCACAAATATCAAGTCATAACAAACATGTTTCAGAGAGTAAGGAAGGAGCTCATTCCTAGTTTACACATGCTTTTGCTAAGATTTTCTTTCTTCCTCCTGTAGTCTTATTTCCGAATAAAAATAACAACAATAACAATGAGAACTTTCTCCTTGCGAATAATTTACACATATTCATACTGAAAATCATTCACATGGCTGAAAAATAGGCACAATGGAGGAGAGACTCCATATTCTCCATGATCCCCAAAAAAATAGCGAAGTCAAAACAAAATAATGAAATGGACCAAATGGAAAAAAATGCAAATAGCAATGGCTTTGGGCTAGCTTCTCGGGAAAGCTAACCATTGTCGAGGATTCGACTCAATAAATGCCATAAGCCTAAAATCATGCCACCATATTAACTATACCACACAAGTTTATTGCTTCCACATTATTTGCCACACAAGCCACATTCCAATTTTGCTAACTTTGCTGGTTTAATATCATTTAAGCCTAGTTTGCATGGTGTCTCCCCAAGGTGTAGGTTTATTATGTTCCCTTTTTAATATACCATAGTTCATTAGGATCTAAACCAAAATTTAATAACATCATATATATATACATATACATATACATATATCTATGTTCCAATAGTTCTATAAAATTTAAAGTTTAAGTCTCTATTGACAACATTTACATATATATCCATGTATTAATAATACATATGCCTTCAACAAACAACCTTTAGCTATATATTCTCATTCCTTTATTCAACAATACTAACATATATCAAAACTTAATATCATTACCTTATATACCGTTCTTTAACAATCCTAAATTACAATGTCTCGTATACTTGGAACTTGAAGTGTAAGTAGTGCAAAGGCTTACATAGTCCCTTCGCTAGACACTATTCACACATCCAAGGTAATTGAGAGTAGTATATATATATATATATATATATATATATATATATATATATATGTAATAAAATTTTATAAGCACTTATTACAACCCGGTGTTTTAGAAAGTGATCTATCAACTTTTACGATCGTAATCCAACAATAATTTCAAATATTAACAGAATTGTGAGTATGAACTAAGACTCCTAACTAGTGGTTGTATATGAATATGAAAATGGTCAATTAACCGATTATAAGATAATAAATTTTCGGGACTAAGCATGATGTTACATACTTCATGATAAATGGTATTGTTATGTTACTTTTATTGCTTGTTTGTTTTGTTTCTTTGTTGTTGTTATGTATATTATTTTTGTCATTTGGAAGATAGAAATTAATCCATAATCTTAGGTTTTTTCACAATTAACCTATATTTAAACTACACATGCTTAAGCTATCCTCAAGTTTTCTCACGATTAAACTAATCGATTCTAGCTTGACCTTTTATGTTAGGTGAAAGGGTTGATTAGTTATTGGTATACTTTTTATCGACAACACATATGTTCTTTTTGTATACATATTTTTTTGTAAAAATCATGGGTGGAGTTTGTTATGGACCAAAGGTGTATTTACAAATTTTGTAGGCACATATATAAACGTATTATGGTATTTTAGATATAAAAGAAAATAAATGTTCAAGAATAAATGTATATATTTTTGGAATAGTTTTATATGAGTTTGGAGAAAGCATAATGTCTCTTTGTTTTTGAGGGAGATTTCCAATATATAATGTCTATTTTTTATGAACATTGTAAAAAGAAAGAGGGTAAATAAAATGAATTTATATACATAAAAATGTGTATATATATATATATATTGATATAAAAGGCATTGGGAGGGATCTTGACATGTGCATGAGCCCACCGAAAACCCCACTCTACATTTCTTAGAATGTAATTCCCACACACAAACACACACACAAAGAGTCTCCTTTATGGTGGTCGACCATTAACACAGTGTTGGTCTTATTTAAACCAGTATATCAAGTCAACAAACCCCCAAAAAGAATTCTTTGTGTTTAATATAACCCCACACACATGCTTCTTCTATGGCCACCGTCCCTTTGTATTTGAGGCTAATATAATGTAGACTAAATAAACCTATATTAAAAATATTTTCATATTCCCACCCTAGAGCTATTCATCGACCTATGTGCAAATGAAGAGAAATCACTAAAAAGGGGAACAAGAGCAAAAAATAATATGAGAAATGAAATAAAATAATAGAAATAGGGTTATCCTTTGGACCTAAAATATACGGTTAGGAAGCTTTGAATATAAGGCTTAAAATTATCCAAAAGTTTTACATTAACCTTAGTGTCCATAAGTCAACTCCTTTTAAAATGATTTTTTTGGAAATTGAAATTCCATAGTTCAATGAAGGAAATGCGTGAGTGTTTATTTCTTTTCAAATGGGTTAGTTTTATTAATAAAAGTAAGGGAGAGGAGCGGGTGGTTATGCACTCTAAGTTGAGGGGTGTACAACACCAATATAAATATCATAAAATTTGAAAAAAAAACCCTTTAATAGATTTTGTTATTTTTTATCTAAATATTTTCTTTGGAGCATTTATATTGTATGGAAAGTGGGTTTTTAAGGTATTTAAATCAAGTAGTTTTCCATACAAAGGCATTTAGGGGTGGACCATTTGTTGGGCATTATGTCATGTATTTTTTTCACTTATGTGGCATCATTTGATTGGGTGATTTTTGATGTGATTTGATGTGACACATTTTATTGACTACTTTTTTTTCAAATTTTAAATGAAAAAGTTACATGTACTAGTCCCTAACTTTACATCTACCCTCACAAGTATTGGTCCATGCTCAAGAATTGGCTCCTCTCCCTTATGTTCTTCTTACTTGAGCATGAGGAAATGATATGGTACTTATGGATAACGTCCTTTGTAAAAAAATATGACATGCTTGTGTCACCACCCATTGCCCCCAATGCGTATAGAATGGTGGAAATTATATTTTAGTTTCTCTTGAGCAATTATATTTATTAATTTTTTTTACTCACCCAAATTAGATAAAATATAGCTATGGAAATAATATTTAGTGGTAACTCACCAAAACAAATTTTGTTGACTTAGAATAACAACAACTAGGTTCAACTTGTCATCTAGTTCTAAGACAGGTCCCATTTATAGACCATCGGTAAGCTACGTAACTTTAGGTGACAAGGTTGAGGCTCTCCTCAATGTCTAGTTAGTGATGAATCACTATATGAGTACCTTATCCATTACCTTGTTGGTCTTCACCTTTGGTAGAATAATCACACAAGAATTAAAAAAATCTCAAATTTACGGTTAGAAGAATAAGATTTAATGGTTAAACTTATGGGTCAATTGATGGGTCTTACAGCTAGTATCGAGTTTGTGTTCAACATCAGAACTTTGGGATTTTTCTAGAATTAAATGTAAAATAAATAACTAAATGAACACCTCAAATTTTATGATAAGAATAATTTTGGTTCTTTTTTAGACACTGAGGATGTTGAGGCTTGTAACTAGTCGTTGAGTGGTGAAGACCCGGGGACAGGGTCTACCTACTTTTGAGCCGTAGGTGGTAAACATTGGGCCACATATTTTGGAGGTGTTACAATATGCTATGGGTGTTTTACAAGACTACTTTCCATAATAATAGAAGTTGTTGAGGAAGTCACACAACAAGAGGAGGATGTTATTGCAAATGAGGAATTTCATTCTACATAACAATATGGTTTGTATTGGTGCAAGAGATCTTGCGACCCGTTCGAAATAGTGGTGGAGAGGCTTGCTTCACAATGATGTAGTAATTTTATGAGTATTATGGGGCCACCACCACTAGAGAGACCACCATCAAATCATGGAGAGGGGACATAGGATTCATGTCCATAGGGTTAGAGTACAAGCAGTATGATTAGGAACCTGATTTGGTTGTAGCCACCTACTTATGGAGATAAACCATATGGATTTGGAGTTGAGTCATGGCTCCTTAGTCTTGATAGTTGCTTTGGGTTACACCAATATGAGAGAAACATCAAGACTATACTATCCATTTACCTCCTCCATGACAAAAAAGAATCGGTGGAGGAATGAGGAGTGAAAGCTCCATTTGACATGAGACACAATTACATGGGAGTTGTTTGAGGAGTGATTCCGGGATTGCTACATGTCGAGTAGTTTATTTAGTGATAAATAGATGAGTTTCACGACCTCGATAGGGTTCGGGAAAAGTAGCATAGTATGATAGCCATTTTAAGAATTTATTGCAATATGTTGACTATCTACAAGATGAGAAATTGCAAGTAAATAGATTTATTCAAGGACTAAATGCAGAATTAGCTCGAGAAGTCATGATGTCATCTCCTACGATTATGGATAAGGCCACGGAGAAGGTCTACTTAGCTAAGGAGAATAAGGGTAGGGCCCAAGAGTTTTTTGAGATATCAACAAGAACATGATGTGGGATATGAGATCATGGGGCATTGCACCCCCTAGAGGAGGTTTATACCGGTTAGGTAGTCATGAGACATCCACTACCCCATAATAACATTCACGTGCACTGTGTCCATCAACAACAATGATCATGACAGTTCGGGATATGTAGAGAGGGAAGGCCGAGGAGGCCTATGTTTTAGTAGGGATCATAGGTAAGGTGGAAAACATGCTCATCCACCCCACACCCAACAATTAGTCAAGGTTGGGTCTTCAAGTTAGTATAAAAAAATACACATAGGACACACACATATAGGAAGATAACATTATGTTTTATTTTGCAGAGCATTAGATCACTACACTCATGTATGCCCTCGAGATACCCCCTTTAGCCGACAGGAAAAAATCACCTAGTCGAGAGAAGATAATGTGTGATATAAGACATGCTCATCACTTTAATGCCACAATAGAGAACCGATAGGTCGAACACCAAGCCATAATTATTGAGACTACAAGTTGTATCATGGCTATTTATGTATCAATATTGTTTGATTGTGGTACTTTTGATTCTTTTATTTTTCCCTTAGTGGATCGATATGGGCTGGTGGGTTCTAGAAAGTCACATAAATGGTAGGTGAAGTTGGCTATTGGAGAAAAACTCACCATAGAAACCTATGTAGAGATATGTGTACTTCATCTTGGTGTGTTTTCCACCACCTTAGACCTCCACATTTTACCGTTGGGATCCTAAGAGGTAGTTTTGGGTATGGATTTGATCAATTCTCATTAGGATAAGGTAGATTACAAAAAACAAATCATTGAGTGTCAGAATGATTTGGGTAGTTCAGTAGAGATCACTAGAGGTCAGAGACCAATTTATTTATGTATGACTTCCATAATGAAACTCAAGTAGAGTATGCACAAAGGATGTTATATGTATGCCATCTTAATCAATGATAGGTTTGAGGATGTTCCAACTATTTCACCACTTTATGAGCATCCAATTATGAGAGAGTTACACATATGTGTTTCCTAGTGAGCTTCTTGGCTTACCACCACAAAGATGGAAAATTCAAATTAACTTGGTACTTAGTATAGCTCCATTTTCTTGAACACCATATAGGATGATGACTTTGAGCTTCGTGACCTCAAAATTTAGTTAGAGGAGTTATTAGAGAAGTGTCTTATCCACACTAGTGTGTCCCTTTGGGGCACACTGATGATTTTTGTGAAGAAGAAGGATAAATCCCTTCATTTGTGTGTAGGCTTTAGGAAAATGAACAAGGTGACGGTGAAGAACTACTACCATCTTCTAAGGATTAATGATTTATTTTATTAGAGGTGGGAGCTAGGGTGTTCTCCAAGATTGACCTTAAGTTAGGGTATCATCGATTCTGATTACAAGAGGTAAATATCCACAAGACATTCTTCCAAACTTGTTATGGGAACTATGAGTTCATTGTGGTTCCTTTGGATTAACAATGCACCTACCATTTTCATGAGCCTCATGAATGGGTTTTTAGGACCTTTTAGATCAATTTATTTTAGTTTTATCAATGATATTATGATATATTCCAATATAGAGGAGGAGCATAAGGAGTATTTGAGACATAGGTCATATAAGTTCGAGGGAGATTTTTTTTTGGGGAATTTGAGAAGTTTCTTTCTTCTAATCAGATATTTAGTATTTGGGGCACACCATTTTAGGTGAGGGTATCTTAGTAGATTCCTCAAAGATTCATGCCATATTAGATTGGCCAGAACCCACCACAAGTGATAGAGGTTAGGATCTTCATGGGATTAGTAGGATATTATCATATTTGTGTAGGAATTCTCTAGGATTGTAAATCCTATCACTTCCCTTCAGTGCAAAGGGAAGAGGTTCATCTAGTTAGAGAAGTGTGAGTAGGCCTTTCAATTGCTCAAGGAGAGTTTGACCATGACACATATTATTGTAGGACTATATCCATTAGGTGAGTTTGTGGTTTTTCTAGATGATTCCTTAGAGGGACTTGGGGTAGTTCTAATACGATGAGTGATGAGTTATTACATTTGAGTCATGTAAGCTCGAAGGATTATAAACTTAACTATCCTACCCATTATCTTGAGCTTGCATACAGTTGTTGATGCCTTAATCCTTTGGAGGCACTTTCTTTTGGGTAGACCTTTTTATTTTTTGGACAAATCACTTGAGCCTATAATTAAACATCTTCTCAAAACCTAATATTAACACCTTTTAAAGGTAAAGTTAGATGGATTTATTTTGTGAGTATGATAAAATATCTAGTATATTAAGGAAAAGAAAATGTTATTGTTGATGCTTTGAGTATACCATGACATGAGATAGATACATTGACTCTTCATTAGAAATAAGAGGTAGAGATACTTTAGCACCTTTCGGGTGACATATTTTACGATGGTGCTAGGTAGGAGATTGAATCACATAGGCCTTTAGTGGGAAAATATGTAAGATTCATTTTAGAGGAAGATGGTCTTCTTCATTTTTGAAAGCACATTTATTTGCCCAAGGAAGGAGATTAATGCAGGTTTTTTCTTTTTGAGGCTCATCGAGCCCCATATGTAGATCATCTAGGGGTGAAGAAGATGCACGTAGACATATGACAATTATATTATCAATCAGGAATGCACCAAAACATTACAAATTTCATAGATTATTGTCTTGAGTGCCAAAGAGTTAAGGTCAAACACTCCCACACCGATTGACCTTCTTTACCACATGATATTCTAGAGTGAAAGTGGGATGTTATTTTCTTGGATTTTTTTAGGCTTCCCACTTCATCGTATCACCATGATGCCATCATGGTGATGGTGGAAAAGTTGACCAAGGTTTCCCATTTCTTACCTACCAAGGTCACATATGATGTAATCACCATTTACAAGGTATTTCTAGATGATAGCATAAGATTGCATGGGATTTAGAAAAAAAAATTATTTTGATCTAGGACTACTTTATACTTTAAAATTCTGGACCTCTTTCCAGTCAACTTTGGGTATGTAGATTAATTTCAGTTCAACTTATCACCCCAAGATGGATGGATAGACTAAGAGGGTAAATCGGGTGTTTGAGAACATGTTGAGGATGTAAATTATGGAATAGAAGAGGAAGTGGGAGGATTACCTTTACCTTTTAGAGTTTTCTTACAACAACTATTATATTTCGATTGACATGACCCCTACATGGCATACCCATATGGAAGGTCGTGCATGACACCTCTGAGTTGGGACCGAATGGATGAAAAGGTAGTTTTTGGCCCAAAATTTATGCAATAGGATATGGAGTAGTAGGTTATCACTATTAGAAAACATCTTGACTAGAGCCCTGAGTATGTAAAAAGGTGTATGAAAATACTAAGAGGGTTGATCATCACTTCTTTGTAGGTGATAGGGTGTTCTTGAGAGTGCATTTGCACAAGAGTCTGATCCATTTCAAAAAGGGCTCTAAGTTATCCCCTTATTTTGTGGGACCATTTGAGATCTTGGAGGCATTGGGATAGTTTCTTACTACCTTGCTTTTCCACCACACCTATACTTTTACCCCTAAGATGTCTTCATGTATATCATTTTTGAGGAAGTATGTGTTATATATATCTCATGTTTGGATTGACCATCCTTGTAGGTAAAGGCCAAAGGGAAAAAGTGGACATTATAACCCTTGCATATTTTGGATCACCAGAAGGCTGGCCCTTTGGGGGTAAGACTTGGACCACATTAGAGTGTAGTGGGACCGATATGATGAGACAAACTACTTGGGAGGATGTGAAAAAGCTGAGGGCTCGATATCCTTATCTCTTCTAGTGACTTCCAAGAGGAAGTCTAATATTAGGAGAGGGGGATGTAGTACCCACATATTTCATGCATCATTTTATTATTGACTCATTTCATTTACTAGATTATAGACATTGATTTAGTACTACTTGGATATTATGTGGTTTCATTATGGATTATTTTGTGGTATAGGTGGTGATGGAGGCACGCAGTGCCAATCCATTATTGTGATTTATCGTATTTTTTTTGCACTTATGTGGTTATGGATACTAGCAATATGTGATGAAGTTATTTTTATCTCATATATGATGGATGCATGTTGATTTCTTATATATTTTTTCCATTAGCCATGGTAATGATGATTTGGATGTTATCATGCAATAAATTAGATGGATCCTTTATTTTGATTTATTATGGATGTGCATCGTTATGTATAATTACTTCATTAAGATATTAGTTGTTAATTAGAATAGATATATGTAATTAATCTAGTTATTGATATATGTGGTATCATTTTTCTTGTTTATTGTATCGAGTGGGTATGATGATGTGTGAATAAAGTGTATAAGTTATAGGTTCACACAGGAGAACATGGGACTTAGAGTTTGCACCTCTAATTTTCAAAAGTGGCCATTTGTGCCAAACCCCCTTTTGGTTGATCTTTGTTTGGCCTTGTGTTTTTTCGTAATTATTTTGGAGACACCCTTTGTGGTTTCTTATTGACCCAATTTGTATTATTTTGTCTAAATTAGTTTAGGGACCTAATGGTCCCTACATGTGTTAGTCGCGATTTAATATTTAAACCATATTTTAAGGGGTGTGGGACCACTTAAACATGATTTGGGTAGCCCCCACCACCTATTCGTGCCACTTTTCCCAAACCCCAATTTGGCTTAAAAGTGGTTATTGTAAGTGATGCTTTTTGTGTTGGGGTCTCATTTACACCAAAATGAACCCTTGGACCCTACCTATGGGTAGGGGGACCTTTTCAAGGATCAAATGGGATTTTACCTCTCATTTGAGCCCCTCTTATCCACATCATTATAAATGTGCTTGTTTTGTGAGTCACCTTGGAAGTGGAGGAATTTTAGTTTAATTTTAATTTGGATTTTAGGGAGTTTTCCTCCATTATGGATTTTTTCTTTTGTATGATAGGGACTTGTGGGATTCTTGTTGGGAGAATGAGATGGGTGACACATGTCACCCTCTCATTAGTGAGGATTTATTTTGAATCTCCTTATTATACCTCCACTTTAAAAGGGGTAGGGACTTTTGGTCTCATTTTTTACATTTGGAGTTTGGGAGAGCTTGGAGAGGAGCTAGGAGCTTAGAGAGCTTGGCATGTGTTTGGAGTTAGATTTCTTGGGTATGGAGGTAGGCCATCATACCTCTTACTTTGATTCTATGGTAGATTCACACTAATAAATGGCTTGTTGTTAGTATTTTAAACTTTCACGCTATGTTGGGTGTTATATGTAAACCTTGTTTTCTTTCATTTTTCTCCATCCATCTCACTTGAGATGGATTTTGGAATGTAGGGGAAGAGGGAGGAAACCCAATCTTACACCCACATGACTTGATGGGAAATCCATGATGGTATTTTTATTCTTTCCTCCCCTCATATGGTTTGATGAGGAAGATGAGTATTCATATGGTTTGAATCTCATCTTCCTTCCTTGTCAAGAAACCATTCATGGTTTGAAAAACCTAGACAAGGAGGAGGGTTGGAGTTTGGGATAAAGGAGTGATAAGGAGTGAAAGAACATAGTGATTCTTGATGGTTATGATTTAGTTGAATTACAAAGTGATTTGCATTGTGCGTCTTTTCCTCACTTCCCCATTTTGAGGAAACATGAAGTTACCTCGTATGTGATTTTGTATTGGTTTGTTCGAGAGAGAGAGAGAGAGAGAGAGAGAGAGAGAGAGAGAGAGAGAGAGAGAGAGAGAGAGAGAGATTTTAGCCTCTTGTTTTCATTGGTCTTGTGTAACTTGGAGGCAAACAACCTATCTTTCCCATGGGCTTGGAGGGAGGATAGCATGCCCTTTGTTTTTGGAGATGCCATGTAATGATGTGATTAGATTGGGAGGTTAACTGGCCCTAAACGGGGATTTAGTAGTTAATAACAATATGAGAGTTATTTATTCATTGTCTTATTTATTTTACAAGGGAAATTTTTATTTTACTTTGGTGATGAAGGAAAGCATGAATTGGTTGAATGAAATTGAGCTCATTATACTATTTACATAAATACAACGGGCATTTTGGATTAGGAAACAATTATATTTAATTCTATTTTAAGAAAAATGTAGAATTAATATAGTCCTATACAAACTAATTGAAAAGTATTCTACACCATTACACCAAAGATGAAATTCATTAAATTTGTGGGTTCATTGTTATATGATAAATTAGTGCATTAGGAGTAGTAGAGGTTGGAAATATTGGGATAAATTTAATTCATCATTCTCCAAGAAAATATGGAAACTCAACATAATCACCTGTTGTTCATATTTTATTTCTTTAAGCTCTATGAGGAAATTATTTCACTCTCTCAAACTTACTCGATTTAAGAAATTTAGTTCAAATCCAAATAGTTATCTTCACTCACTTTCATGAATATTATTGTGATTCAAAATTATTAATTTCCTCCACAAAAAAGGGGTTAATATTTGTCTGGATTAGGATTGAAGAATCAATTTACCTCATGCCACCATAACTATATGTTCATTTTTATATACATATTTTTGCACATATATAAAGGTAATCTCATATTTCAGATATAAAAGAAAATAAATGTTTAATAATAAATGCCTTTATTTTAGGGACTATTTTGTATACATGAGTTTGGAGAAATCATAATATCTCTTTGTTTGCAACGTTGCAGAGGATAACGTTTTCATACATAAATGTACAAATTGTTTTCTTAAAAGGAAATACATCATATCTGTGTGTGTGTGTGTGTGTGTGTGTGTGTGTGTGTGTGTGTGTGTGTGTGTGTGTGTGTGTGTGTGTGTGTTTGTTTTGATATAGAAGGCATTGGGAGGGGCCGTGGTCATTTAAAACCCTTGCTCTATGCCATTGTGCATGTAACTCCTATTTATGGGCATGGCGTTACAAGGAAATAACAAAAGATATAAATAAAAACCCTTCCTTGAATGGTTATTTTTGGGGCTCGAATCCTATACGCTAAACCCCTATGGTGGCGACCGTTGTCTATCTTAACCAACATATCAAATCAACAAACCCACAAAAAAATTCCCTACGTTTGATATAACCCCCCACACACACACATATCAGCCTCCATGGCTGCCCTCCCTTTTATTGGAGGTTAAGAAAATGAAGATTGAATAAACCTATATTACAAATACTTCCATATTCCTACCATGGAGATCTCTATAGGCCTGTATGCAAATGAAAAGAAATTAAACAAGCCATGATATGGTGAATCTGTCCAAAGTTAAAATTCATATCGAGTCACACTCCAATTTTCATGATATCCATGTAGCCGTATTTTTAAAACTCCATGGGAGATACAAGATTTTTTAATTTTGGTTTTATGGATTTATTTTTTTGCAAAAGAGATAAACACTACTTCAGTTTTAGAAAGAAAAATCATTTCAGAAATCATATTTGTCGGTGTTTTTACTAAACTAAACTATCAATGTTTTTTTCTCACAATGAAATCGTCCTAGAACCTACCAATGGCTTTGTCGTAGGGACGAGGGGAAGAATTTGTTAATGAAGAAGACAAAGAGAAGGTGTTATGTATATTATAGTTTCTAGATCTCTAATGAAAAATAAATACACAAGTAATTGCATAAATCAAAATAACTAACAATAAGATGCAATATGATCAAGAATCCACAAGGCAAGAATGGATCCAAATCAACTCAATGCTCCATAAGATAGATTGATGCAAGTCATGTACATATAAATGTGAATATGTAACCTCCTCCTAGATCAGTGGTGAATAATTCTCACTAACTGATACTAGAAGTAGACTTGACTCCATACCATGTAGACACCTAGATTTTGATCAAAGCAATCTTATTACTAACATTGCATTGACTATCTTCATCTTCTTACACTCTATTTCAAATAAATGATATTTCATTATCTAACTCTACTTCTAACTCACTTAGGATGAATTTAATGACAAGTTGATTAGTGATAATCCTCTTAACCAACTAGTTTCATCTTGATTGAGTCTTTTATCTCATAGTTAATCAGTGAACATTGTCATTGGCTATCTCCTACTTTTAACACTTCCAAAATATAATCCAAATTCCTCTAGAAACTCTCAGAAAGATTCCTAAGCTTGTTTAGAATCCCTAATTAATATTAGGAGTCTAATTAGTTCATAATGTAGTCAAAAAGGTGCTTTAACCTCTAAAAGATCTATTTTAGCTTATTCATTTGTCCCACATGCACTAGATTTTAAAATCTCTTCCAAACCAAAATCTATAAATAAAAGGGTCACCCTCCATTTCAACCTTGCACCTTATCTCTTATTGAATTTTTTATTTTGATATCATATCATATATTGACATAGCTTAAGAGCTCATTTGCACTAGCCAAGCCATCCACCATTAAAATAGATTCATCTTGCATCTTTCCTCCATTTTAGATTAGCAAGAGTTATCTAATCTTGATTTAATAAATCATCTTAGAGAGATCTCTTCATCTCTTAGAGAAATAACAAAACAACTTTGATTTCTTAGAATCTAATTAGGTTCAATTTTATTAAGTTTTCTAAAGAGTAGAGTAAACATAATATGTTGCATGTTTGATTCATAATGCATGCTTTTGAAATTTATTTTCTTATCTTTTATCATGATGATTATCGAGTAATTTGGTGCAAACTTCAAAGCTACTAGGTGTTAGTCTACTTCTCATAATTTTCCAAGTTTTTCTTTAATAAATTTGGCACGCTTGGTGGGACTTACTCCGTAATCCATTAAAAGCCATTCTTAAAATTTTCCATTCCATTTCTAACCATTTTCATGTTTTTAGGGTTAAATAGCTTGTTTTCTAACATTTTGTTAACTTTCAATGGGATAAATCTTCCTTTGGCATGAATATAAATAGTGAGTTCAAGTTATAAATTAGTGTTAATGGTGAAATACTAACTTGTTGGCATTTTTGGAATTTTCATTTATGTGGTTTTTATGGTTTTAGGGGCACGCGCAGACATCTGAACTAGTGCACACCCATCATCCTAGGTGCACACGCCCCACCTATCGGCCACACACCCGTCTACCGACAATTTGAATGAAAACACATTTTATAAAGGGGAACAGACACATTCTAATCTACGTGCATACAAAGTTGTACGTGCACCCATCTCTTGGGACATGTAGGTGTTATTTAAACATTGTTTCGACCTTATATTTTACTCTACATGCACACATGATTTTTTGGGCACACCTACTAAAACCTATGCACACATGTTGTTCTACACACGTAGGCATAAATCCACACTATATTTTTCTATAATCACACGCATCTATCATTCAGAGTACGCATGCATCTATCGCTAAGCGCACACACTCATCAATCTAGGCTTGAGGTGTCATTGTCAAAAGTTAAAATTTTGTTGCAAGTTGTAGAATCAAATTTATGGATTTTTCTAACAGGTTTATAAGTTTTTGATCTTATTTTTAGCCTAACTTAGTTAAGTGTTTGCATTTTTCATTTGTAGAGGTCTTTGAAGAGCGTATGCTCTTCCCTCGCACCTTCTAGGTGATCTTGGGAATCAAAACATTTCAAAACCTTCTCTTTGCTTTCCAAACACTTCAATTTAAGTTTTATAAAGGATTAACTTTCAAAGTTGGCTAAAAAGAGTTTATTTTTCACAAATTACTTAAGTATTTTCCATTTCTTGCCACGTTTGAGTAGGATAACTTGTTGTGTATGCTCTTTCCTTACATCTTAGGATGATCTGGGAAATCAAAAGCAACATCTTATCCTCTTTATATGATGTTATTGGAAAATTACTAATCTTGGTGTAGGACCAAAATTGATTGTCAAAGGATCGGAGGCTAAAATAATAATAACATGTTTTCTATAGGTTGTCAAAAGGTGTGCTACATGCAAAACCACACTAAGTCTAAAAAGATAAAAAAACACACCACATTCATCATATTGTATATGGAGGTTCGGAAAAGGGTACGTCCCTATCCGATTAACTATAACTTAACCCCTTTGGCATAACTCCTTAAGCTATAAAATGGGGTGGTTCTAGGAACCCTAAAGTAATCCACCACTGAGTAACCTCGTGGATGAAATAGGAAGTGCTCCACACACCCACTTGACTAGAGTTTTCATTTGTGAGTTAGAGTCAAAGTTATTTGTATTGCGACCCCAGTGAGAATACTCATGAACAAATTCATTGCTTATTGTATTTGAAGGGGTAATGTAAAGATGAGATAATCTAAGACTAGTCATTGTGACTTTCTTAGAAAATCGAGCTTGCAATAGAAAAATTGTGACACCTAGATGACAAAACTACCTAGGAAGCCATATCTTCTTGGAGCCCACTTTGCTAGTCTAAAACCATCATGTATTGTTAAAAATATCACAAAGTAACTACTTACTTGAACTCAAATCCTTGTTTTTCAAACAAGGAAAAGAGTCCACTTAAGTTGAAACTAAGTGTCACTCATCATGAGATTTATGACATATTACTTAGCTTAGTTTCTTTCTCGCCTTAGGACAAGGCAAAACTTTTCCCAAGTAATGCTTAGTTCATTTCCACCTCATTTGATCTATACCTTTACATTCTTGTTGCCCATTTGGGACAAGAGAAAACACCTTTCATGAGTGTTATCATATAATGTGTTCACCATTTTTTTGTCGATTACGTTCATCCATGTTTGTGGCTGAGTTGTTAAACGTCTAAAGTGTGTGGGTACATTTTTACATCTTGATAGCCACTTGATATTGATTTCAAGATCATCTTCATAACTAGGTTTAGTTTCATCATTATTTCCCCTTTGAGTTGTTACTCTACCCACATTCTATCCCTATAATTACAACACTTACATCTTTTTTTCATTTATGAGAACTTGGTATAAGTTTCCATATTGTATCGTTATGTTGCTCACATGATTAATAACTTCTTGCTATACTTACACTTAGTTTTGATTCCAACCTTGTTTATGGATTTTGAGAGTGTTAATATTACATTATTTATATTTCAATAACATCATATTGATACTAATACCTCACTTAGTTTAAGCTTCGTTAATGTGTCAAGGTAGTGTTATTACGCTATTCACATTTATAACTTCCATTGTCAAAAACTTAGATTTTTTTGCATATGAACTAGTCATAGTATATCTCGTGGAGAGATCGTGTCAATACAAATTTAGTGCTTAAGTATTTTTATATTTGAACTTGACCTAGGTGGTGATGGGGTGTTGTCACTATCTATTTTACACCTATCTTTTGAACTATAGCTTAGGGTATAGTGTTCTATAAATAGTTTGAGTGATTGACTAATTTACTAGTAGTTTTGCATAATTGTTCCTAGTATGATAGTAGTTGCATAGTTGTGTACTTGGGACACTTTGAGACAAGGATACTCTAAACAATTCATACCATGTACGCCTAGGTTTATTTCAACTTGGATACACTTAGACGAAACCTAGCACCACATAGACTAGTGATGCCAAAAATCACAAAAATGGTGTCTAAACGAGATGAACGTGACTTAGAGTTAAATCCTTTTAGTTCAACATACCCATTTAGTGGTCATAACTTAGGACCCCTCTTTTCAGAGGTTAAAGAAATTGAATCATTAATTGACCATAGTATAAAATGTTTTGATACATCTAAAGACCAACACAAACTAGATCTAGCTCACTTTGATGAGCTCCTATACTACAATAGAGACCAAGTACTCGCAAGAGTCCTCAAATTAGGAGCTAAACTACCACAAGAGTGTGAAGCAGCAATTAAAACCATCAACCATAAAATGAAAGATCCACTATAACCTTCCCTATTGACATGGACAATCCTTTCGACACAGGATATGCTTCCACTTGGTGCGCATAACAAAAATATTGAAAGTGAACTACCAAAACCAATAGATGGTTCAAGGAGACCTTACTTTAAGGCTTCATATAAAGTCAAAATTGAGTGTGATCATAAAGACTCGCCTCCTCCTAGATTTGATGATGAAGATGATCCCTAATCAAAGATGAGATCATTCAACAAAAAATATTAAAACTTTGTCAAAAACTAGCGACCTTAGGTTCCTCAAGAAGGAATACACATAAAGATAGACTGAAGACTAAATTAGGTGAATATTACATTGACCCATACAACGACACAACATTCAAAGTTGCCAAGGTGAATTGACCATTATACCCTACAAAAGAGAAACCCATCACATAAGAGTTGTAATCAATAAAAAATACGTTCACCACTCTATAAAAGATTAATGTAGGACACAAAAAAAAGTATTCATACGAAGAGCTATGTCCTTATCTATTTGATAAAGACATGTTACGACAACCATTTCCGAAACACTTTTATATACCCAAATTTGGAAAATATAAAAGAAGGTGATCCTCTTGATCACGTCAAAGACTTCTACATGGATTTCCAAGAAGTCTTTTACAATGATAATTATATAATACGTTTATTCCTCGTAGTGTAGACACTAAAATTAGGTCACACTCCCCCTTTGTCCTTCGACATATAAGCCCCCCTTTATTACATCTACCTAGCCATGACCTACTTCACCCTACTAATATTAATTTAATTAATTAAATTTAATTAATGCTTTATCCTCACTATATTTATTATTTAAATAATACCTACACATATAGTTCACTTAGAAACCTCACCAAGCTAACTCAACTTAAGACCTATTCTTAGCAAGTTACCATAACTAACTAAGACTTACCCAAATCCTAAAAATCAATGCCTACACTCCCTCTAACCACATTCCCACATGCTCACAGAAAGCTCCTAGTCTAATCCGTGGGACAACAACACAAGATTTGAGGAAATTAGGAGGATCTCCCTAAGTTTAGTAAACCTAGGAAATCCCACCTTGACCGATGTTAGTTACCCCTAACCATCACCGGTTAAGCCGGACCGCCGTCGGTCATCCCTTTTAACCCCTAAACAACCTTATTCCCAAGGTTGGGAACTTGGAAGTTAAAAGCTGGAAAACATTGTAAGAAAGTGAATGAGCAAGAATGACATCTCAGAGAGATAACACATCTTCAGATAGCCAATTCCCTAAGAAATGACATCCAAGGAAGGAGATTGAGCATCTTCTCCTACAAAGCCATCCCACCACCTTCGAACTATCCAAGTAAAAGAGGAGTGTGCATGCAGCCCATGCAGAAGCTTTTTTCAGTTGGTGATCACTTACTGACCTTCAAACCCATCATCAACACCTCCATCCTTCATACATAGACCTTTAGGAATGAAATCCAAGCAAGTACACATCATACTTTCTTGGTTATTTCATTTTATCATTATTTTATCATCCATTGTTTATCTTGCTCCCTATTGACCATCTCCAACATTTTGTACCTCCATAGACCCACCAAAACCTCACAAAAACCTATTCCAGTCACCCAATACCTCTTCCCGACCAACTAAATCCTTTGTGCAATCACAAAGGAGACCAAAACCCTATTCTATGACATTTCCAGATCTCATAATAATCGGTGTCGGTTATACCTAACCGCGGTCGGTCACCCCGATCGACGTTGGTCTCTCGTGTTTGACCACATAGCCTTAAACAAATACCTATCCACCTAATTTTACCTTACTCTCACTCACTTGTGACCTACCCGAGACCTTTATCGGACTGCATAACCCAGAACCAACCATTTTTCTTGTGGATTCCATTCTAGCTTAGCCTATTAGATTAGATCTGTTTTCTTATTGTGTTTTTAAGTGAGATACCTAAATCATTTCAAAATAACAATAGGATTTACCTTTTTTTTAGCATTAATTTGTTTAAAATAGTGGACTGAAAGCCATCTAGGAAGTACCATACTTCCTAGATCTAGCTCACGCATTGGCGAGTTCACTACCCATATTGTTTAATTCTTTCTGGTGGTCTTTCTTTCATTACAAGTAGTTCCTCTTAGGGAAAAAGGAAGCTCTCATGGTCATTGTGGATTCAAAAGTCATACGCGTGCAACAACCCATCAATTGACATTTGAACATGTATTCCTCCTACGCCTGTTACCCTATCTATTTTGTGAACGCTTCTAAGAAACAATCTAAGAAAAAGGTGAAACATTTTGGCATGCCCGATGGGACCCATCCGAGGTTCCTTGCATTTCATTCATTCCTAGGAAAAAATTGTGTGTTTGTTTCCATTCTAAAAGCGTACACACTAATTTTGTTCCCTGGTAATCCACTCCTCCTTTCTATTTTCTCTAAAGGAAACTTTTCTTTTGGTGTATTTAAAAAGAATCATTTCTTCATGTTTTTCGCATTTTAGTGAAAGAGCATCCCTCTTCCTATTCATCGTATTGTGTCATCTAATTTCACATTTTTTATTTTGGTTTTAAAATCATTGCATTTCATTCGATTTTCTATAGTAGCTCACAATAAATGAGGGCAACCTATACGTTGGAAGTCATTACTAGCGATGGTTGACAAATGAATCTTAGAAAAACACTTCTATCCTTTTCTCTTTCTCCGAGTCTTACTAAACCACACAAAAATTCAAAATACATACATTCTTAAACAACACCTTACCTGGAAGAAGTTATAGGTGATCACATGATCATGGCATAGTGGGAACCTAGCTCACTACTTTGTCGAGTCATACTTCAAAGCAAAGCCTGCCCCCACCATAACATTCCTGAAACCTCACCCTTTAGAACTCTTTCTTCGTAGGAAGCCATCCTCACCAAAAAATTCTATTGTTCTGTTCATAATAGTCAGTCCACACAAATAGCATAAGATGAACAAATGTAATAGAATAGGCACTCTAGGAACGTTCTTTCTTAGTGTTCTGTTTGATTTGTGTTTTGAGGTGAGAGATTTTGATCATTATTTTTGTCTTTCCTTGCACACTCCCAGTCATAGTCGGTGTATTTTGACTTCATCTGAGTGTGTCTGGACCACATCTACATCATTCTCAGACTTCTGTGTTTGATTCCACATCAAATTTTAATTCACAACCACTTTTTCTCATCATTGTTTCAATCTCATAGTAACCGTCATCGAATACCTTTGACTACCATTGGTTAAACTCAAGCGACGTTGGTTCAAGTGTTGTTGTTAACCTACTCAAAAGGACATTTTTACTTCACTTTCTTCCACTTTCCACAGTCTCTGTCACTGTCACTTTTTCCATTGACATTTTACACATCCCCAGATTTGGCATACTTGTCAGATCTTTCCTTCTACTTCGTTGTTTACTCACTGTCCATTTTCTACGATGGTGATCGGTAGTGGTTACCCTCGCCCGACGTCGGTTTTCCCTAACCGACATTGGTTATCTTGTTTCATATTTCACCCACCATTTGTTACATCATCCATTTTTTATAAATTTTTTTGATTTATCACTAGCTTCACCTGTTCCTGTTGTTCTTTGTATCATTTACAAAGAAGCACCCCCACTTGATCAGTACTGGTTCACATGGTACTGACCCGAAGACAAATGAATGCCAGTTGCCAACCGCTCCCACCTAGTCCCTCACCACCTTCTATTTTATCACCAGCCATGGATCCCATCCAGCCTACTAATATCACTACTGGAGATGAGGAGTTCGTATGACTCCTTGATCAAAACCCTGCTACCTTGAAGTTTTACCTCTCCCATTCGTCCACTTGAGATGCCTCGGGTCAGTTGATATACGGTATGCCCATATCTATCCCCCTGACTCTTGCACCCACCTCTGCATCGGCTCCATCTGGTTCAGTGCTGCCCGCTTCCACTTTACCCCCAGTCATTTTGTAGTTAGTTCCTATACCCGCTATGACTGCCACGTCTGTTACCTCTGTAGCACCCATTACATCCACCATACCCTCGACGATTACCCAAAACACAACCTCATCCATCCCTCATGTCTCACACATACCGTATCTACGTTCCCACCTGCAGTGTCGGTTACCCCTACCCCATTTTAGAACTTAGTTCTTTCCATCCCTCAATCTTTAGCCCCTATTTCCACTAGTATTACCATGACCCTTCCTCCCCAATATACATACTACCAACAACCACCTATTTCATCTATCATTCATTCTTGGTATGTACCCCTATTTCCTTTCCTTCTTCTCTCGCCACCTTACATGATAGCCCCACACACGGAATGTCACTCCCATTATACACCCAAAACCAACCTCCTCATGTTATATGAGGCATCCAATCATCACAACCCACCAATGACCTAATTAAATTGATGATGGACAAGATGCAAACATTGGAGGCATTGGTTTCGGCTCCCGCAACACTCTCACTTACGATGAGATTTACAATGAGCCTATTCACCCATCCATTCCCATTTGTTCATACCCCATGCATTGGGAAATGCCTAAATTTAACCACTTCAATACTAAGGAATACCCACAACAACATTTGTGCTTGTTTAAACATGGATGTTATTTGATTTCTCATGACGATGCCTTACTTTTGAGAACTTTTCCCATGTCCCTCACTGGACCTACATTAGACTGGTATAGTGGGTTACCTAAACACTCCATATTTTCATTCAATCAGATAGCCCAAGCTTTTTTTGATCATTTCTCTATCAATATTGCCAAGAAAGTTACCATGACTGATTTGTATTCCACACGTCAATACGAGGATGAATCTATCACATATTTTATCACTCATTGGCACAGCCTAATCAATCAACTTACCTTTCAATTGCCATAAACCAACTCATCGAGCTCTTTACCAAGCTTGCGCTTAAACATATCTCCTCGACCTTGCAGGTCCAAAATTTTAGAACATTTGATGAGGCATTCACTACCGCATGAAAATTAGAGATTCGGGCCATCGGAAGAGAAGAAAATCCAATTACAAAATAAGAATTCAGCATTCAAGTCGAATGAAACCTCTTCTTCTTCCAAACCTCCAACCAATTACTCAAAAGCTAAAGGTACCGATAATGTAGTTGTACTCAAGGAGGCCCATTGACTCATCCATCCAATCAAGCTACACCTCCTCATCTAATTTATCACTGTTTAGGCTTTTTAATTCAAACAATAGTAGAGAAAATATACCCCAATCAAGGAACCTTACTCTTCTATTTTAGAAAATCTTATCAAAGTTGGTGCCATCACCCTTCCACCCATAAAACTACACACTGGTTTTGACCTTGCTCGCCCCATGCCCGCATGGTATAAGGAAAAAATCTCGTAATTATCACCGAGTGAAGGGTCATAGTGATGGTAAATGTATCACTTTCAATAATATTGTCCAAGAAATGCTTGAGAAAGGTGAGTTGACTGTGGATAATCCCAATGCCGCCCCTAACCAAAATCTACAAATATTTAAAAAACCATTTCCAAATCATGCCCCTTCATCCAATCAAATAGGTGAGACATCCACTCACGATACCCATACTCGTGAGGTTCATGTGATCTTTAAGGAGGTCCCTATCGCATCTCAATTACCTCACATCCATTCCATAGAAGAAATACTTGCTCAAAATCCTCCTTCCACATTGGAACCAACCATCACTATTCCTTCACCAATAGAAGAACACCCTTCATCTCCGCATCACCTACAGAGGAGTCTTCTGCTAACATTGAGACCAACTCACCCCCTTCTCCACTTAGTGAACCACTCTCCACTTCCGAACCTTTACCTACCATACCTCCTCCACCAATAGAGGAGCACCTATCCATTCCTTTACTCATAGAGGAACTCCCATCACCCCTTCCACCCATCATAGACCCAGTGGGGATACCTTTTCCTCTGGCGAGCATTCTCCATCTGTTACTCCGACATTCAACAAGACCTACTTTCAGCTCTCTTACCCACGAGAAGTTGAAGTCAGCTAATTCCCCGTATCCAAGATGTATTTTATGAAAATTCCCATTAGGTCCTCACCAACTCCACCCACAAACATGGCATTCTCACGTTTGGCTAATCACTTCGATTATGTGGATAGGGCTTTGTTATGGGGGTGCCTCTTACTCCCTATCACAACACAAATGCAAAGATCCCTTGATGACACCTCCACTATCTACCTAAGCAAATTTCCACCCACCAAACCACATACAACCACTACCATTTGCAACCCTTCCATGATACCCATTAGCACTCACACCACACCCTTACCCATAACCCTGACCTATGCCTAAACTCAAACCCATACCCACAATATTTACCTCTACTAAACCTATTACCACTTTAGGGGTTACCCCGACCACCAGCCTTACTCATCCACCTATTAAACTAGATTTAGCTACATCCTCCAATGTTAAAACCACACCTACTCGACACCTAAACTAAAGAAAAAACTCATCAACCTCATACCCCTACTAGACCAATCACACCCACACTTGTCCCATTTGTCTTAAGACCTCACTTGCCCAACATGGTCAAGCACCCCTCACCCATTCATAACCCAATAACACAAACACCCATTCCTACCTCACAAATCTCTAGCCTACCTGGCACCGAACATGACTCATATCCTCACCTACAATCTCTTTACCACCAATACCTATGATACCTTTAGCCATTGCTTCACTACTCACTACACTTCGGTCATTGTCCCTCACACCCCAATCATGACCTACATCATCTACCTTCATAGCGCCACTATTATCCCCGTGGGTAACTCACCCTCTTCCTCCATCTCCTTTTCCTTCTAGACCCCAGTATACCCACATCACCTTTACCCAAGAAGGTGCAACCCAAAAAAAAACCTCACTACCCCACAATAAGGTAGTCAAAACAACCCACACCCTCCTACCCGTTCATCTACTGTATCCCTACCCAAACGAGCCTAATCGATTCCTCAAACCACACCGTGCACCTAAACCCATAGCTCGACCTATTCCTACTCTTCCAAAAAAATTCCCTGACAACCAACCACACCTACACCCAAACCCACATTTACTTCCCATTGTGCTCCACTAGTAGAGGTCCTATGCCAAAATTTTAACCAACCTCCTTGAGACTACTGTTATCACATTACCGCCACTCCGACCTTACAACCCCCTCAAACCCAAGCCAAAGGGGTTTGATGATACCAAAATTTTCACATACCATCGTGTGCGAGGGCATGATGTGGAGAACTACAAGGCCTTAAAACCATACTTATCCAATCGTGTCCACCCAAAACCAACTTTGATGATGATGACCTTCTTGATGAGGATCTTGCTTCACCAACACCCATTCCCCACACTATGCACTCAACAACCACAACCTCCCCTCACACTCTCAAAACCACACCACAAAATTTGAAATTGACATGGTTCGCATAAGAGAACTTACCACGCAACAACCCAAATGTCGATGCGCCCAATTGACCTCACAAGGTTTTTCCTTCATGTCGTTATACCACTTACCCTACACCCTCTCCATTTGACAATTTCCCTCAAATCAACATGGTACACGTCAATATATGTGCTTAGAAGGGTAAAGAAAAGGTAGCTGACCCACCAACCAATCCTATACCCAACATACCATCTGCACCCATACCTAAGATAACTATCCACGGCCCCACATACCCCATTTCTAATGGCGTCACACATTATACCATGCTAAAAAAATTACACCAATATCCAATCAAAATGTCCTTATATGACCTCATCCAAACCTTGGAATCCCATCGTCAAGCCCTCATGGAGGTTCTTCAATCTATCAAGGTTTTACCCAATGACCCTACACCCGTAGCCTCCATTATCACACCCCATCATGTAGCTTCCCTCACCAAATTACCACCTTCATCCTCACCTCACCTTGTTCACCAAGTGGCCTCCCTTAGCTTCTCAGAGGAAGAGATCGCGCCATACCAAAATGATGACCCGGACCTAACCCCCTTATCTTTGTCTATATTGATGACATACAAGTACACCATGTGATGATTGATGGGGGTGCTAGCATTAACATCATTTCATCCCATGCATTCACTCAAATGCGCAAACCTGACAATTGCATGCACAAACATCTGGTCATGTTGTGTTCATTCAATGATGCGATCACCCCCACTCTAGGCAATTTCATCCTTCATGTTCACATGGGCCCCCGCACTATTCCCAAATTGTTTTATGTTTTAGAGGGGGAATTCAATATAACTTATTACTTGGTAGACCATGGATCCATGTCATGGGTTGTGTTCCTTCCACTTTGCATATTTGTGTAAAATTTGAACATGAAGGACACACTTATACCATTCCAGCTGACCCATCACCTTTCAAAACATGTAACATGCTTTACCAACCCAACGATGTACTCATATCGGTCAAGCCATCTACTTCCGCAACCAATACCACTTCACCTACACCTACACCCACACCTACCAGACAAATGATGCTACTTTCGCCGCACATACCTCCTCCATGCCTACCCCTGCTATAACCTCCACGGCTGACCCATTAGCTTCCCAATCCATTAACACCACCTCCGCATTGACCTCAAGCACATCGTTCATACCAACTACCCACATACCAACCACCGATCCCTTAGAAGGTGTTTTTTAACGTGTCACTATGGGGGAGTACCGCCTATATAGTGTCAACACCTTCCTTACTCCCCACGAGTATGGAAGCCTTTACCAACACCCTTCTTTATGATCACCGTATATGAGAATTCCTCCTTTATGGTCCTCCTCATCTTCATACTAGTCTCACCTATGGGGGACTTGATACTACCACCTACACTCTTGAACCACCATCACAACCCCACCCATTTTCCACTGACTTCCAATCACTTACCAATCATTGTTTCACCACACCTTCCTACACCGTTGTGCGTGGAAGGGTTTTTGTTTTGGCTTCTACGAGCAAGGTCGTCCATACCGTTATTCCATGTACCACCCACAAACATAATGACCGGAGTGGTATTGGCTTCCCCGACCCTTCTACCAAATAGGCCGCATTGAATTCATTGAGGACCCTAGCCCTTCTCCACCTTCATCACCACCCTCACCGATGGAGTTGATGGATCCTGAATCTATCCCTCCTAATTTTTTTTTTTCATAAACACCATTTCCTGGGGCCTTTGACTTATCAACGCGAGGGCGAGGCCCCTTCCACTCTCCCATTCCTGTATCCTGAGATGATCGATGATGACACACCGACCATTAATGTCATTCAATGTCAGGATGATGAATCCATACTCACCTACCTTGGTGTAAAAGACTCATATATTCATCGGTTGTTACCCTCTGAGACACAAACCATGTTGAATGAATTGACTATCGAGATCAACATTCATACTCAGGACGACCCGCACATCCTAAAGATTAGATAATCTTTAGATGCTGCTAAACAAGAAGCCATCACTTCCTTTCTCTCGAGTTCATAAACCGCTTTCAGTTGGTCTTATGTAGACATGCCCAGTATTGACCCCACCATAGTGGTCCACAATATTGTAACCATTCCCGATGCCAAACCTATCAAACAAAAGCTAAGGAAAATGCACCCTCACATTGCTCTTCTCATCAAAGAAGAACTTTAGTTCCTTATTTCCATTTCCTTCATATTACCCATTGATTATCCTCGTTAGATTTATAACATTGTCCATGTCACTAAAGCAACAGGGGGACTCCGTATTTGCATAGACTTCTATGACCTCAACCTCACTTGCCCAAAATAATATTTTCTCTTGCCTAATATTGATCAACTAGTGTACCTTACCATGGGTCGCGAGATGCTCTCACTCATGGATGGTTTCTTAGGTTATAACCAAATTTTACTTGCCCTAGAGGATCAGCACAAAACCACATTCATTACCCCTTGGGAGACCTTTTGCTATCGAGTCATGCCTTTTGGCCTTAAAAACACTGGTGCTACATATCAGCGTGCTATGACTTACATCTTCCATGATATCATGCATCGTATATTGGAAGACTACATGGATTATCTCTTGGCTAAATCTAAATGTTGCACCGAACACCTCACTATCCTCGAAACCATCTTTGATTTCGCCTCATTAAATATTGTGTTCACCTTCAACCTAAAAAGTGCGTTTTGTGGTTATCTTAGGAAAGCTCCTGGGATTTATCATTTCCTTACGTGGTATAGAAGTTGACCTGCTAATGTCAAGGCCATCCGGTAATGCCTCCGCCCACAAACCTCAAACAACTCCGTAGCCTACAAGGTAAATTACAATCCATTCGCCATTTCATTTCATAATTATCCAACCATTTTCAACCATTTCATCACCTTCTCAAAAGGACGTCTCTTTCAAATGGGATGATGACTACCACAAAGCTTTTTAGGCCTTAAAACAATACCTTCTCAACCACCCGTACTTATCCCTCATTAACCATCCCATCATTTTTCACTTTGGTGTCCCTCATTGCCTCATCACCGATAATGGAAAACAATTAAAAACAAAACAACGCAAAAACTTTTGCTTTACCTTTGGCATTTAACTTAGTTTCTCCTCACCTTATTACCCACAAACCAATGGCCAAGCTGAATCCACTAACAAAATCCTCAATAAAATTCTCATGAAAGTGGTTGACGATATCTTTGGGAAGGATTGGCATACGCACATTCCTTTTGCTCTATGGGCATACCACACTAGTATTTGCACTTCCACTGTAGCTACACCCTTTTCAATGGTCTATGGTACCGAGGCTGTTTTGCCTCTCAAAGTCCAGATCCCCTCACTTCACATTTCTCTCCATGACATGCTTACTGATGATGACTTTTGGTAGGACCACTTAGCCCAACTAGAGTTATTAGACGAACATCGTCTTAATGCTCTAGATCACCTTCAAGTTTATCAACAATGTATCAAACATGCTTATGAAAACATGTTCATGAATGAACCTTCAAAATTGGTGACCTTGTTTTGAAATAAAATCAACACATAACCAAAGCAGAGAAAAGCAAATAGGGGAAATTTTCTCCTAATTGGCTTGGACCATACATCATAACTCATACCTATGGATCAGGTGCCTATCGTTTGTCCTCGCTTGAGGGTAAACCCGAACTCGAGCCCCTTAACGACATTACATCTTCGACCATTCTATTGTTGACTCATTGTCCTACCTCACCCCTGTGTCCCTTTAAAGGCTCATCCTTGATCACTATCCACTCCATCCATCTCCCTAACGATTAAACAAGAATCATGTGATTACCCATCACCCTTTTGCCTTATCTTCAATATGTGCACCACTGCTCTACACATGGCATGATTCTCATGGATAATTTTCATCTTCTTTTAGATGAGATCCCATGGTCATTCACCCTTGCCTTCTCAATAAGAACAAAATGCTTCGTTATAGTCTCATCCATGACTTAAAAGCCAAAAAAAAAAAGATGAATCCCTTAGAAGGACATCTTCCAATATAAGGGATCAACTCCTTGAGTAAAACTTCCAATATAAAAGATGAATCATTCAAAAGGACATCTTCTACCTTCAATTGTCACTTTAAGTAGACTACTCCCTCGAAGGACAACTATAAAAGCTCACCACTCTCTACATAGTTTTTCCAAAAATAAGACTATCTTCTCAAAAATCAAAATTCAGAAGCTTCCTACATCGATTAGCTTCGGGAAGACCTCAAGGAGACATATATTCATCCCATATAGACTTCTTGCATCGATCAATCTATCTAAAAAGTCAAAAAGAAAAGGAAAAGAAAAAAAATAACCTTTTTCATCATGGGCTTGCCTATTATGATCTTGGCTCTATTTCCCAAGGCATTCTACTTACCATTTTATGACCCAATTACCTGCACCTCCTTACCCATTGTCTTTTCACTTCATACCTCAAGGGACCTGCTGAACCTACCACATTTGGTGATCATGTGACTATTCATCACTATTAGAATTATCAATCATGTAATGTATTTAGGGTCTTACGTTCATTATCCTATCTATAGATGTGTTTCATATGTTTTGATCCTTGCAATCGGGTGGATTTCTTGCCCCCTCTTATCTTTTCTCTTCTTCATTTCCTTTTGATCTTCTTATATAGGACTGGGCCTCGACACTTTTCTCTTGAGATTTTCTTCTCCCACCTCAATCCACCTAAAATCAACTTTACCTATCTACCTATTCATAACCCCAACATCAATGCCTTCAACCTAATTATACCTATGACTGGAATCAAATCTACCTATCGACCTAAAATCACCCATACCTATCTACCTCTATTCCACCTCACCTAATCGACCTTGAACTCATCACACTTATGACCTCGAAGCCAACCTAACTATCAACCGTACTACCTATTCTTTGATCTTATCATATTATTCCCTAGCTTATGGGAGAACTAAATTGGTCTGCACACCCCTTCTCATCGGGACTATATAGGCAAGCACTTCCATGGCATGGGGCCCCTGGAAGGTTAGCTCGGCCACTCTTTCCCTAACCATTTTCCCCACATTTTACCTAATTTCTTGTTCATATCAAAACCTCAACATCTTAACCATATACCACATAACTTTTACCACTTATATTATTTCACATTTTATACATAACCAACATTTTCCACATTTTACACTATCTCATGAATTTATATTACCATTTTTTATCAAAATATGAAATAAATCAACCATGCCTAAAAACATAACTCAACTATGCCTAACAACCTAACTCAACCATGCCTAACCAACTCGACTCAACCATGCCTAATAACCCGACTCGATCCATGCCTAAACCAACCTTACCCAATCCATGCCTAAACCGACGTGACTCGATCCATGCCTATCACCCGACTCTATCATGCCTACCTCATCTATTGTCCATCCATATCATAATAAAGTAAAACTGATTACCCTCACATTTTACCTCATTTTCCTTACCTCCCTTTTCTTTTTCCCTCCATACACCTACCTACCGGACCACTTTACCTTCACCTATGGCCCTCCACCTTCTTCAAACTCCTTGTGCCCGCTATTGTTGACGCCTTATTATTTTACCCCTCCCTCATCCTTACCCATGTTGTGATCTAGATAATTGGACCTAGACCATACTAGTGGCCTTTGCCCTCATGTGTTTGCTATACCTGCACCATCGTTACTGTGTTTTTGACCTAATGACCTTACCTAGCCTATTTCCATTACCGTTTATCCCGACCCTACCTTTGGTGTACCGAAACATAGCTAAACATTCTTGCACCTAACCTACATTGTGTTTCCTGACCTTATCCTATACCTTGGATACCAGATTCACTTCAACCTTGTTTGGATAAACCTATTAACCTTAGATGATGTAGATTTTGCTTGCTCTTCAACCCAGTAGCGTGCTATAGTTTATACATGTGCGTGCATTTGAATGCTGCTACCTTTGACCTTGACCCATTACCTAGATTTCCCAAGTAGACCTTTCACCCTCTTCCCCTACACCCACTTACCTTTTCCTCACATTTACCTTTTATCAAACCACTCACCGCTTCAACCTACTACTTCGTCAGTTCTTGGTTTGAGGGGGATCACCTTCACCTAAATATGGGCCAACCACATCTTATTTTTGTTGGCGCTTCTTACCAATACAAGCTATGCAACAAAAAGGCAAAATGTAGACACTAATATTAGGTCACACTCCCCCTTTGTCCTTCGAAATATAAGCCCCCTTTATTACATCTACCTAGCCATGACCCCCTTCACCCTAATAATATTAATTTAATTAAATTAATGCTTTATCCTCACTATATTTATTATTTAAATATATTATTTAAATAATACCTACACATATAGTTCAGCTTAGACACCTCACCAAGCTAACTCAACGTAAGATCTATTCTTAGAAAGTTACCATAACTAACTAAGACTTACCCAAATCCTAAAAATCAATGCCTACACTCCCTCTAACCACATTCCCACATGCTCATAGGAAGATCCAAAGTATAATCCTGTGGACAATGAAAAAGATCTAAAGGAAATCGGGAGGATCTCTCTAAGTTTAGTAAACTTAGGAAATCCTACCTGACCGATGTTGGTTCCCCCTAACCATTTCGGTTAATCCGACTACCGCGGTCACCCTTTTAACCCCTAAACAACCTTATTCCCAAGGTTGGGAACTAGGAAGTTAAAATATTTGGAAAACATTACAAGAAAGTGGATGAGAAAGAATGACATCTCAGAGAGATAACGCATCTTCAGATAGCCAATTCCCGCAAGAACTGACATCCAAGAAAGGAGATTGAGCATCTTCTCCTACACAGCCATCCCAACCACCTTCTAAACTATCCAAGTAAAAGAGGAGTGTGCATGCATCCCATGTAGAAGATTTTATTCAGTTAGTGATCACTTGCAACCTTCAAACCCATCATCAACACCTCCATCCTTCATACATAGACCTTCAGGAACAAAATCCAAGTAAGTACAACATCATACTTTCTTGGTTATTTCATTTTATCATTATTTTATCATCCATTGTTTATCTTGCTCCCTATTGACCATCTCCAACATTTTGTACCTCCATAGACCCACCAAAACCTCACAAAAACCTATTCCAGTCACCCAATACCTCTTCCTAACCAACTAAATCCTTTGTGTAATCACAAAGGAGACCAAAACCCTATTCTGTGACGTTTCCAGATCTCACAGTAACCAACGCTAGTTATACCTAACCATGGTCGGTCACCCCGACCGATGACGTTGGTCTCTGTGTTTTCCTACACAGCCTTAAACAAAGACCTATCCACCTAATTTTACCTTATCCTCACTCACTTATGACCTACCCGAGACCTTTATCAGACCTGCAGAACCCAAAACCAACCATTTGACCTATGGATTCTATTCTAGCTTAGCCTGTTAGATTAGATCTATTTTCTTATTATGTTTTTAAGTGAGATACCTAAATCATTTAAAAATAACAATATATTTACCTTGTTTTCAACATTAATTTGTGTAAAACAATGGACTGACAACCATCTAGGAAATACCATACTTCCTAGATCTAGCTCACACTAGGTAGTTCACTATCCATATTGTTTAATTCTTTTTGGTGGTCTTGCTTTCATCACAGGTAGTTCCTCCTATCCAAAAGGAAGCTCTCACGGTCATCTGTGGATTTATAAGTCATACGCACACAAAAACCCTTCAACCGACATTTGAATAGGTATTCCTCCTACGCCTATTACCCTATCTGTTTCATCAACGCTACTAAGAAACAATATAAGAAAAAGGTGAAACATGTAGCTAAGGAGGAAATGCGTTGGAATGGTTTTTAAGTATACCTAAGGGATCAATCATTACATAGCCACACTAGCTAAAAATGTTTGTGTGACATTACTCTTTCAATATGGAGAATGATATTACCATAAATGAGCTTCAACAACACTAAACAAAAACACAATAAGAAATTCACGGGATTCTTACAAAGAATGGCATAGATTGGCGAGTCTTTTCCATTGTACCCTTTTAGAAAAATAGATGGTAAGCATATTTGTCCCCAACTTGAACCCAGAAATAGCCTTCCACTTATAGATGCATTGCGACACTAACTTCAAGAAGTTATAGAGAAAGGAAGTCAGATCGAGAAGGCTCTCATTGCAAAGGGGAAGCTCAAATCCATTTCAAAAGACAAAAATGAGTCAAATCCTGTGGATAAACCAAAGTTCTTTCATAAGAACATGCATGTCATTAGTGACGACATCATAGAAAAATTACAGGATGTACAAAGTGGTCCAATTTTAAAATTTTCACAAGGACCTCACCCAAAGGTACCCACAAAATGTACATTTACACTTCTAACTGAATCATTATCTTCTATACTTAAACAATTAGATGTTATAAACATGGTACAATACTCAATTGTAATATTATTATACCCCGATGATGCACCTAAGCTAGGTTGGTTTAAAGAGCATGCATAATTTGATTTTCATCGTGTCAAAGGACACAAAACTGATAGATGCCTGAGATTACGACATTTCATACAAAACCTCATCGAGGAAGGTAAAAAGGGTCCTAACGTGAAGATGGGTATATTAAAATAACCCTTTCCCAAGCATGAGGATAAAAAGAACAAGAAGTCGATCGAGGGAAAGCCTCTAATGACTATAGAGCTTCTAACTACGTCTATCCAACAAATGATAATCCATTTGAATCCCTTATAGGTTGTGTCCATTCATCTGATGAACAAGTGAACACCATTAGGATCTTAGGAAACAATTGTGTTGTAGGCACACGACGTGCTCATTTAGTAATACCAGATCCTCTACTGTTCCTTAGGAAGGCCAAGACAACATGATAGAACAATGAAGAAAACCAAACTAGAATTTCAATCCTAGACCTCCTAAATATTTCCACCGATCAAAAAATATATTGTATAAAACACTTTAGAGTTGAGGGGTCTCCATAGATGTATATCCCAACACCTTCAAGTGATTGTTACAAACCTTGATTCTAATGACCATATCTCCTTTGATTGAAATGTAATCCCATATAATAATCTTGAGTAGAAATTACCTTTATATAGAGAGGTTGTTGTTACTCATCATAAAATCACAAGAGTGCTTGTGGATGGTGGGTCTAGTAGAAATTTTTGCACATTGAATCTAGTTAAATAACTAGGCCATTCGAAGCTAGATATGGGTGCTAAAACTATTACCATCACAACCTATGATAATGAGGAGCAAGAATCAACAAGAACTATAGTGATTCTAATGGAAGTAGGGCTGACATATCATGATACAACGTTCCACGTCCTTGACTTGGATCTTCCTTACAATATGCTCTGGGATGCCCATGGATTCATGCCATGTAGGCCATTCCCTCTACCTTTCATCAAGTGCATCAAATTATGCCATGGAGGATAGATAATCACCATCCTAGGTGATCCAGAACCATTCACGCGCCGAGAATTACATAGTTTTTCTCGTGCAACATATGAGTGTCCTTCAGTGGATATTGTTGTCCCATTACAAACATAAGCTATAAGAGAACATATAGATCCAGATACACTCACTCCCTATAATTAGAAATTTCCTACGTTGGTCAAACCCTTCACATCATGGGAGGAAACATTTAAAAAGTATGGCCTAGATGATCAATTCACTCTTCAATAGGCCTTGTTAATATTAGACCTCTCAGTGTCACCCAAGACACATGGTAAACCATATTTTTAGTTTAAGAGCACTCGGGATAAATGCCCTAAACCATTTGAGATATTTATTCCTAGTGGTCTCTTATCTCGAAGAGAAGATGTTAAATACACCCACTAGGTGGATACTTGAGGCACCATGGCATCATGTCATCAAGCTCCGCAATATGTCAAAGGCCACCGCATGATATATGTCATGGGCTATAATGGATTTGGATGTGGCCTAAATGCATAAGGAAGGATATAACCCATTCCTATTCCTCACTTTAAGTTAAACAAACATGGCCTTAGTATCAGGCCTCATGATGTTCTAACTTCCAAGATAGATGCTACCTCTTCTGAACATGAGGATGGCTTGTCTCATCGAGACAGTGATGCAGATTCCCTCTTCTAAATGTGTGTAGCCTATATGAGGATCTTTCATCTACTAACCTATTTCCAAATTTGGTTATCTTCACCTCATCCAGATCCAATTCCCAAGATAATTGTAAAGCTACCCTAGTATATCCCGAACTCATAGATTAGGATCAACAAATTCACGTGCTAATCAATTTATTTGAGAACAATGAGGCATTTACAAAATTCATGGGACTCAGGATACTATTCCAAAAGGGAATCATAAGAAAGGTTTCTTTATCAAACTGAATACCTACACATACTTTTGAGAAGAAGCAGAGATGTGTGGTCACTTGAATAAAAAGATCATAAGAAAGGGAAAGAGTACTTTTGAAAAGCCTTGTGGGAAAAACAAGCGTCAGTCCTATAGTGAAAACCCCTTTGAGGCACTAGTGGACAGACAAACCAAAGACACTATGGAAAAAGTGGTATACCCATTCAAAGATGACAATCTCTCTAAACCACATATGGAGGTTGATCTTACTCTTCCCCTAATCCTGCATAGATGGAAGATACATCTAAAATGATCATTGAAGAAACAATTAGTGTTAATATTGGTTCAAAAGAAGAGCCTAAAATGATAAAGTTGGGATATTCACTCTCGGCATGGGGAAAAAAGTTTTCGTGATATTATTACATGGATATTCTTGGTTTGGACCTAGAATTAGTGGTACCCAACCTTGTTGTGCACCCGGATGCCAAACCCATCAAACAAAATTTAAGAAAGTTACATCCAAAGATTTCATTTCTTGTTAAGGAAGAACTAGAAAAGATATTAGTAGTATATTTTATCAAACTCATTGACTATTCAGATTGGATATCCAATATAGTCCGAGTTTAAAAGAAGCCAATCGATATTAAAATATGCATTGATTTCGAGACATCAACAAAACATGTCCCAAAAATGATTTACCTTTTCCTAACATCGACATGATCATTGAATCGAATCAACATCGTTATGAAATGTTATCCTTAATGGATGGATTTTTAGGTTACAACCAAATCAGGATTGTAGAGGAAGATTAACACAAGACTTCCTTTCATCACCCCTGGGGAACATTTTGTTATAAGGTCATGCCTTTTAGACTCAAGAATACCAGGGCTACATATCAATATGCAATGATGGTCATCTTCCATGACATGATGAGTGACATCATGGAAGATTATGTTGATGATATCTTAGCAAAGTCTAAAACCAGAGGAGAGCACCCTGAAGTGTTGAGACATATCTTCCAATGTCTCTCGAGATTATAAAGTTTATTTGAATCCTAGAAAGTGTGTCTTTGGTGTATTATCAGGAAAGCTCCAGGTTTCATTGTTTCACAAAGAGGGATAGAGGTAGATCTTGCTAAGGTTGCAGCTATCACAGAGATGCCTCCACTAAAAACCTTAGATAGATAAGAAATCTACAAGGAAAATCCAAGAAATACGATGATTTATTTCACAACTTATAGATAAATTCCATCGGTTTACACATCTAATGAAAAAATACGTTACCTTCAACTAGGGACCAGACTATCAAAAAACATTTGAATTGAAGAAATATCTAATCAACCCATATACCTGAAAAATCCATCTTTGTATATTTCAGCCACTCAATTTCTATTGGTGCACTACTTACCCAATATGACCTTGGCCATAAAGAAAGGGAAATTTATTACCTTAGCCACACCTTGATTTCCTATGAGTTGAATTGTTTGCAGATTGAGCAGGTTTGCTTGAGTAGTATTTACTTTCCAGAAACTTTACCATTACCTCCTAAACAACAAACCCAAGTTAATATCAAAATTTTACCCTCTCAAGTACCTCTTATCCAAACCCTACCTTAGAGGACAAGTGGCTAATTGGATCATTCTCCTTAGTGAATTTGACATTGAGTTTGTTAATCAAAAATCTTTGAAGGGATAAGCATTAATGAATCAGTTCTTGAAGCTCCCTAAGAATGGAACCATTATGTCTAGATATACTAGATACATCTATGATGTATATCAAGGAATAATTCATGTGGAAAGTCCACTTTGATGGATTGTTCACATTTCATAGATCAGGAGTAGGAGTGGTACGCATCACTCCCATAGGAGAAGTTATTCCACAAGCATTCCATTTGGGATTCCTTGTACAAATAACATTATAGAGTATGAAGAGCTCATCTCCGAAATTAAGTTAGCTATCACCTGGAATATCCAATAGCTACGAGTCATTGATGAATCCCAACTAATCATTAAATAAGTTAATGATGAATACAAGGTCAAAAATGAAAAACTTGTTCCATACAAGAAAATGGTTGAGACCTTAAAAGAATAATTTGTGTAGATTATATTTGAGAAAAGTCCAAGATCACACAACCGATCAGTGGATGTCATGGATACGATTGGATATATATTGTGCATTCTTCCTTAGGTAAATAAAATGCCATTATTTGTAAAGCACTTATGAGTACCCACATCCGACATGCCATAATCTTGTTTGGAAATTGAAATTATTGGTCCTTTCTCACCCTAGTATGATTCCATAGTTAATTATCTACTAGATGAAAAGTTTCCCTTGAACATCACCTATACCAAGAAAAATACCTTATCCACCATATATCCCATTATAACCTACTAGGGGGAACCCTCTATCATTGTGGCTATGACGGGAATCTTCTACGTTGTTTGGATGTTATCGATTCGGTCCACACTATTAAAGAAGTGCATGGCGGTATTTATAGGGCACATACTAGTGGCATGAACCTAGCTAAGAAACTTTTGAGAGTAGGCTATTATTGGCCTACCATGGAAGTAGATAGTTGCAAATTTGTCAAGAAGTGTGAACTACATTAGAAATATGGAAACTTGATACATGCGCAAACACATCCTTTGTAGCCCATCATGACTCCTTGGCCATTTTCTAAATGGGGACTTGATATCATAGGGAATCTCATTCCTACTTCCTAGATGGCCATACCCACATTATCACCATCACCAAGTACTTTACTAAATTGGTAGAGGATGTGCCTCTCACTTAAGTAACTGGTGCACAAATTTCCAAATTTATAATGAATCACCTTATTTGCCATTACGGCATCCATTTTACCATTGTCGAGATAATGGTAAATATTTCAAAAACAAGACGGTTAAAGTTTTATGCCAATGATTTCAAATCCAACTCAAGTGGTCCACCCCTATTATTCTCAAGGTAATAGACAAGATGAAGCCACCAATAAAACTTCTTGTCTGAATTATGGATAAAATGGTTAGTAAGACTGGCCATAATTGGCACTTGCAAATCCATCCCACCCTTTGGGCCTATCAAACATCCATCCGTATCCCTACGGGTACAACTCCATATTCATTAGTCTATTGCACCGAGGTCATCATAGCCATGGAAATTGAGATTCCCTCCCGATAATATATCTCTAGGATCATTGGATAAAGACAAAGACTATAGGGTTACTTGACTAAAAATTTAGAGCTATTGGATGAGAAGCGTATGAGAGATATCAATCATTTAAAGTTTTATCAAAATTGGGTACCGCGGGGATAAAATAAACCTGATCATACCTCTGATTTTGATATAGTGATCTCATTTTGAAAGAGAACCAACAAAACACTGTTAAAAATTACGAGTAGAAGTGAAAATTTGAATCAAACTGGTTAGGACCTTATGTGATCATTGAGAAGTATGGATCAGAGGCTTATAAATTGGCATATTTAGATGGAGAAGAGCTCCAGAGCCCATGAAATCCATGTACCTCAAGCGGTTCCACGCTTGAGCATGGCATATATATCAAAAAAACATAAAATGGAGAAAAGAAATAAAGAATAAGCCATAAATATAAAAAAATGAAAAGATAGTAAAGATAAAACAGGCCATCCAAATGTGAAAACCATGCAATTATGCACAATGGGCAAGTCCTTTGGTGAAAATCAGTTTCCAACACTTAAGGAGGATTTTTGTTCACAAGGTACTCTCACATCTGGATGGGTAACTCTCACTTCTATCTAGGACTAGTTTCCTATCATGCCTAGGAATCCTACTAAACATATTTTGTAAATCCCTGATCTGGATCATCTCTTCTTATTTCTATGTGAAGGAATCACCTTTGTATATTCCCATCTAACACTGGGGAACCTTCACATTTCACCTTCTTGAACATACACACATGACATTCTACCTTTATATATTCCCATCTCATGCTAGGGGCATCCACGCTTCTTTGTCACTGTACATTGATTTCAAAATGGACCTTATAGAATCATAAAAACATTCATAAAATGGTACAAAAATGTAAAAATTCAAAAAAATACCTTTTATTGACAATGCTACACAAACAAAATAATATTGTCTTGAGGAAACCCGAAAAAAATGTGAACAGTAGCCTTGAAAATTATCTTTTAGATAAACACCAAAAACAATAGAAAATATATCAATATTGTCCCACAAAAACAGAGTAGTAGTTTGATTACTTTTAGTTTTTGGTTTGTAGAGTGTTGATTGCATTTTATTTCCATGTTGTATGTATTGGATTGAATTCATTTGCTTAGGTTGAGTGTTACTTAACTGTTGCATTAAGTTCATTTTATCTTGCTTGTTTATAATTATCATGTGTTCATTGATTTGTTTACATGGCATTGTGTTGTGTATGTTTCAAATTGAACTCAATTTCTTACTTGAGTTGAGTTTTACTTGACTATTGTATTGAGTTCCTTCTTATATACTTATTTATACCAAAGTGTTGTATTAGCTAGATTTGATGGCATTGCATGTGTTGTGTGCGTTAGATTGAATTCATTTGCTTAGTTTAACAATTGTTATGCATCCACATTGGATTCATTTTATCTTGCATACTTGTAAATAATTGTGTTATGTTAGTTAAAATTGATTAGGGTTGTGCTTGTAAATTGTATTATACATTTTATCATCATCTAACATCTATCAAATCATTTACCATATATCATCACATATAACATCATCTATACATCATATATTAATGAAAATGCTAAGTTTTACATCAAGTATGTATGCTAAGCTAATCATCACATACCATATCATTAATAGGGAAAAAGGGATTGTGCATGATCACAAATATATCCCCCACACCAATATCATAAGTATCATCCAAAGTGAACTAAAAAATCAAAGCATATCATGTACACAATAAATGATATCATCTATGGATCTATCATAAAATGAAAAACATGAGATACGTCATCAACATCCATCATGATCCATACACAAAACATAAATCATACAACATCATGATATAATCATCATCCATAACCATTATCATAATCATAGATAATATAAATACATGGAAAGTATAACATTGAATGTCCATATACATGTATATAATGTATATCAAAAAGATATACATCATCGATACAAAATCTTCAATCAAGGGCATGAATAAAAATGATCCTTCATAAGAGGCATAATCACAATGATACACCATATACATCGATAAAAAATAAGCCTTCATAAGAGGTGTACATACAAATGTATACATCAATACATATATAAAAAAAGAGTCATGTTTAAATCGAACCCTCATGGGGACTAGGAGGCCTATGATTGGTAGAGGGTGCATCTCTTGTGAATTCTACTCCCATGCCTATCACTCTGTCTTCTAATCTTGAGGTTACTCTATTGATCTAGTTGATGCCTTAGGTATCAATGATCCCTATGATATACCCATAAACTACTCACTAAAGGTGGGTACTCTTTGACCCTCTATAATAGCATCCCGCAGTACAGGGCCTTGTAATAGGAGGCCCTTCCATTGGCCATATCCAAGTCCATATATATCATGGGTGTCACGGTGGCTCCATAAGTTTGAAGGAATGAAGTCACCTCTTCCTCTCGGATGCCAATTGGTCCCTCTCTACAGTGATGGCCTGCACTGTGCTTGTGACTATTGTAATAGGCTCATAATATATGAACCCGAGTAGCCAACTACCGAATCTACTAAAACCAGTGGCACCATCTCGCCACCTCCCTTACTAGCTTGAGCTCTAGCCTGATCTTGCTATGTTATAACAACCTATAACCGAGCCCGGCTTGATCTCTCTTGGTCACTACTCGGATCTCGGATAGTTACAACATGTTGTAACTACTACTGTAACATAACTATCTATCCTCTGTATCCTCCATATCCTCCATGACCACCATCTCCTTCGCTACCCCCTGGACTATGTGGTGGACTAGAAGTAGGACCCTTCGTGGAACTTCTTTGCCTAGGAATGTGATGTCTTGGAGCATGAAGAGGAATACCTTGTTATATCTTTGCATGAACTGTCATAATGGAATATAAACTCCAATTGGTATACCAACTGGAGGAAGCTATACATATGGATCCATAGGTGCCTATCTCTATCTTGGCCTAGGCCCCTGTCCATGTGGTGATAGAGTGGAGGACCGTATTCCCCACCACCATCATGATGTTGACCATAAAAATGATCATCATCATCTTTGTCCTCATCTTCATCATCACTATCGGTAGTCCCTATGGGGGTGGCCTAACCCCCGCATCCCAAGTTGCCGAGGAATACTCAATCAAGGAGGTGACACTGTAAGATACTATCCATCATACTCTTTGTTCACCTCGGGATCATTGAATTATCATAATGGTACCCATGGCAATGGCACCATCTGATCAAAATTGGCCTTGTCCCCTGTCCATCTAAATTTGTGGCCCCATATCAAAAACCTCATGGGCTCTACGTGTGTACCACATATCATCTTTGTCGTGACACATATTGAACAACACCGAAATGCCTCTCGAAATCCATCCACTCTATAAAAACTCTCTAATATATCCTGGCTACCAAAAATTAAGTGATCTACCATGACCACATGAATCTCTAAACCATCCTCTAGCCACTGAAAATGTCTGTAGGGCCTCCATACTATCTGTGCCTGTTGAAGATCATCAAAATCTCGATGATAGTGGTAAGTATCTCCCATATTAGGCCAAACATCCTATCTCTAGCTAGAACCCAACCCATCATAGATGGCTCCTTTAGATCATAATCTCGTCATAGGCCTATGGGAAAATTGATGGCTATGTGGTCCTAGGACCATATCTGTAGTAATCTAGCCAGGCCTACCATCTTTTGATGGTAGTAGGTGATAAGGTGTAAATCCCAATATAAATGTGCCAACATGCACTGGCCCCAACAATACCTCTCACCATGAACTAATCCACGAACTACTCTAATGAGACCAAGAGGGAATGAAGTGTTAATATTATTAATGAGTAGAATGCAACTAACAAAGGCCACCAAGTAAACCACCACTCGATCTAACTCCAGATCTACTATACACTGGTGTAATCAAATTGTCATCCCTCAGCGAGGTATATCCTCAACTCTGAATAACTCCAATAGATACTCCACTGAGCTAAGTCATGTGAATCTTGTACTTGATCAGCTGACCATGGATTGGAAGCCAAAATCCTCCATACATCCTCTAATGTGAAAACGATCTCACCAATCGGGAGCCAAAAAAACTAGCTCTCACTATGCCACCTCTTAGCTAAGGCTATGAGGAGGCCATGATCAAGAGTAATATGTGGCATACTAGCCACGTGATCTAATCTAGTGATGTATAATAGGGTGTCCAAATAATCCTTATCCTCCTCATAGAAACTGCCTCTATAGCATCCAAACGACCATATCTTGCTCTCTAGTATGTAGGATTGCAATTATCTCTACAAAATGAAAAAATAGTTATGAAATACTTTTATCTATATCCTTCTATTTTCAACTCTCATTCATTATTTAAGTACTACTTTCTACTTTCTTCTACAAAATTCTAAGGTCACATTCTTCTATACTTATCCTATTTTCTCAAAAAATTCTTCTCTTGGCACATGTGTGCCCCTATGGACATCTGCACACCCATATTGACACGCCCAAATGGCTAGACATGTGCGCTCTCCTACCGATGCATGTGCACACATCATGACGTGTGTCCCTTTTCCCTATTCTAAACCTCCTTATTGTATACGCGTTTATTAGGACTCATACGCTCACATCTTGGTGCTTGTATATCTACTGCTTTCTACCCCCGGCACATACACATCCTTTCGTACACATACACATACATACACTGTATTTTCAATGGGTGCACATACGCGCACCTATTTTCTGATGCATCCACATACTAAATGATGCCTGTGCACCACTAAGGTGTTCTTTTACCCTAAACATGCCAAAAAGTAACATTAAATGCAAAAAAATGGCAAGAGGAGATAAAGAACTCATGTAGGTTCCATCTGCGTTATCCCAAAGGTAATCTCAATTTTTTCTACACATCTTGTTCACCTTTGAACTCTCACCATCTCTCTCGCAACTCACAAATCACTCGTGGTAAAAATTTGCAAGGTATCTCAGTAATAAATGAACTGAATGTGATGATTTAACCCCCTGCGAGGGGTATATAGGGTTATTTTTACCCGTCGTGATGCCCTCTTTCACCATAATAGCGAAATGCATAATTGATTGCCATGGTCATTCTAATAGCTTCTTACTCACCCGGATGATAATTATTTTTATTAAATAATTATTTTTAACTAATTTTTCACTACGTTGGGGCACTATTTTCCACCTAGCACTTGTTTGCTCTCCCCGGGGCACTTTTATTGTTTCAGTGATATTTTCATTCTTATTTTTCCTATTCACTTTGTTGTGATGATTATTTTTATTAAATGATTATGTTTGACCCATTTTATTCTCGTCGGGGCATGTTTTGCTATCTCGAAACTGTTTCTTTGCCATGGGGCATTTTGTGTACTCTTAGGTGATCTTCCACATTTTAAATTCTTTCCGACCAATATAAAAAATTACAAAAATCAATCATAATTTTCCAAAGAGAATTATTATAAATTTTCAAAAAATCATAAAAATTCCAAAATTGACAAAAATAAGTAAAAAAGTGCATATGTAGCTGAAATTTGTGTCTCTCACATGACACTCATCTCGTATCTTACTAGAGTTTTCACATGTTTTTTAAACAATGACTCATGGATCATCTAAATCTACAATCATTTATAAAATTTAAGTTTCTTACTTCATCCGTACTCTAGGCGTAACGAGTTTCCAGTACTTATTTCATAGTGCACACTTCTTTTTCATAGGACCCAAGTGTCCTCTGTTCTTCTCCTTGCATGTACAATTTTCTTGGGGCATCATTTTTTTTAACCCTTGTCATTTATCAAAAACATTTGGGACTAAATCTCAATAACAAAATATTTGTGCAACTATCTAAAATGTTATTGGTTTGAGTGTGTGTGTTTGTACTTATTTCCTATTAGATTAGCTTGTTTACTTCTCGTATTGCATTGCATTTTGTATTTTGCATGGAGTTGGAATTTTATCAATGGATAATTATTCATATTTTGTATTTTCATGTCATTCTACACTTTTATCATATGCTTATATTCTTAATAAGGGCCGATGATGTAGGTTCTAAGAAATATGATGAAAAGTACAGTTGTTTATATTCACTAGATGTAAATTGTTTATATTATCTTTATATTAACATTCCCTTATATACCCCATTTCTTTCTTCATCAAACTCTGCTTCTCCATTCTTCCTTCACAATCACACACTACTCTCAATATGCATATATAATATTTGGTGTATCACCATCACATTGAGCATCTACCCCATCCATTCCATTATTCAAGTATGACGTGGAAGATGAGCAACACATCTAAAAAATGGATAACTACGTATCTCTCTCTTCACCCTCTCACTCTTACAACATTTCTAACAAGATTTGTTAACAAAAATAACTCTTGCACTCAACAACGCTACCCACATTTCTCCCCCTCACTCATCTGTCTATTCCCTTCATCTTTTTGATCGTCAATCACCTTCTTTCATCACCCCTTTAACACTCGAGGGGGCATCCTTCATTCTATTAGTTTTTCTTATACCCCTTCAAAATTTATGTCTGTATTTATCTACTATCTTTGGAGTGACGTTACTTATGTCACCCCAAAGAGGGGAAAATGTAGACACCTAGATTTTGATCAAAGTAATCTTATTACTAACATTGTGTTGACTATCTTTTTCTTCTTACACTTTGTTTCAAATAAACAATATTTCATTATCTAACTCTGATTCTAACTCACTTAGGATGCCATTTTATGAAAATTTGATTGGTGATAATCCTCTTAATCAGCTAGTTTCATCTTGATTGAGTCTTCTATCTCATAGTTAATCAGTGAACATTGTCACTGGCTATCTCTTGCTTCTAACACTTCCAAAATCTAATCCAAATTCCTCCAGAAACTCTTTGAAATATTCCTAAGCTTGTTTAGAATCCTTAATCTTAAGAGGTTAATCAAATCCTAATATAGTTAAAAAGGTACATTTGACCTCTAAAAATGTATTTTGGCTTATTCATTTGTCCACATGCACTTTGGATTTTCAAATCTCTTCCAAACCAAAATCTATAAATAGAAGGGTCATCCATTTCTTTCAAGTTTACACCTTATCTCTTATTGAATTCTTGATTTTGATATCATATCATATCTGACATAGCTTAAAGAGCTCATTTGCACTGCTTGCCAAGCCATCCAGCATGAAATAGCTTCATCTTGCATCTTTCCTCCATTTTAGATTAGCAAGAGTTATCTAAGCTTGATTTAATAAATCATCTTAGAGATATCTCTTCATCTCTTGAAGAAACAACAAAACAACTTTGATTGCTTAGAATCTAATTAGGTTCAATTTTATTAAGCTTTCTAAAGAGTAGAGTAAACATAGTATGTTTCTTGTTTGATTCATAATGCATGCTTTTGAAGTTTATTTTCTTATCTCTTATCATTATGATTATTGAGTAATTTGGAGCAAACTTTAGGCTACTAGGTGTTAGTCTACTTCTCATAGTTTTCATAGTTTTTCTTTAATACACACACAACTAGTAAGCTAACTTATCACAATTGGTAAGCTAACATAACATAAATTTTACACGTAAGCAAACATATCCCATAAGTGTATAAAGCTCCAACTAAATAAAAATACAAGGAAAATAAATATAGTACACTAACACCCCCATAAGAACATCTTAAGTGGGCGGTGAAAAGGAAAGTGGGTCTCAAACAACAAGGCTTGATGAGGTACCCTCGTACAATACATCCTTCATAAATCATCTTGAAGTTTTCCTCCATTTTAGATTATAAAGAGTTATCTAAGATTGATTTAATAAATCATCTTAGAGATGTCTCTTCATCTCTTGAAGCAACAAAAAAACAACTTTGGTTACTTAGAATATAATTAGGTTCAATTTTATTAAGCTTTCTCGAAGAGTAGAGTAAACACAATATGTTGTTTGTTTGATTCATAATGCATGTTTTTGAAGTTTATTTTCTTATCTCTTATCATGATGATTATTGAGTAATTTGGTGCAAACTATAAGCTACTAGGTGTTAGTCTACTTCTCAAATTTTTCCAAGTTTTTCTTTAATACACACACAACTAGTAAGCTAACTCAACACAATTGGTAAGCTAACTCAACATATATTGTACACATAAGTAATCATATTCCATGAGTGTATAAATCTCCAACTAAATAAACAAACACAAGGAAAATGAATATCCTACACTAGCACCCCCATAAGCACATTTTAAGTGGGTAGTGAAAAGGAAAGTGGGTCTCAAAGCAACAAGGCTTGATGAGGTACCCACGTATAATACATCTATCATAAAAATAGATTGGTGTAATGGATCGTTCAGATATAATAGCTTCTCGGAGGCTCCAATCAATGTCGAGCTCTGCCGAGATCCTATCTATTGGCTGTTGGATACGTGGAAAATGACCTATAGGTGCTTCATGTATATTTCTAGACAAGGTCATGGAAAATGGTAATGAGAGGTGTAGTGGATTTATAATAAACTATGGGTGGTTTTCTAGTCTAGCCCAAAAAATGTTGGATTGATTGGCTTCTATGTTTAATACGGAAAATTTGTTATGATATCTGGTGGGAGTGGTGAGGATCTAAATACTAGTGTTCGTAAACCGGTGTCAATACTTAACTGACTTGTAGGCCCATTGGGTTGTGGGACCTGGGGATCACAACCATGAGTTCGTGGTTGTTGTGGACTATTATGGTCATGTGAAGAATCAATCTCTTCTTCTGACTATCTAATGGTCATAAGCCTTTTCAACTTCTATGTTTAACACCAGGAGTTGTGTGATCTTCTCAGAATACCTTACGGGTGTTCTGGCAACTTGTATGCATAATCCTGTGTCTATGTCGATGAAGAAGGTCTCCTGCATCTGGTTGTGGAACTAATGGATCACAACCAAATATTTGTTCTCTTTCGGGTTCTTGTATGGTCATGTGGATATCCTATCAAGGCAATCTATAGTTGGGTTGACTTGACCAAAATGTGTATGCTTTGTCATCTTCAATATTCAATTGCCTCAATTGTTCACTAATTGCTTGTGGGTTTATTGTCATTTGAAAGACATGAATCCTAAGCCCTTGATCTATATCCATTAATGTTGTGAAGAGATTTGGTTGAGGTACTATCAGTTCGAATACATATTCCTTGGGCTCTCTGGGTCTCGTAATTGTCATGCAAAAGATAATTTAACTGAAATGAGAAAATTAACCATGAAAGCTATATCTACACTATGCTTATATTTCTCTTATTTTTGTATTTTCAATGATGCGTATTTGAATGAAATTAAAAGAGTAGTATTCTAATATATTCAAATAATGGACAATTAATCTAATAACAAAATTAAAACAAGCAAGGTAGCCTGGTATAGCTATTTTCTGTGTAGTTGTGAATTTATCCTAAATATTTAAATAACTAACTAGTTTAATCGAAAGACTTCAATCCTACCTCAGAAGTGAGGAATGAATCATAGTTTCTTAGAAACTATCATTCCCCATAGCTTCCCTGGCAATATCGAAAGTGAGCTTTAACTGAAATGAAATAATTTACTACTCTATTTGATATATTGTAACTACAACTTTGATAGCTCAAACTGGAGTTTACAGAATAGTGGTAAATCTAGTTGTGTCGTGACTTGTCCCCTCAGTGTGATCTCCTCATTCCTTCGTGTTCTCATGAATCCAAAAAAGTGTGAGTGTGATAGCATCAACAAAAGAAGATACTCAAACAATGGTAGCTTTGGATATAAACCAAATACAATGCAAGTAAGAGAGGGATAGTGCAAGTGAACAGAGCTTGACTATGTAATTCCTAGTAGGATTTATTGTGGGGATACAACACAAATATGCCGAGAATTCTAGGATCTATCTCTTGTGACAAAACAAAACCTGTAACTCTAAGATTATCAAATGGATTCTAATCTAAAAGTGAAACTACCTTATGCTAAGTTGATATATGGGACAACAATGAAGTAAGATGAAAGCAAGAAGATCAAATGATCTCTAAAGCAGAAAGAGAGAGACTGATAATTCATGCAAAATATAAAACTATTGAAACTTATGCAAAAAATTCAAAAAAATTGAATAATCAAACACAGAAGGAGAGGGGCCATTTGTTTGAAAGCAAGCTGGGTATTTATAGCATTTGGATTTACTAGAGGGTAAATCTAAATTGAACTCTTCTAATATTAAACAAAGGGAAAACACTATTTACTGGGTAGCCAAAACATAAATGCAAGCTTTAGTGGTTGAGGAATGTGGGTGAAATTTGAATTTTTACGTTTGATGAAATCATCGAGAATGTTTTGGAAAACATGCACATAGGACCGCCCCCTGCACAGGAGGTGGTTACAAGACCATGCCCTATCAGGTGGTGGTCATAAGGGACCCCCCCAGAGGAGGGGTGGTTCCTATAACTTAAAGACAAAATGCAAGGAAAAGGGGGTAGAGGTTAGAACAAAACATGCAAAAGCTAGACAAGGATTTCTAGGATGCAAATGTACACTTGGTGAGCTTTTTGGATTTGAACACCTTGCGAAGAGATCTGAATCATCATTGGGGTTTCCGTAACCTCTTTTCGGTAGTACAATACCTACATTTTTGGGTACGTACATATTTCCCCCTCGGAGAAGCGTTTTAGCCATGAAGAGGCATAAAATGGTGGGTCGAGTATGGCGGTCCCAAAATGGGGAGTTAGAAGCTATACCTAACATGCCTGTGTGCAAAATTTTGCCATCCAAATTCCCACTATCTGCAAAATGAAAAGAGGACTCAAGTGCAGATAGATAAAATAAATCAAAAAATAAATACTAAATTAACATGAAATGAGGACTTACCATTTGTGGGGATAAGAACTTACCTCCATCGGTGCTCCAACTCTGCGTAAGAACTCAAAACAAAATTAGAATACTATATATATATATATACATATATATATATATATATATATATAATGAGCTCATTTTACTATTCATTTTGTGCATGTCGATTTGGTGTTTTTGAGCTCTGGGACCCACGGTGACCATTTTCGATGAGAGTACAGTCAAAATGTTTTGTGAGATCGTGATCATGCCTCGAGAGCAAGGACATCGACCCCGAAGTCTCAGGTTAGTTCTTCTCAATTTATCATTTTTAAACCTAAAATATAGAAATGTTGAAAAATTTGTCTGGGGGATTATTTTTGAAAATGTTAGTTTAAATGAGTCTCTAGGGGGGGCACCCATAGGGTAGGTCTTTATTTCAGTTAAAATGGTGCATTTTTACTTTTTTAAAGTGTTTTTAGGGCTTTAGAGAGCCATTTGGCGATTCGGGAGAGGAGGACACCGACCGCCCTACACATAGGCGGCGGTCATGGGACCACCCCTATGATGGCGGTGGTTATGGGACCGCCACTTCATAAGGCGGTGGTTACATGACCACCACCTTAGAAGGTGGTGGTTAGGAAACCGCCGCTCTGCACAAGGTGGTGGTTTGAACAAAATGCAAAAAAAGATGTAATTTTAATTGTCTTTGCATTTTTGACATTTTTATATGTTCTTGATAATTTTTCTAGTTGGATTATGTTACTAACTTACTCTTTTTCTATTTTGGGTGGATGTAGAAGGAGGAGGAGTACATCAGATGGAGTAGAGAGAGGGAGTGTGATTGGCTCCCAGTAGTGTTAGAGGCACTTACTCAGGTAGAGCGAGATACTCTACAGAGGGCTGGCATTTGGAGGATTGCATAGGTCCCTCATGTTGCACCTACTAGTCACATATTGTGTGACTTATTTTCATATTGGGATGTAGATCGGAACACTTTCTGATTTCCAGGAGTTAGGGGTGAGTGGACCATCACCCTAGAGGACGTTTATCGCATATTGGGGTCCCGATTCTTGGGAGGTGGTTGTCTCTTAAGATAATAGTATCTAGATCTCAGATGGTTTAGTGGGCCACCTACATGGGAGATGTTGTTGTCTCCATGGGCTCGAAGAAGGGGGTGAAGGTCCATTCCATTGTTGATTCTCCTATCCTCTGTGCTTCGTCCAGGCTATTATGGGTATCTTGGCCTCATGATTGATTGGGGACAAGGGAGGGGATACTCTCTTATATTGTTGGGCTCCCATTATTGCACAAGATTGAGGTGCATGGCCATGTTTATGCTTGGGGAGTAGACATTCTTGGGACCACCTATCATGACTTATATAGGGTGGTCAGATTACAGGGATAGTCATTGAGTCACCCTACTCTAGTTATGAGTTGGGTGTATGAGCGCATCATTCCCTATGGGAGAGGTGTACAGGTAGAGGATCCGGGGCTATCAGGGAAGCGAGGTGGATAGGGATGATTATACTTAGGATGCCACACTAGCTAGTGGCTTTCTTTGACTATTGCAGACATGGAGGCCACTCCTTATCAAGGCCATGGCATGGTTATGGGGGAGAGACACACACATTGATCTCTTCTATACTACCTAGTCGGTGATAGACAGGATGGGGAAGTTGGAGATCCACCCCTTTGATAGAGTACCACAAGTAGTTTGGCCTCCCCTATATTGATATGTTTCCTCAGTGGGGGCAAGTATAAGTGTCTATTTGTGAGGTAAGGGGAGGTCCTAGAGGCGAGGTTGGACCACGATCACTCCTGGAGTTCCCATTGTAGCTAGGTGGGTGGTTCATGCCCGAGGGGTAGCGGTGCTCCTCGAGCACCTTTACTTCAGATAGGAGCCACTCCTACTCATAGTGGAGAGGGAGATGAGCCCATTGATGTGGACTCGACTGAGGAGTTCACAGAGAGAGAGAGCAGAGAGGAGGAGACGGGGGGTGAGAGGCGGAGGTGGGGCTGGTGGGACAGATGAGGAGGATGATAGTGACTCTGAGTGGCATGACACTCAGAGTATCTTGAGGGCCGAGAGGGTAGAGGAGAGTGCAGAGAAGGTGACCCGATCTCAGAGGATTTTCCTTCTCGAGACATTGGGGGAGATGATGAGTCCTGTAGCAAGACGTCATTTCTTTCCAGATTTGGGGAGGTTCCATAGTCGGTGGTAGCGTCAGTGGTAGGTGCAGATCCTAGAGATCCCACCTAGAGGCCTAGAGATCCGAGTGAGTTACTACTCTTTTCTCGATTTTGTTTTAGTTAGAATTGTTTAGTTGATATTTCTTTTTTTTTTTGTTTGTTTTTTTACCTTATTTTGGACAATTTTCTAACTTGTTTATTTGTCTTTTTTTTTTTAGTGACTCTTTGAGGGATGGTGAGACTTGATTCACCAGGTGTGCATGGACACCCTATTGCTCCCTTTGAGAGGGTACTCGGGCTGAGCTTACTGAGGACGTTGGAGAGCCTTCAGTAGCTGGCCGACATACTGATGTGTTTGCCCTGTCTGGAAGGTGGAAAAGATCATGACCTCCCTTCGTACTGAGTTGGCTGGATATAGGACTGTTGAGTGCTTGATGAGGAGGATCCATTCTCATAGTGAGACCACAACTACTGGCCGTGATCATGAGCCCTTAGTTCATTTAGAGCATCATCATGTAGGAGTCCTAGACGTGGTCGTGCACCATCTGAGGGATCCCAGGGATTGAGAGATCATGGTGTCTTTTTGTAGTGATTTTTGGTCGGATGTTTATATGAGTGTTTTTGTATTTTTCGGGCTCATTGAGTGCATTTTGACCATGCCTAGTGCATGATGGCATTGTATATACAACATGATATATATATATATATTATATATATATATATATATATATATATATATATATATATATATATTTGGATCTAGATCTTCTTGTATCTAGAATTTTGTGATTCATTTCCCATGTGTATACTAGATGTTTTTAGAATCTTTGTTTTTATATGCTTTTCAAGAATGTATGTAATGGATGAAAAGTGATAAAAATGTTGAACATAATGTTTCTCTTTTTATTTGTTTTTGTAATGTTGATATGTGATGATGAAAACATATTGTAGTACTAAACTTTTGGCTTCTTTGGGAAATGTTCATTGCTTCTTCTTATTTTGGAAAAATGTGATGAATATATAGTGATAATGAGATGAACTTGCCCCACTCCTAACTCCACGCAACTAGTAAGATGCGAGGGCTCAACACCAAGAGTTGGGAAGGGCACAAGTTATATGAGTTTGAATGAATGGAAATGATGAGAGAAAGACAAGGTTTTGATAGAAATCAAATTCAGACTTGCGTACTTACTCTTACTCAAAACTACTACATAGTTTAGAATGTAACTTATTTTCTAGTTTATCTAGACTTAGATCCATGGATGGAAACTTGGTTGAAAAATCTGGTTTTAAGGATTTGATCTCTTTGGAATTTGGATATTTAACTTCTCTTAGTATACTTTTCTTTAAAATATTAATATTCACTAATTTGCGTGAATGGACCCCCTACACCCTGTCTCATGCTACTGGTAGGAAGCATGGGCTCATCACCGAAGGTAGGACATAGGTGAGTAAGGGCACTTCTTTCCTTTCTCAACCTCGTATCACTAGTAAGAGATGCGGGCTCATCACCGAAGGTTGGTGGGGAAAAGAAGTGTGTAAAAATAAAATATTCTATTTGGTTTAGCATTTTTATTTAACTTGACACTTCTGATTTGTGACTTTGGAGTATCCTTGTTTCAAAGAGATGTAAGAAGGATAGATGTGACACCAAGAAGCTTCTAGAATAGACCATAGGTAAGAACAACTTAACCAAGTAGAAAAGAATGAGTATGACCAAGTATGCAGGCCTTGGTATGGTTTTTGTCAAGACTTTGTCTGTCGAATTGATGAAATGATTTTGGAACCATTTGATGATATTATGAAAACTGAAGAGATATGATTTTGAATGCTTTTGCCAATATTTTCAGAAGCTTGTAATGAATTGCTTAAGAATAAGTTCCTTGACCACAATAGTTATGAAATGAGTGAACAAAATGAAACAACTAAGTGACTAAATGCAATGTAGGTAGATATAATATACAAATGGTGATGTTGATGCCTTATGCGTAAAACCATTTAAGATGCAAGGAATTGATTGTTTCATTGAACTCCTCACCTTCTAATGTACACAAAGAGATACACACCATTTCCGTAGTCTTTCATGACTCGGTATGGGCCCAACCACTTGGGTGGAATTTCCTTCCTTCACCGGTTTTCTTATCAATCCGGTTATCTAGTCTTAGAACTAGATCTCCCTCATATATTTCTCATTCGTAGACCTTTTTGTTATATTTTTGGCACATCCGGTCAGCATAGGCTCTGTGCCTTTTTTGGCATTTAGCTTGGCCTCATCAAGGCTTTCTAGTTGAGAGAGGTGTGCCTCTCTATAGGCTTCTTCTCCCAAGATCCCTTGTAATGAGATGTAGAGACTAGGTATTTTGACCTCAAGTGCAGGAGAACTACTTACTTGCTACCCCGAATACTAATGAGAAAGGGGTTGCCCCTATTGGTGTTCTTATTGAGGTTGATGGGCCCACAAGGCGAGGTATAATTTTAAATGCCAATCCATTTATTCTCCTTAACTATTTTGAGGAGAATAGCTTTTAATGTTTTGTTTGTGGCTTCACTTGTCCATTGGCTTGAGGGTAGTAAAGAGAGGCCGTATGATGGTTTATCTTGAATTTTTTACATAACTCATGGACCTCATCATTTTAAAGGATGTGCCATTATCTGAGATAATGACTTGCGGGACACCATACCTGTAAATGATTTGATTCAAAATAAACTTAGCGATTATAGAACCCGGTACGGTGGTGAGAGGCATGGCCTCTACCCATTTGGTAAAATATTTTGTGGCCGTGATTATAAAGTTATGGCCATCTATTGATGAGGGAGAGAATTTCCCTATCAAATCTAGGCCCCACGTGGAAAAGGGCCATGGGGTTGCGATTGGTTGCAGAGCTTGTGCTGGCATGTGAATCTCGTGGGAGAATTCTTGGCATTTATGGCATTTGTGCACAAACTCTACTGTGTCATGTTCTAGAGTGGGCCAAAAATAGCCCATCGATGTATTTTTGCAAGTAGTGGTGTGACCACCAAAGTGGCCTCCACATATCCCACTATGGGATTTGTAAAGAATATTTTTGGATTCTTCAGTGTCAATGCATCTTAAAAGCATTCCATCGAAGGCTTTACGATAGAGCACTTGTTCTAAGATAACATATTTAGTAGTAGTGATAATGTAACCACCTTCTTTGTTGTGATGTGGCACCTTCTGGGTACGTATGGTCCATGATAAAATTGATGATGTCAGTGTACCAAGGGCATGTAGAGATGGGGGGTCTAGTTTTGACAAAGTATATGCACTCATCGGGAAAGTCTAGATCTACTAGATCACCTCCATCTAATGGATTGTTAGCTAACAATCTATAATGATTTGTCCCTTAATGGATTTTGGTTTACAAATGTTAATTCAAATTCACCCATTAAGGTTATAAATCATCCAAGCCTTTTTAGATAAAGACCCTTGCGTGAGGAATGTTCGTAAATGATCTATCTTTACAATGACCCTTGTTTCTTGATTTAACATGTAATGTCTTAAATGTTTCATTGCAAAGACTATGGCAAGGCATTCTCTTCTACCTGTGTATAATGTGTTTCATAATCAAGCAAATGTTCGGCTAATGAAATAGACTGCACGTTCTCATTTATCATTGTCTTCTTGAGCCAACATGTAGGCTAGGGAGACATCAGTAGCCCATGAATATAGGATCAAAGGATGATCTGGTCTAGGAGGCATTAACGTGGGAGGAGACAATAAGAAGTGTTTAACTACTTCGAAGGCCTCGTTACATTCTTTTGTCCAATCAATGCTATAATATTTCTTTAATAGATTGTTGATTGGATGAACAACAAAACTTAAGTCTGGAATGAACCTTCGGATTGCACCGAGTTTCCCAAGAAATGATCTGATACCAGACTCGTTTGATGGTGGAATCATTTCAAGAACAACCCGGATTTTGGTTGGATCGACATCAATCCCTCGTGAGGATATAATGTAACCTAGAAGCTTGCCTCCTGTCACACCAAATATGCATTTCTCTGGGTTCAATGTGACACCATATTCAATCAATCATGAGAGAATGATATGGAGTACTTCTGGGTGATCACATGCTTCTTGGCCTTGGCCAACAAGTCATCCACGTAGGATTCCACAATTTTATGAATAAGGTCATGGAATATGTATGTCATTGCCCGTTGGTATGTAGTGCCGGCATTCTTAAGACCAAATGGCATGACAACGTAACAATAAGTTCCCCAAGGAGTTATAAATGTGGTCTTGGCTTGATCTTTTAGATATTTTAATTTGATTATACCCTGAGAACCCATCCATGAGGGACAAAAGCTCAAATCCAGTTGTTGCATCAACAATGACGTCAATGGATGGCAATGGGAAGTCATCTTTGGGACAAGCTTTGTTAATATCCCGAAAGTCTATGCAAATGCGTATCTTCCCATTCTTTTTTAGAACAGGGATGATATTAGATACCCATTGTGAATAGTCAACTGGTTTGATGAATCCCACTTGGAGAAGTTTCATTACTTCTTCTTTCACCATGAGAGCCACTTTTGGCTTCATTGGTCTTGACTTTTGTTTAATTGGCTTTGCATCTGGTTTGGTGACAAGATTATGTACCATGATATGTGGTGTAATTCCTGTCATTTCTTTGTAATTAAATGTGAAAGCCTTTTGATGTTCCTTGAGGATTTGGGTGTGTATTTCTATCTCCTCTAGAGTTAACGAGGATCCTAACTTCAAAATCTTTGGTTCTTCCTCCGTTCCAATGTTTATGTCAATTGTTTCTTGATTAAGGAAGCATTGCCTTCTTCAAATTTAGGTGGGGCTGGAGGTAGTTCCAAACTTTCTCCATTCTCTACCTCGTAGATATCGAGATCCTTTTGTGGAGGAGACTCTATCATGGGATTTCCAAAATAGGAAGAGGAATGTGGGATTAGGGAAAGATCCACTATGTGATGAGTGAGATGTAGCTCCGCATAGGTGTTTAGATATTCAAGAGTGACTCTATCACTGTCAAAGTGATCAGGATAGAAAACTCATTCTCAGCTTCTATATGTGTCAGGAGTGGGTTTGTTGGTATTTTACGCACCAATGGTTCAGTATGAAGTGATACCATGAAACTTGTATTTTCCAACTCACTATTTGGAGTGAAACGGGAAGTTGAGGTTGCTATTGAATCTATGAGAAGGTTCTACTCTCGTGGGATTGCTTTGATTGATATGAAGTTGAATCCTTTGGTTAGATCTAATACCACCATTTTATAGAGTTGTAAATGCTCAGCTCTAGTCTCATATACCTCAGAGACTTGGTTTGCAACTAGTTGTGAGTCTCCTAGCACTCTAATGTTATCAATGCCCATCCTTTTGGCTATGATGAGGCCAAGGAGGAGGGCTTCGTACTCAGCCCCATTGTTTGTACACTCAAAGTTTAACTTAAAGGAAAAAGGTAGGATCTTTCCCTTGGGAGAAGTAAAGATCACACCTGCCCAGCTCCAAAATGACATCTAGCTCCATCGAAGTGGAGAGTCCAATATTTTCTTGGAAAAATGGATGTTGGGACATTCCTCGTGTCTATTTCTTTTACCTCGGTTACTTCTACCATACAAACTTCATCTGATGGAAGGGAACCAATTCCTAGGGTGTATCCCATACCCATAGAATCAAATGGTAGGAGAATGGGTAGATCTTTCTCTAGTAATTCTACAATTTTTGTGGTAGTCCCTAATGATACCATTTCTATGACGTTAGTCTCATTTTTGAGTGTTGGAATGCCTCGACTAGATTTGTAATTTCTAATTGTGTTGTAGGTATCAATTTCTCTTCTGGTTTTGAATTGATTGGTTTGTTAAGTTGATTCGTTGGGAGTTCAAACTCAGAGTGAACCTGGTCTTTTCTTCAAGTCTACTAGGTGTATATCGAATGGTTTTGGGTCACCTTGTGCCACAAATATTTTCCTAGGTGCAAAAATCTTATTTCCTGGAATAACGTGGAAGGGATTGCCTTCATGCGGTGTATCCATGGTCGACCGAGGATCATATTATAGTTGGTTTCCTGATCTATAATATAAAATTCGGTGAGGACTATCTTGGGTCCTAAGGTGATTGGTAAAACTATGGTTCCAATTGAAGTGGCCTTGAGGCTATCATAACCTCTTAGCGTATTTCGTGTTGTGGAACAATTTGTTTCTCCATATCCTAGATTTTGAAGAAAAGTGAAGGGGACTATGTTAACTACTGCCCCATCATCAATCATTACATGCTTAACATAATTATTGTAAACCCATACTTGTAAATGTAAAGTTGGGTCACCTCATGTAATTTCAGCATCTATGTTGGCATTTTTCTTATATCAAATATAAACTCAATATCCCTATCTGGCTGCCTGGAGGGTAGACATCAAAGTCTACATGGTTTACTTGCATTTTCGGAGGAGGAGTGATGTTAATTAAATGACCAAGGCCTAATGCTTCTAAGAGAGCAGCCCTATGGGTGGGAGAGTTCTTCAACAAATCCAAGAAGGAAATGTGAGAGAAGGTCTTTGTTAAGTCATTAATTAAATCATAAGCACCTATGGGTTTTACCAATGTTTGTTGAATGTTGTCTGGTTCTAATGGATAGTTTGGAACTGGTTGAGAAGAATAATCTCGTGTTCTTGTTATGGTTTCTATGGGTAGCTCGGTATCTAACTCTACCAGGCCAACTATCTTGGTTTGTGGTCGAGTTCCTAATTGGGGTGCGACCGGTGGATTTAATGAAGTTGAGGCTTCATGATCATTATTTCCTATCATAACACCCTTGTTTGTCCCATTTGGATCTAACTTGTTATTGTTAGAGTGATTTGGGAGTGGATCATTAAAGATCTTGAGGGGTGCATTTTGAGGGGAAACTGCCCCTGTGTAAGTGTTTGGTGTGGGTACTATAGAATTTGCTAAAAACATATCTATAAAGAGTTGTCTTTGGTCTTCTGGAAAATGTTGCATGAATTTATTGTAGTCATGGAAAGTCCTAGTATCATGGCCTTGAATCTTGTGGAAACCACAATACAAGTTGGGATTATAGTTTCGAGGTTGTTGATTTGAAACCTGTTGTGGTCCAAAATTTTGATTAGGTTGCTGGTTGTTAGAGTTAAAATTTTGAGGTTGTTGCCTTTGGTTTTGACTCTGATATCTAGTTGGGTTTCGATTTGGACCTTGTGTTTGGATTTTTCCATTGTTTTGTTGTTGTTGTTGTTGTCGTGATGGATGATTAAAATCCACCGCGTTGATTGTTGGAGTAAAGTTGTTATTTCGTTGATTGTTAATGGGTGGTGAAATGTTTTTATGACATTTTCCCTTTTAACCTAGTCTATTACTCCATCTGTTGTAACCCCATGGTTTTTGTTAAGGATTTTGGGTCCTTGATTGGTATTCCGGCATTAGGATAGGTCGTAGTGTTTTGATTGGGAGTGATTAATTTCCCATTTGTTCCATATGTCTTATGACCACTATCTATTTGCTTGATCTATTCGGAGAGCACTCTCAAGTACTTCATCATAAGTTCTTAGTGGGAACTTCTGGACTTCTTCCTTTATCTCTCTATTGAGGGAATGAAGGAATAAATCACATAGTTCCATCTGATCCATGTTTGGAGCACTTGTTGATGAGTAGAGAACCGTATGCCATCTTTGAATAAAATGAGCAGTGGATTCATTATGCTCTTGTTTAATATGCAAGAATTCCCGATTCCTTGTTCTTAATAATTTGTTCATATCAAAAGCTTTGATAAACTCTGACACAAGTTGTTTGAATGAGTGTATCGAGGCTTTAGGTATTCTATAATACCAATCAAGGGAAATACCCTCTAAGGTTTTAGGGAATATCTTAGTAACAACCCCATCCCAAGGAGTAATTCTCGAATGGCCATGGCATAGGCCTTGATATGTGCATTTGGATCTCCCTCCCCTTTGTATTTGGGTAAATCGGGAAGAGGTCTTGGAAGCATGACATTTCGTATGGTGAAGTCTAGGGCTCTTTTAAATATTTTGAGTAAGTCCCTACCGCATAGGTTTGACCATCGATGGTGCCTGCTGAGGGGGTGGAGGTGGAATGGGTTGTTGATATGGCATAGCATATGTATTTGCAGGGACATAAGGAAATCCTGTGGTTGAGTGAACATCCCAGAGAGAGAACATGTCTCCTTGTGGTGATTTTGAATAAATGTTTAAGTAGGGAGGAGCATTGCTCTGGTATGGGTTGTTTGGTGCTAAGTCGGGAGGTATCATATTTTCAACTGGAGTGACATTTGAAAATGTGGTTCTAGTTGGTGTTTTTTGTGGATAGTTATATGAATGTTGAGGAGGCATGCCTAACATGTGCCTATTCTGTAAGGAGGTCAACTTGGCTGGGATGATGCGGAGGGTTGGGGATTCTGCTTGCTGAAATATGAATTTTGATTTGCTTGAGCAAGTTCCAATCCTCTAACCTTTCTCAACTAAGGCTGAGATGACCTCGATTGGTGAAGACATAGTGTTTTTCCTTAATGGTGGTTGTTGTACACCTTGAGGTTGTAAAGGGGTATGATACCCTGCTATGAATTGATCATTACCCTACCAAGCTTCACCGAGAGTATTTCCCATAGGTGGAGGAATGGGGGTGTTTTCTTGGAGTAGGGTATCGGGTTGTGTTTGCAAACTCCTATAGGTGGGTACATGTTTTGGAAGCGTTGTTCACTTCTAGCGTAGTGCTAAATACTCCTCATCCAAAAATGGGAGTGGATCTGACTGTCTACTGATTTGTGGTCTGAACAAAACCCGAGGAGATGAAATGGATTCTCTAGTAAACATCATATTGTTAGAGCCTGAGGGCTCTGGTTGTTGTGTTTGTGTGAGCTGATCCAACTCCTCAATTTGGAATGAAGAACTAGAGCTAGTTCTTTGAGGAGGAGTTTGTGATGACAAGTAATTACTTGAATAGTTGTCAGCCCATGCGAAAGTGAGGGTGATGGTTGTCTATTTGTTTGACCATAATTTCTTGAGACCTGAGAGAGGTCTGCCATATGCGTCGTATCCCGACATATTCGGGGGGTATATAAATACCCACAGAATAATGGGAAAGAGTGAAGGTGGATGAAAGAAATGAAAATAAAAGGGGAATAGAAAATTTTTTGTTTCACGTCGGGTTCACCAATTTTGTATGATAGAAAAGTGACATGCGAGCATGAGAATCTACAAGTAGCTCTTCTTCGTACCCGACCTCCCGAGGTCATGCTGAGACAAGCCGGTGGAAATGGAATATATGTGGATATAGACAAACTAGTTGGGAAATCTTATATCCTCAACACGCAATAATGGAATCTGTGAATCTAAGGCAAAGAAAGCTCTCCTAACCTGAATTGGTGTAATGGATCATTCAGATATAATAGCTCTCTAGAGGCTCCAATCAATGTCGAGCTCTACCGAGATCCTATCTATTGGTTGTTGGATACGTGGAAAATGACCTATAGGTGCTTCGTGTATATTTCAGACAAGGTCATGGAAAATGGTAATGAGAGGTGTAGTGGATTTATAATAAACTATGGGTGGTTTTCTGGTCTAGCCCAGAAAATGTTGGATTGATTGGCTTCTATGTTTAATACGGAAAATTGTGTTATGATATCTGGCGGGAGTGGTGAGGATCTAAATACCAGCATTCGTAAACTGGTGTCAATACTTAATTGAATTAGCATGCCCATTGGGTTGTGGGACCTGGGGATCACAACCATGAGTTCATGGTTGTTGTGGACTTGTTATGGTCATGTGAAGAATCAATCTCTTCTTGACTATCCAATGGTCATAAGCCTTTTCAACTTCTATGTTTAACACCAGGAGTTGTGTGATCTTCTCAGAATACCTTACGGGTGTTATGGAAACTTGTATACGTAACCCTGTGTCTATGTCGATGAGAAGGTCTCCTGCATCTGGTTGTGGAACTAATGGATCACAACCAAATATTTGTTCTCTTTCGGGTTCTTGTATGGTCATGTGGATATCCTATCAAGGTAATCTATAGTTGGGTTGATTTGACCAAAATGTGTATGCTTTGTCATCTTCAATATTCAATTGCTCTCAATTGTTCACTAATTCTTGTGGGTTTATTGTCATTTGAAAGACTGAATCCTAAGCCCTTGATCTATATCCATAACGTTGTGAAGAGATTTGGCTGAGTACTATCGGTTTGAACATGTATTCCCTGGGCTCTCTGGGTCCCGTAATTGTCATGCAAAAGATAATTTAACTGAAATGAGAAAATTAACCATGAAAGCTATATCTACACTATGCTTATATTTCTCTTATTTTTGTATTTTCAATGATGCGTATTTGAATGAAATTAAAAGAGCAGCTATTCTAATATATTTAGATAATGGACAATTAATCTAATAACAGAATTAAAACAAGCAAGGTAGCCTGGTATAGCTATTTGCCTATGTAGTTGTGAATTTATCCTAAATATTTAAATAACTAACTAGTTTAATCGAAAGACTTCAATCCTACCTCAGAAGTGAGGAATGAATCATAGTTTCTTAGAAACTATCATTCCCCACAGACTTAGCAATATGAAAGTGAGCTTTAACTGAAATGAAATAATTTGCTACTCTATTTGATATATTGTAACTACAACTTTGATAGCTCAAACCTGGAGTTTACAGAACAGTGGTAAATCTAGTTGTGTCGTGACTTGTCCCCTTAGTGTGATCTCCTCATTCCTTCGTGTTCTCGTGAATCTAGAAAAGTGTGAGTGTGATAGTGTCAGCAGAAGAAGATACTCGAACAATGGCAGCTTTGGATATAAACCGAATACAATGCAAGTAAGAGAGGGATAGTGCAAGTGAACAGAGCTTGACTATGTAATTCCTAGTAGGATTTATTGTGGGGATACAACAAAATACGCTGAGAATTCTGGGATCTATCTCTTGTGACAAAAAAAAAAAACCTATAACTCTAAGATTATCAAATGGATTCTAATCTAAAAGTGAAACTACCTTATGCTAAACTGATTGTATGGGACAACAATGAAGTAAGATGAAAGGAAGAAGATCAAATGATCTCTAAAGTAGAAAGGAGAGGCTGATAATTCATGCAAAATATAAAACTATTGAAACTCATGCAAGAACTTCAAACAAACTGAATAATCAAACACAGAAGGAGAGGGGCCATTTGTTTGAAAGCAAGTTGGGTATTTATAGCATTTGGATTTACCAGAGGGTAAATCTAAATTGAACTCTTCTAATATTAAACAAAGGGAAAACACTATTTACCAGGTGGCCAAAACATAAATGCAAGCTTTAGTGGTTGAGGAATGTGGGTGAAATTTGAATTTTACGTTTGACGAAATCGAACGTTCTAGAAAACATGCACAGACACCACCCCCTGTAGGGGGGTGGTTATGAGGACCACCGCCTATCCAGGTGGTGGTCACATGGGACCACCAGCAGGCAAGGGGTGGTGGTTCTAGATTCGTAACTTAAAGACAAAAATTTCCATAAGGAAAAAAGGGGGCAGAGGTTAGAACAAAACAAAAAAGCTAGACAAGGCTTTCTAGGAAGACTAAGGAAAATGTACACTTGGTGAGCTTTTTGGATTTGAACACCTTGCGAAGAGATCTGAATCATCATTGGGGTACCTACATTTTGGGGAATGGTCAACATGGGATTCATGAGTAAAAGTGTGCGAAGAACACTCCAAAATGAAAGGGATTTGAGAAGGGGAGAATCTATGGTGGCAATAGAGTGGTATAGGGAAGTGTCTTTCACAGATGGTGAGATAAGGTCACCATCTAGATGTTGGATAATGGTCTAGGAAGTGAAAGGGATCTCAGTGTGCTCAAAAAAACACAATGTATCCCTAGAAATAGTAAGTCTAAGAAGGCCATCGACCTCATCATTGAGGTTAAACCACTCATCCTTATGTAGAGGTTCACCAGGCTCAGGAACATGACCATGGAGGTAGGGCAACAAACTGTGCATAGTGCAATGATTGATAATGCATGATTTCCAAGAAAAAAGTTCTTAGATTTGAGCATAAAATAGAACAATGAAACCCCATAATGTAGATAAACCCCAAAATTATCCTAGATGACACTTTATAACTTAGTGCAAAAAGTACAAGTCCCCAAAGAGTTTTACAAGAACCCCACAAAATACGACACTTATAAAGTTATGCATTTACAATAATAAATTAAGCCATCATGTAGAGCATGAGAAAACATTCAATTTTGGCCAAAACATTTCCCAAATCTGAGCCACTAAAAAAGTTATAGAAAATACAATTTCTCATAAATAATGGCTTATTTAATTAAAATTTTACAAATTGATCAAAAATGCAGGAAATGAAAGAAAATTGAATCGTGTGTATACTCGTTGGAATTGGGATGGAATTTATATTATAATGGTTTTAATTTTTGAGGGGGAATTGGCCTCTTGCTAACCCGGCCTCACCCTTCATCTTCGTCAGGTGAAGATACAAGTTTTAAAAACCACTTAATTCTCCCTTAATGTATTTTCCCAAAATATAAATTGCATCCAAAAAGTGAATAATATTAAATTTTGGACAATTTAAAATCCAAGCTGGAAAATAATAACAATGTGTTCACCTTATGAGTGGTGGGTCCACCAAAGGAAAAAGGTGTATAGCTCATTTAAGGTTAAGAAAACCTAAAAACATTATACTTTTTGTTTGTTCTTTATTGATCGATGCCGCCACTACATGGAATTTTTTTTTGCAGGTGTAGATAATGTTGTAGAATCACTTGAAGGTTTTCTTTGTTGTTTGGAATCACCCAAGAGTTAAATGAGGCATTAAATGATTAGTTTTTATGCCCCTAGTCTAGAAAAAGCTTCCATAAATGTGTTGCAACGTGAGATCTGGGAGGTCATGGTAACTCTGTAGGGTCATGATTCCATTCTAAAGGTCTTCAAACAAAGTGCATGGGCCACCAAAAACTCATGAGCTTGTAGAAGGGGCCGAGAGAAGCCTGTAGACACCTTCAAGATGTCTAAGAACCCAAATTGTGATGTCCATATCAAAATAAAGACAAAAACCTAACAATATTACTCTGATTGGAAAGTCATTTAGGTAGATATGGAGAGAAAATAGTTGGTGAGAACATCCTAAGAGAAAAATACCCAAATATAGGTGGCCAATACCACATATTTGCAATGTATAAGACCAAAAAGAGCATTTTGAGCTAGAGTGAGGATTTCAGGGCATTTGAACCTCCTTAGGGCCTGTACGCCTCGTATGGGCTGACTAAATGTCACAAATAACTAAAAAAGTTGAAGAAGACTATGAAAACTCCAATACAAGTCTAAAAATGCAATTTTTAGGTCTTTTAATGTCTTCTACTGAGACCTAAAATACCATATAAGCCTACAAATAGGTTGTACTTACCATAGAATAGATAAAAAACCAATAAAGCAACCACTACGAAGGAAGGATCCACATAGACCATGCAATGACCCTTCAAAATGGGTAAATTAGCCTAATAGTCTGCTAAAAATAGTGGTTACGCTAATTAAATTAAGCTAGATGTAAACAAAAATCATGCACTTTGGGTATTTATCTAGTCCTAATTACATACTACTATTCATATGATTCCTAAGTATGAAAAGTAATGATTAACCCATGTATTTGGTCACCTTTATTTGCTTTATTATTTTGCTTTCAGTCTTGCACTCGTATTTTCTCGCTTAGTATTTTTACCATTCAAAATTTATCATTCTGGACACCAATGCTTAGTCGGGATGCACTAGGCACCCCCATCCCCTCTAGGCACCCTTGTCCTCTTTGTACTTTGGTCACACTTTTTGGGTCCTTTCTATCCGTTAGAGCATCTTATATTTTTGGTAGTCGGCCTTTTCGGGGTTAATTACAAAATTCAATCAAATTTTTGTAGCATAATGACACTAAGTCGTCACAAGAAATGACGACTATAAAATATCCACGAATCCAATGGGTCTATATGCACCCCCGGATAAAGAATAAAAATGATCTACCTTAGCAAGATAATATACAACACGAGATTTTTATGACAATACAATGACATATAAAACTCAAATCTAATCACAAAAAAGTTTACTCCCTATGGTTTTTCGAGATAGGTTTGAAACAAATAGTGACAACACAATATCACCAGTTAGGTCAAGTTTGAAACAAACAAGACCTAAATGCTAAGAAAGTTTTGACTCAATCCTCTAATAAGTTATACTATAAACTAGTTTCTAGATACTAACAAAGTCTAAGTCTTAAAAATGGAAGATACAAATGTGAGCAATGTAACAACACTATTTGGACATGTTAATCAAACTTTGCAAGAAAGCAAGATTTTAGTATCAAAATGGCGTTATAGTGATGTTAACAAAGTAACCTCAACACTCACAAAACTCAAGACAAGGCTAGGATGTAAAAATATGCCTAAGTATATCAAGGAATTACTATATGTGTGTGAGCAGCGTAACAATACAATCTATAGATTTAGGCCAAGTTTCACAATGGAAACAAGACGTAAATATCACAATTGTATGGCTATAATGTGGGCAGCATAATAACTCAAAAGAATTCAGTGATAAGACAACCTAACTACAATGATAATAAGTCTCAATATGGGTTTGAGACAAAGGGGCTACTAGAATTTGATGACGTACCATTCACACTTTCAACACTTGCATTTTGACATTGCAACCTAGTCATGTAAGTAGACTATAAAAGTGGTGGACACAATTATTTCTAGTAGGTATCCATATATTTTTTTCTTCTTTTGTCTCAAAATGAGAAACAAGAAAACAAAGGAATAGACCAAGTGGTGATGAAAAATACTTGGTGTAACTTTGGTAGAGTTTCACCTTGTCTTAGGAAAAGTGAAAAACTAGGACAAAGTAACACTAAATAGATTTTGTGATGAAATGTCATGTGGTTTCAACTTTAAGATATTATTTCCTTTGTTTAAAATACAAGAGTTTGAATCCAACAAAGTTTTACTTTGTGAGAATGCTCAAGTATAATAACTAAGACAAAATTGGCTCCAAGCTAGAAAGCTTCCTATTAGTTCTCTCACCAAGGCTGTCACAAACTACCTCTGCGAGCTCAGTTTACCAAGGATTTACCTTTGGAGTATCCCAACTTTACTTTATCCCCTTCAATACAATGATAAAAAATTGTGTTCAGTTATATTTTCATTGGGTTCGCAATGGAGATAACTTTGACTCTAATCTTTCAAGGTGTACCAATCAATTGGGTAGTGTGGAGCACTTTCCAGTTTCATTCACAAGGTTCCTTATTGCATGAACTACTTTGGGGTTCCTAGGAACATTCCTCTTGTTTTCTAAAGGCTTATGCCAAAGGAAGTTTCTTCTAGTTAAGTGGAAAACTTTATCTCTTAACCAAACCTACACATATAATGTTTTGCAAAGTAGTGTATTTTCTTATCTTTTGGATTAAGAAATTTGGTTTAAACCACCGTTTGGAAATCTATATCACACATGTACGTTAGAATTTGGTTTGAAGAGAGTCATCCTTTCTTTGGATAGCATTAGGTCCTTCAAACAAATGGTTAGTAGTTCAAAATGATCTACAATATCATAGAAAGAGGATTGAATGTTGCTTTTGGTTCTCAAGATCACACTAGGTGTAAGAGAAGAACATACACAACAAGTAACCCAACTAGATAGAACTTGAAAATATTGTAAATCAATTAACTACCATAATGATTTTTAAATCAAGGTTCATTCCCAATTAATCCAAGTGCTTCTTAATGAAAGAATAAAGTTGATTTTGGTTCCTATGATCACACTAGGTACAAGGGAAGAGCATACAGAAACCTTAGCCTTGGTTATTTATCAAGTGAAAAATCTCTTTAAACTAAAAGATCATGTACATGCCAAAAATAAAATTTATTCCCTTAAGCATAAAAATGAATGATAAATTTTCCTACTTGCTCTAAAATTAACAAAAAGAATGTTTAGAATTGTTCTTGATTCTCAAGGTCACACAAAGTGTAAGAGAAGAGCATACAAAACCCTATTCAAAATCATACGAAACATGAAAACCAAATCACTCATCAAACCCTAATTTAATTTGTTAGAAAACTTGCTCTAAATTAGAAAATTGACAGAAACACTAAAAACTAGAATTTCAAAATTTGAACTTTAAGAAAAATTTACTTGAGTGCACCAACGTGCCTCCTCGTGTAGTAGTGCATCATGTAGAGTGTGAGTGCATCCTCGAAGCATAGGTATGCCTCTGTCACAAATTTAGAGAACCCAGTTGCACATGCGCAACTAGAGAGGTGTGGGCACACACTTTGAAGCACCAACATAAGTCACACACAGAGGCCAAAAATCTAATGATGCATAGGTATGGCTAGTAAGGCATATGCACATCTAGAGAAGCATATTTGTGTCCAAGAGAGGATAGGTGTGGCCTTTGCAGCATGAGCACACTCCTTTGAGTGTAGGATTGATCCTTCCTATAGGTGGTCAAAATACAGATTTTGACAAGAAATTTTTGAAAAAGATCAAATCTTTGGCCTTTTGAGGAAATTTTGACAACACTTCACCTCCTTATATCCTACAAAGAACATGAAAATGCAACATCTACTACTAATCTAGTTCAAACAACTATCAAAATTGAAAATTGATCTACAAAACTTGAAAATTACTCTAAAAAATTGAAAGTAATCTAAAAGCTTGAGAAACTAATCTAAAAAGCTTGAAAGTAATCTAGAAAACTTGAAACTAAACTAGAAAAATTGAAATTAATCTAGAAAACTTGAAATCCAAAAATATTGAAACTAAGTTAAAAATCTTAAGAATGAATGCAATGGGTATGGTCCCACCGAGCATGCCAAATGAAGACTACTAAAAGTTCCAAGCAAAGCTAAACTAACAAAACTAACACCACATAGTCTAATTGAGAAAATGCTTATTGAATCTAACAATATTTACATCAATGATTAAAGCTTAATGGAATGCTTGAAAGAACTAACATGATATATGAATCTTATCTTAGCTAAAGCATGCCTACTATAATATTCAATTGCTAACTAACTTAGACCTAAATAGATCTAGGAGTAATAAAATTGGAGGTTTGTTGTTACTCCAAGGAAGGTGAGACGATCTCTCTAACAATGACTACAAGATCATATTGGATACCCATCTACTAACCCCATTAAAGACTTGAGAAAAGATTGAGCTCAACTATTAACCATATTTCTTATATGATATGTAATTCAAAGCATGGTGTAAAATTAGAAGGTAGTACTCTAGTTTTATTTATAGCTTTTCCTTTGAGGAAAACTTGCATCTTGGTGCATGTGGGACTAAAATTACAAAGAATATTAAAGGCTTGTTAATCCTGATTAGTGAATTAACAAGTGACTAGGATGTGAGGGGCCTTAATCAACCACTTAGGGTCAATTAGGAGACTAGAATATGATTTTGAATCCTTATGAGATGTTTTGGAAGAAAGTGGGGTGATTTTGAGTGGTTGGAAGAGGGTTTTGAGCCAATAATAGGGTATATTGACCAAAACAAGGGTAAAATAGGCCTAATTAGCTAATAATCGCTAATTTTCTGTTTGGAAGAGGATTTTGACTTACGATTTGTTGTAAAGTGGTATCTTGAATGTAAAAGAGGTTAGGTAATCAACAATGCATTGTTGATTGACCCAAAATGGTAAGAAATGTTAGTTAATTAGTAGAAATTACTAATTATAATGGACATGGTAAGAATGAGAGTGATTTGTGTGCTTTTAGCAATAAGATTGCAAAAGCAGAATTTAGGTGTCTACACAAAGCAATCATATAAAAATAAAATTCTGTGATCATAATAAGGGACCAAACAATAAGCACTATTTATCACCGCTTAAGGTTGCATCCATCAAAACATCTATACCATTTGCATCCATCTAGCTCCATCACAAGGGACAAAGGATGAATCTTTTGCATCAAACTTCATGGGAGGGGAGTCTATTGTTTCCATGCACACATTATTTACATTCTACATCTAGCTACTTGCTCGCTACTTTAAGTGCAACATGCACAAGAGCAACCTAGGGCACAATTCCGAATACACACACAAAACTACATTGGGTATGAGATGTAGTGCAATGCTCAGTAGTAAGTCCATCATTGTGGTAGCTGAGGATAGTCCGAACCCTCATTTTTCATATTTCATTTTTAGGATTTGATGTCTATTTGAGGGTTTTGCAGGTGTTTTCTTCATTGTAGGTTTACAATGACCTCGTTGATCTTAAAACGACATATAGGTGATCAAAGGTGAAAAAGTGTGAACCTCTTACGACACCTCAAAGGAGGTTTCTTGAGCATCTACGCAAACTAGGGAACTCCTAAACTAGACTAGGGTGCCCATGGGTGCCCCCATTCCTCTCTAGGCACCCCAATCTAGTCAAAGATGCTAGATCTACATTTTTCTAGCCTTCTATGCGACAATATTCCATCTCTGTTCAGTTGGTCACCATAGAGCACATAGTCCATAAACCACCGTGAATAAGCTAAGGCTCTTCTAACCCCATTGTGATTAGGGTTTCATTATTTATCGCTTAGTTACTTAGGTATTATTTCTACATTGCATTATTCATTTATTTACTACTGCTATATCATCTAGATTAGGCTATTTTTACATTTTAGCATAATCATTTTGGTGAACCGCGTTCAAACACTCTTGGCTCATTCTTTTTATTTTATCAAAACTCATCAAGTCTCACAAGTCTCTTTGCTTCAATTTCTTTAAATGCACCCATCTTGTAAATATTCTCTCTCAACAAAACCCTATACACCATGTATCTAGCTAGCAACATGTTTCCTACTCAAGTCAATGCTATCTTTGATCATATTTCTGATGACTCTCTTGGTTCTAATTCTAATCAATCTATTGACAAATCTATTCAAGCTTTGCATTCTTTATTTCAAGAAATAGTTTAGGCTATGGAACCCTTGATTACATCTCTTGAATTTGAAATCAAACATCTTAAAGATGCTTCTAGGATCACACTAGTTCTTCTTCACATCCTCATTCTATGTCTACTATGTGTGCTCATATCAGTGAACCCCAAGTCTTTGTTCCTTCTCGCAACTCTAAAGTTTGATTTACATTCTAAGCAACAAGATATCTTTGTGTAGCTTATATCTCATCAATTGATCCATTTTCCAAATACTCATTACTATCCTCCTTATGGCTGATCAAATATCAAGGTCTCCCATTTTTTTCTTATCATCAAATCAATGGAAATAATGAAAATGATTGCTATGATTTACAATGAAGAATAAAACATCTTGATCATTAAGGTTTTATCTCATTCATTGCACAACTTCATGTTACATCATCCTCTCCAATTGTTACATCTCAATGGGTTCCTAAATCTGACAATTCTATGTCTAATGAGCATCATGCCATCACTTCTAATGGTGTTCCATGGAAAGTGAAGCATCACCTATGCAAATTCCTTTCAAAATTAATATAACACCTCCTCATCTAAATTCATTTGTGGCATCCAAGTCAAACTATACAACTACCTCTCAAAATTAGTCCAAATTCTCCTATCAAGTCTTCTACAACATCATCAATACCACCAAAGATGTCACCATTCAAAATTTCTTCCCATCCTATTCTAATTCCATTTATAATTCATTTTATCAACGAAACTACTCTTACTAATGGGTATAACACATTTCCAACTCCACCATTGTCACATGGTCCTAATATCACTTTGGCTTACCATTATGTTGGTCCTCTCTCTTATCTCAACACAAACAATGCCCTCCCATAATGGTAAGGAACCTCTCGTGTCATTACATAGATCTCCATCATCATAGTACACTTGAGGGGAATCACATTTATTTCCCTTAGCTTCAAAAAGCATCTTATATTCTCATCACATTATATTTAGATCTTTACATACACCATATACATCTTGATACATGTTTGCATTGTCATCACCTTATGATGCACTATTGTGCTATGGTTCACACTTGATTGTTGAGGGCATATTATACACATTAACCTCACACACTACAAAATACACATTATACATTCCACATCCTCACAAATCCTCCACACTCGTATGTACACATCATATTTTTATTCCTACTATGGATCATTCAAATTTTGTGCTTTAGATATCTATACATCATACACATTCTATATGTTACACTATTATACACTTTACATCACACATGCTTCACACTCCCACACTTATACAATCTACACATCTTGCATTAGACAATACACAATATAAATTACATGTTTTACACTTCAATGCACCTACTACACATATTATACATCTTACTCATCTACTTATACGTGATGGACTCACTACTGACATGACACACTCTAGTCCAATGGTTCATACTCGACTGTTGAGGGTATAAATAAAAATTGAATGTCACCTCATCACACTTACATGATTCTACACTTTTACCTTAAAAATTAATCAAACAATCCTCTTATCATACTATGTGGCATTATTAGCCATCACCTTATTCACTACATCACAAGATATACGCTTTAGGCTATATCATCACGTTCTCTTGTCATCATCATATTTCATCCATTTCGTGATATATACCTTGTGCTACATCATCATTTGTACTATCATTTTACTCATCCATATAGAAATATATGCTTTAGGCTAAATCATCATACACACATGTTATCACATCACCCCTATATCACATTCAACATCATCACTTCATTCATTGGCCCCTTTCTACATACAACACATTACTCAAACCATTTCTTGATAACGTACTCTCGTTTACGATTCATTATTGATTACCGAGGAGGCATAAACAAATGAACTTCACCGCATAAAATTCCATCCACTGGGGGTATGCTTCTCCTATAATTTAATATGCATTCCATTCCATCTATCCACAACATATAACATATCTTGGTTGCATTTACTCTTACTTTCCTTTACTTGTACATGTTCACTTTATTACACATGTTAAAACATATCTTTTATGTCATTATCTTTATCATACACACATGTGCGTTAGCTTTCCTTTCTAGTTGTGATCATAGATTATACAAATCCATTACATGTAGCATGGATTCTTGGCGCAGTACCTTGTACCAAATCCATAATAGCTCTTGGGGGCATCTAATTTTGTACATTACAGGTGCTATTGTTTCTTTTTGTTTTATAGCACTTTACTTTATTCAATTATACATGCTTTGACATATTTTTATCTTTCTAACATACTAATGAGTGCTTCATGTGTAACATTTGTTTTGCAGGACTATTTGTCAACAAGGTTATTTGTTACATTACTTGTCATTGTATGCCATTGTTTGTGGGATTTTCCCTTTATCTTGTGTACATACTTGTTTTTTTGTGACCACTATGGCCTTGATTTTCTTATGACATCGTGAGTGGTGTCTCATGTTTGCAACCCACTTTTCATGGTCTACATTGTCTTCTTGTGTGTTCTAGCTTACACATTATTTGTTTAGCTTACACTTTATCTTTACATGCATGTTTGTATTTGCTTGTACTAACACTTGTCTCCTAGCCACTTGTTTGCATGTGCCTTGGTTTCTACCAAGCACATCCCCTTCCCCCTACAGGGCACAGTTTCAATAGTTGGTCCTCCTTTTGGGCCACATTATCCTTCAGTGACGTCACATGCACCCCAAATGAGGGGGGCATCATATGGGTGAATCAATCACCCCATACAACATTATACACAACACGATACTGGTACAAAAAAATTTAGTTTCAGATAGGGCTTGAAATTAGACTTGGGTCCTTAACATAATGGCCTTTCCTAGATTCCTAAGACCAGGGGCAATACAACGACCTTTATCGGATGCCCTAAAACAAAGGACAATGTAAACCGTAATCTTTCCTGGATTACTTGAGTCTAAGGGATGATTATACAATGATTAGTAGTTCATCATAGTCTACAAAAATCCATACACAATAGATTTTACAGGGGATGATAATCCTTTTACTCATATACACAATTTGATTAAAGTGGTGTTTTATATAACAGAAGTGGTTAAAGGCTGAGAGGACAACACTAGATAGTTCTCCCTACACTTCTTCCATTACATTGGCATGAGATCACCTAAAAAAATTACGCGCATCGACATCATTTACTGGATCCTTTCTACACTCTTTCCTCATCACAGATCAGGTGCACATGTTCTTTTTCACATTTTCGTATTTTCTTTTACATACTTCCTTACATGTTTTTTATACATATACATGCATATTTGAATACTTGATCATCTTCTCTTTTGTAGGTTTGTCCATATGGGAAATAGGTAGTCAACATCACTTGACATCACACACATCGACACCAACAATAGGTACAACACCACATTCACACACATGTTCCCGCCATAGGTTCATTTTCATCACCTTTTTACACTTTGGCATCTTTAGTCTCCACGTTCCATCTTTTTATCACTCCACGCTTTGTCTAGTCCCTTGACACACTTTCTACATCAATCTACATGGATATCAGGTATGCATATCTATAAAATTTATGTTATCGAGCATTATTCTTACCAAAAAAAAAGTGGGGGCAAATGTAGACACAAAATCACACACTTTAGATATTTATCTAGTCTCGATTACATATTACTATTCATATGATTGATTGCTAAGTATGAAAAGTAATTATTATCCCATGTCTTTGGCCACCTATATTTGCTTTATGCTTATGCTTTCAGTGTTTCAATCTTACTTGCTCAGTCTACCTTTTTACCTTTCAACATTTGTCATTCTAGACACCAACACCCAACATGGATGCTAATGCCAGGTGCCCTTGTCCCCTCTACGGGTGCCCTTGTCCTCTTTGTATTTTGGTCACACTTTTTGGGTCCTTTCTAGCAGTTTGAGCATCTTATATTTTGCGTAGTCAGACTTTTCGGGGTTAGTTACAAAATTCAAGTAAAAGGAATTGTATAAAGTTATGTGATCATAATAAGGGACCAAACACTAAATACTATCTATCACCACCTAAGGTTGCATCCATCAAAGTATCTATAGATCCATTTGCATCCATATAGCTCCATCACAAGGGAAAAGGCTTGTTCTTTTGCATCACACTTCATCAGGAGGGATTTTATTGTTTCCACACACACATTATTCACATTCTACATCTAGCTAGTTTCTCGCTACTTCAAGTGTGATGCACACAAGAGAAACCTAGGGCACAATTTATGCACACACACACAAAAATATATTAGGTTTGAGATGTAGTGTAATTCTTAGTATTTAGTCCATCATTGTGGAAGCTAAGGACAATCCGACCCCTCATTTTGCATATTTATTTTTAGGATTTGATGTCTATTTGAGGGGTTTTGCAGGTGATTTCTTCATTACAATTTTATAGTGACCTCGATGATCTTACACTTACAAGTGATTAAAGGTGAAAAAGTGAAAACCTCTTGCAACACCTCAAAGAGGTTTCTTGAGTATCTCCACAGACCAGAGGGCTCCTAGAGACCAAATAAAGGTGTGCCACACGGCACCCCCATTCCTTTCTAGGAGCCCCAATCCAGTCACATTTTTCTGGATATACATTTTTCTAGGCTTCGTGCGATGATCTTCCATCTCTATTTAGCAGGTCACCACTACGACACAATCTAGAAACCACTATGAATAAGCTAAGGATACTCTAACCCTCTTTGCAATTAGGGTTTCATTATTTATTTCTTATTTTCTTGAGTATTATTTATGCATTGCATTATTCATTTATATTAGGCTATTATTTATTTTTTAGCATATTAAAAAATATAACTACAATAGCTAAAAAATTCCTAGAAAGGTCCTCTCAATTTATTTTTTCCGTCTCTTTGGGAAATCGAGGGATTTAAAAATCCAGTAATTTAGAACCTCTTGAATTTTTGTGCAACACAAATTCAAAACTCTGAGAAGCTTCAAGTTTCTAACAGACTTTAGTAATGTAGAAATGTGAGAGATGCTCAAGTCAGGAGTCCGCAATACATTCATACACAAAAATATTTTTTCTAAAATAACTTCAATTTTATTGCGTTGCAATGATAAATTTTTGAAAAATTCTGGTGTACCAACACTATTCTTTATAATGGCATTACCATCTATGCCACTAGTCATCAATAAAATTTTCCAATGATTGGTTGTTTAATTGATGGATTTTGAATTTGTCTCTCTGGAACATATATTTATTTTTTGAGGATAGATGTATGGCAGATTAAGTATCATACGATGCACTTGGCAATATATTTTAGAATGAGAGTTTTCCTCTACTTTAACTAGACATCTTGATAGGAAATTAAGAGTAGTAGAACAACTTCCTATGCTAATCTTGAGGAGAGATATTATGAAAAACTTTCAACATAACAAACCAATTACACTTGAAATCTCAGAACACATTCATAACAAGAACACGACCACTAGATATACGTGGGGAAAATCCTTTTGGATAAAAAACCCCGCACTTCAAAATCCCATTCAATGTATTTCAAATCTAATAAAAAGATTACATACAATTGTAGAGCAATTTTCTTATAGGAGTATCACCAAAAATAATTCTAGGAGGATTTCAAATTTACAAGTACTTGCAAAGCTCACCACACTAATTATATCTCGAAGCCTTCAATTTATAGACCTCCGATTATATAAGAAACCATCTATGGTTACAAAACCATGTGCCAAACCTCTCATGAGGTGGATAACATTAAAGAGCAAGATTTCGGTCTAAAATTAGGCTCTCACGTCCACAATATTATCCCCTATTTTTGACCCTTATAGATGTCATAAAATCTGCCATAATATCTCTAAAAATAGCCCTTCCATGATATACTATCATATGGGAATCTTTTGACAACTCCTATTTTTATTTTTAGAGCACCGATAATGCGAAATGGATGTAAGAAAATATTGATGAATAAACCAAACAAGGTTGATACACTTTATTTCCAATAATCTCCCACTTGTTGAATACCTTGTAAGGGCCAAGGGAAAGATACCATAATGGATCAACTACTAGGGGCCGAGAGGCCCATAGACTCAGAACACCACCTAAATTTCGTTGTGCTCATAGGATTATTTAATGCATCTACAAAATTCACAAATGTATCTACCTTTTCCATATTCACCCTACCATCCTTGACCATATCTCTCACAAAGTGATACTAAACATCAATGTGTTTGGTCCTGGCATGAAAATTTAGGTTCTTCACAAGAAAGATTGCACTGATTGTCAAGCGCACATGTTTCAAGATATCAGAATCGCACCATGTTTCAATCCAATATCTAGACACAAACGCTATAGCCAAATGGCTTCTTTACATCACCGGCCCAATTTGAATCCACAAAACAATGCATGAGTGGATGTCATGTACTCTACTCGCATCCCAATGTAGTGGAAAAAAGTGACCACATCCTGTCGCTTGCTCATCCAATTGATTGCACCACCATTAAGAGTAAGCATCTATGCACCTGGTGGATCTTCTACTATCAACATCACCGCCCAATTTGAATCCACAAAACAATGAATACCTAGGGAATGTTGATCTCCTCTACCATGAAAACATATAGAGTACCATCGGATTTAAAAATGTACCCCAAAAATATCTCTGGAAGACACTCTTAACTTCGCATCCCAATGCACTCTTTCGAGGATTAGACATAAAATGAGAAAGAACTCCCCTTTTTTGCTTGGACAATGTCTCGGTCTTGATCTCTGGGGCAGAAAAATCATGAAAATGGTTAAGTCCTAGTACTGATTGACCATAGCATACATTAAGCTTCCAACCGCACTCGCTAAGGCACTCAAAATTATTGCCTACCGATCATATAAGGCATTGGGATGTGCTCATGTATTCCATCTCACGATGGGGATGAAGGAAATTGTGAAATGGAGAGCTTTATTCCCAAAGTAATAGGAACACAAATTGGTTTACAATCTGCATGTTGAACCTTTGCAAAGAAGAAAAGTCAAAACAGAACAAACATACCTACTCTAGCCAAGCCATAATTTTCTATTCTCACGATCTGTAAAATTCTAATCTCCATCCCAAGTATGTGTTTTGCTGAAATCACCAAGATCTTTCATTTCAAAATTTTCGATTTTAGAGAGATGAGATTTCAATTCTGTAATCAAACCTTTTCCTTTCCTAATAAACAACATGTCATCAATATATAAATTAATTACTAGGAAACAATCACCGTTAGATTTAAAATATTCACAGTGATCATATTTAGACCGCACAAATCCCAAACTCAACACATATGAATCAAACTTCGGTACCTACATACTAGGACTTTGTTTAAGGCCATACAGGATTTCCTTTAACTTACAAACCATCTTCATTTTACCTTTGACCATGTAGTGCTCTCTTGCTTGTCATATAGATTTCTTCCTCCAAATCACCATGAAGGAAAGTAGTTTTCACATCCATTTGTTCAAAGTTTTTAGGTCATAAGCTACTGCAATAGATAATTAAAACTTAATGGATGTCATTTTCACAACAGGAGAGAATATCTCACCATAATCAATACCCTCAACTTGAGAGTAACCCTTCACAACCAATCGTGCCTTATACTTTTCAACATTTCCATCTGAACCAATCTTTTTCTTAAACACCCATTTACATCTAACAGGTTTCCGACCTTCAGGAAATGGTACAAGGTCCCATGTATCATTATTTTTAAGGGCTATCATCTCTTCATCCATGGCTATTTTCTAGGAATTTTTATCATTCATACCCAAATCCTCTTGTACAGATCTCGGTTCATCAATGTTAGTACTCAAAGCAAATATACACTTCCAATCATCAGGAGAATACCCATACCTTTTAGGTGGTTTCCTATACCTTGTAGACTTTCGAAAAAATTGAGGTGGAGATTCTTCCACTTCTTCCTCCTCATTTTCCTCTTCTGAAGATTCGGAGCTTGGTGAGCTCTCCTCAAATTCTTGTCTATTTTGGGGTCTTGATTCAACTTTCTTAGGTGTAGAAGGAAGTTGAACCACATCCATTTTTGTTCATTTTCTTTATGTTGTTCTGGCTGAAAATTAACAGGGAAAGATTTAATCTCTCTAAAAATAACACTTCTAGAGTATATTACCTTTTGTGCAACATGATCCCAAAGCTTGTATCCTTTCACACCATAGCCATATCCAATGAAGATACATTTGACAACCTTAGAATCCAACTTTGTTCTCTTCTCCTTAGGCACATGTGCATATGCCTCATAGCAAAAAACTCTCAGATGTCTAATTGAATGGTTTTCCCCGACCATGCTTACATTAGCGTTTTATCAACAACAAGCGTTGATGTAGGAGATTTATTTATCAAATAACAAGCAAAGGTGGTAACCTTCAACCCAAAACCTCTTTTGTAGACTAGCTCCAATCAACATGCTCCTAGCCTTCTCCATCAACGTTACTGTTCATTCTTTTTCTATAACTCCATTCTACTCTAGAGAATACAAATTTGTCTTTTATCTTTTAATCCCACAATCTATACAAAAATTTCAAAGTCTACAAAATAGTACTCACCACCATTATCAGATCTGAAACACTTAATGTTCTTTCCACTTTGAGTTTCAACCATAGCCTTAAATTCCTTGAAATGACTAAAAACTTCATATTTACTCTTTAAAAAATATACCCATGCTCTCCTACCAAAATCATCAATGAAAGTAACATAATAAACTTATTTAGAAATAGAAGCAACCTTAATAGGACCAAATACATCTGAATGGATTAGATCCAAGATACATGAAGACTTATGAGTAGATGAGTAAAACTGAATGTGGTTCTATTTGCCATAAATAAAATGCTCACTAGAAATCAAACTCCGTATTGCAATCATTCAACCCCCTCAATGAGGTTCTTATTTTCGTGGCTTTTAAACCCTTCTCTCCAATGTAGCCAAGCCTTTGGTGCCATAACATAGTATTCTCTTAAGGTAATTTTGATTTGGTAGATAGAGAACCCTTGGGTACCCAAAAGCCATGACCATCCGCAGAGGAGGAAACCCTCTCCTTTTCAATGAAATAGTTAGCATGGCTTAGTTTTATCCAAAGTGATATTACACTCAACCGTGCATGCATCAAGTTGGTACAATGTACCCAATCTAATTCCTCTTTCTATCACCATAACACTTCTCATAATTTTCACACTGCTTCAAAAACTATACATGCACACCCACATTTATTAGATTGCTAATAGATAATAAATTTCTTGCTAGTCCTGGGATATGAAAGACACCATCAAATCTTCTAATTCTACCATCATAAAATTTCACCCGAATACTACCACGGCCAACAATTTCAAGGAAAGAATTATCACCCAAATACACCTTATCACCATAATAGTTTTCATACTTACTAAACCATTTTTTTGTTAGGATTCATGTGGAAATATGCACTTGAGTCTATCAACCATGCATTATCACCTACACGAGTGGCCAAATCTGCAATAAAGGCATCTCCATCTTCCTTTTCAAACTTAGAATTAGGATCATGCTCTTCTTCTTTTTCCTTTTGTTTTCTTCTTTGCATTCCTTCGAAAGTGTCCAGATTTTCCACGGTTCCAAAGATATCACATTGGACTTACCAGGGATTTTGATCTCCCATTATTCTTGGAATGGCCACGCTTCTTCTCATCTTTTCCTCATTCTTTTGTTCTTCCTCGAACACTCAAATCCTCATTGGCGTTAAGAGAGACCTTCCTTCTCATCTCTTTAGATAGTAGAGAACCAATAAAATCCTCCATCTTCGAGTTACTTGAAGTGCTCCTAATGACCATGAACTAGTCTATCCCATGAGTTTGGCAATGAAACCAACATAGTTTGTCACATTTCTTCTTCGTCCATATTAACCCCAATCTAGCTCAACTAAGTCACCAATGTATTAAATGTTTCTAGATGCTCAAATATTTATCCACCTTCTTGCATTCTCAAGGAATACAAATTCTTCCTCAAGAAAATCTTATTTACTAGAGACTTAGCCTGGTATATATCACCCATATTTTTCCAAAGCTTTTCCGAAGTGGATTCTTCATGGACATTTATCATGGTTGATTCTGTAAGACATAGTCTAATAATAACTTTAGCTTTTCTATCCATTACATCATATGTTGTAGGTCAAAATTGGATCCATAGGCCTATGGACCTTCTCATCCACCGCATCCCATAGATCTCAATTAACCAACAAATCTTCCATCTTTAGCTTCCACATTTCAAAGTTTGTGCCAGAAAATTTCTCTACGTCAATCCTCCTAGATGTGCTCGCCATTTGATAAATATCTACAATAGATAACAAATATCCTCTACACAAGCTCCCCCAAACCCATATTAGCACAAAAACCCAACAACCCACAAATGAAACCAAAGGTGATCAAGCTATGATACCACTTGATAGGAAATTAAGAGTAGCAAAACTACTTCCTACGCTAATATTGAGGAGAGATATTATGAAAAAATTTCAACATACTAAACCGAGTTATAGAAATCTCAAGAACACATTCATAACAAGAACACAAACACTAGATATACGTGGGGAAAATCCTTTTAGATAAAAAACCCCAAACTCCAAAAGCCCACTCAATGTATTTCAAATCTAATAACAAGATTACATACGGTTGCAGAGCAAGTTTCTTATGTGACTATCACCAGAAATAATTCTAGGAGGATTCCAACTTTATAGTACTTACAAAGCTCACCACACTAATTTCTTCTCCAATCCTTCAATTTATAGACCTCTGGTTATACAAGAAACCATTTATGGTTTACAAAACCATATGCCAAACCTCTCATGAGGTGGATAGATTAAAGAGAAATATTTCGGTCTAAAATTATGCCCTCACGTCCACAATAGTCTCCCTATTTTGACCCTTATAGATGTCATTAAATTTGTCATAATATCTCTAAAAAGAGCCTTCCATGATATATTATCATATGAGAATATTTTGACTACTCCTATTTCTACTTTTAGAGTAAGACAATGCAAAACAAGTTTGTAAGAAAATCTTTGAATAAACCAAACAAGGTTGAGACACTTTATTTCAACAGATCTATCATATAAAAATTACAAATAAGGCAAACCAGTTTCCCATTGATCTTATCCTTTGGATATCAATCATTATCCAATCGACATATTTATTATATATTCACAATCTATTACCTCATCCACTCAAATAACGTAAAAAAAGTAAAAAATGTTACAAAATATGAAAACTCCATGGATGAAAAAAGAAGCCCATGGATCGTCCAATGTATAATGGAGGTCGAGATGAATCCACTCATAATTCAAAAAATGTCAAAGGCCATATGAAACCATGGATCAAAGAGAGTCTGCGAAGCACATGAAAGTTGCACCTGTTTTTAAACCAGAGGCCCAACCACCTCAACAATAAGAAATTAACGAAGTATGGGTGTCATCATCCTTGTCCTATAAATATGATGGCATATTCTTGGGAAATGTTACACACCCATACCTAGCCTGCAAGTGGTGTTGGGTGGTGGTAGATGGTTGAGTCATTAATCACTCAACATGATCAAAATTTTCTCCCTCCTTTTTTTCTTAAATGCTATAAATGTAAGTGCTTTGGCACAATTTACAGGTTCTTTTATATTGTATTGGAAGCTCCTCTTTATGATATTGCAAAGCTCTTGCTCACACCCTCTATAATTTGCATGTGAATTTTTCTTACCTTATCCCCTGTGTCTATAAATGGTTAAATGTTGATATTAATGCAAGTGTGACTACATTCCTTTAAATGCTCCATGTTTAATGTGAACACTTCTGTCTTATTATGTGCCTTCACTCTTTTCAATTTTATTCCTTTTCAAGACGTGTGCATCTTTGAAATCTTCATTTGTATATTTACATTTGTGCCTTTTAGAGATAGAATTGACCCATTTCTTATTTCGCGCATCACCTCCCCTTATTTTATTTCCTTCCGTCTGCACCCTATCTCCTTGGAGAGTCTTAGTTTAGTGATAGAGTAGGAGATTGTTAGGATATTTGTAGAAAACTAGGATGAAAAGAACCAACCCTTTCATATGAGGAAGATGACCGGTGCACCCCAAGGATCCATCCTTCTTCTTTACAAATATCCATCCTTCTTCTTTACAAAGATCACCAATGCACCCCAAGGGGATACACTAGGATGAATTAGGCCTTTCTCCAAGAAGGCCCTCAAGCTATAACTTGAGCTCGTAGAGTTTAGGGGTAGTCATCCGATAAGGTGCTCGTGAGATAGGCTCTACTCCTGGAACAAAATCTATATGAAAATCTATCTCACGTGGGGGTGGTAACCTCGATAGATCCCATGGAAAGATATCAGAAAACTCTCTCAAAATGGGATGGTCATCTAGTGATGGTCCATTAGACCCATCCTCTGATCGGTCACTAATTATGATAGAAAACATCTGACAACCTCGTCACACACACCGTATAAGTTGCATATCGGAGATGATGCGAATAGAAATGGGTCTCCCGACCCCCCCGCTATCACTACCTCATCTCCATATCATCTCGTACAAGATATGATTTTTTGGTAACAATCCACTCTAGCTCTATGTGTAGATAACCATTCCATGCCTAAGATGACTCCATAAGAGTGTAACACAAGGATACAAAGATCCGAGGTAGTAGTAAAAGGTCCCAAATCCACTACACAATCCTTAACTAAGGAGTCTACAAAGATCTTGGCTCCAGAAGCCATCTCAACATCCCAACTATGACCCTACCTAATTGCCACCAGTCCTGCATCGCTCTACTAAAGATGGTGTAATAAAGGAATTAGAAGAACTATAATCAAACAAAATGGAGGTAGGAATACCACCAATGCTACCTGTAGTCTCAATAACTATACTCGATGCTTTCCCGGTGGTTTCAACTATTGGGTACATCCTATGAATGTCCCCCATGTCACCAATAGTATGCTCTGAGGTTTGTGTCTTACCCTTGTTATTAGGGTTATGTAGGAAGTCTCTCAAAAAATGTGTAGTAACACCACACCCAAAACAACCACCTCGATCCTCTCCCCTTAGTAGAAGCTCTAGTCGGTGCCCTAGAGGGGTGTGTTGTGGATCATGATGACCTATTTGTGGAATGCTAAGGTCTCTGCTGGCGAGCTACTATTGAATGAGCTCTAGGTGCTCCCTATGTCCTAATGGGACCCCTAGGAGGAGGCCCCATACTCTGACCCCTTTGTGCATCAAATCTCTATGGAGGTCTATATGGTGGATGAGACTGCTGCTTTGCTTCTACTGCTGTAGTCTAAAAGATGACTATGTTGAACCCTTCCCATAATGAGGAGGAGGTACTAACCCCCTTAATCTATTGTCTTGCATTTGTTGTATATGGCTCTAGACTTGGTCTCTAGCTTGCTGGGTCTTTCCCCGAGTCTCCTCTGCTATATAGGCCTTCTCAATGGCCTTAACCAATGTCTATGGACAATGGATCCGCACTGCACCTCCAATGTCTAGATTCGGACCTCGGATGAACTCGTGGATCCATACCCACTGTACATGTAATCAACATATTGGAGTAGATCTAAAATCTACTCTCATACTCAGCCATTATAAGAGATGCCTGCAGAGGTCATGAAACTCATCAATCCTTTCTATATGAACCTCCAAGATAAATATGCTCTGAACAACTCCTCAAAGAGCTCCTAGGTAACTATATCAGAATCAACATGGAGCTTCTGCTCCTCTATCCTCCACCATACTCCTGATCCATCCTCAGTAGATGGATCAAAACATGAGATTTCATGTTGCTAGAACAAGGGTAGAGCTTGAAGCATCGATCAAGCTCACCAACCAGGCCTCTACCTGAAATCCACCTATGTCACTAGAATAATGAGCTGGTTGTAGCTTTAGGATCTACCTGATATGGTCTGCAGCAGTGGTCAGGTGCCCCAGAGCCTCTCGCATGATGCTCATCCTTAATCCTAGGGCTCCGAGACCTATTTATGTTTCATGAAACTTGGTCTCCTTATCCCCTCCGTGGTGACTCTGATTTGATTGACTCCTCATGGGAGTTCTCTCCTCTATGCTCCTTGTTATGTCAAGGAGATACATGAGCCTCAATGGATGTCACCCTATCATGTCTGACTGAATGTGCTACTATGGTCCCTCTGTTAGGAAAGAAGGGATAAAGTATGTGGAATAATCCCTCACAAAATCACAATGAGTAGAAACTAATATACAAAAAATATTAGAGATCTCAAATAAAAGTGTAGAATAAAATAACACAAATGTAAAGAGACAAGTATTTAACTTGGTTCACCTAATTTGGGCTACGTCCACCAAGAATCACTTGCTCAGATTTTATTACAAACCACTTCTCTCTCAATAAAATACCCATATCCATTTGGAGCTATGCTCAACAAACTCTGAAATTCACAACCAAATTCAAAACACATCTGCAATGTTTACATTATATCTACTATATGCACAAAACCATATAAATAGAAAAGCTTAAGCAAGCTTTTACAAAACTGTGTGTATCAAAACCATGGGCCAAAACTGTCCCATAAACCTATGGGTCAAAAAAACCACCCATATGAGAAAATCACATTTCTCGATATATCGGGCATGTTTTAAGGCCCAATTTTTTTTTGGGGGCTATATTCCCAAAACCCTACTACTAAGGGATGTTGCCCCTAGACCCTCGCTTGGGGCCCGGTCCGGCCCTGAACCCCAGTGAGAAAACTATGGAAAAGTGTACAGTACTCTTAATGTATAGTCTTCAACACTTTCTCACATGAAAACATGCTCCACAACCTAACAATATCCCACTTGGAGACTAGTTTTCCTCTGAGAAAGCTTCTCAACCCTTCACTAGTTTCTGTGAAGACCAACCAAAGCTTAACATAGCTTCATTTTTTCCCTTATGATCACCTTGGTCATCATGTCTACAGGATTCACTGGTATGAATTTTCTACAACTTCAACTTCTCTTCCTCCAAAGATGTCTTGATTAAATGGTAACTTAAGCGTATATATTTCATCCTAGAGTGCAAAGTAGAGTTCTTAGCTAGGTGTATAACACTCTGACTATCACTATGCAACTTTCCTTCCTCCTGCTTATGCCCCAACTCCTCAAGTAATTTTTGTAACCAAATAATTGTTGTTATAAACATGTAAACCTGCAAATTAAACCCTATTCGGCACATTGACCTATTTAGGGTTTTAAACCCACCTTTGTGCCTTTAAAACCCTTCAAATCAACTTCCCTTGAGTTTCTAAAATTACTATATATCACCAACACTCATATCATACAAGAAATCTGATTTTTAATTCCCTATTATCAAATTCCTCATAATTCATAAAAAGAACAATACACAAGGAAAAATAGAATTTATTAATTTACTCAACTTATAATGTAACAATAAAAGGGAAGAGAAAACTCATGCGACCAATTAATATGGTGATCTATTTTTAAGACAAATCCCAGATGAGTTCATACTAGTATGTAACTGTTTTATCCATTTGACACGAATATAGACATTCGACATCCATGGAAAGCTTAGGAAACAATATTCATGAATGTCGAGCCACTTATACGCTTAAGAATGTTCTAGGTATTCAAAAGCTGCTAACAACTCTAAGAAGCTACACAAAATATCTATATAAATAGATACTACATAAATATATGTATTTACCTTTTCTTATCTGGGTATTGAAATACCTATTCGAGCCACAAAATATTTATACAGTAGATATATACTACACTGATACGTGAGTTTTCTCTAATCCATGCAAGGGGAAAAAAAAACTAGGTATGCACAGCTGAAGGTATGTACCCTAGTCATTAATCCTTCCCAATAACCTTCAACAAATAATGTAAATATTAAATATATTTTTATATGGTACATACAATCCCACATGAAACCATATACTTGCAGATATTCATCTCAGAAGAGCATTATAATGAAAGAGTGGACTTTGTTGCAACCCAAGTCATTCTACCATATCCTAAATGTGTATATAGTAAGAAAAGTCATAACCACATACACTGCTTCTTGAAATGACAGTATAAGAAATAAAGTATATATACAAATAAACACAATGCCTATAACTATTCAATATCTATTTTGTAAGAATAAGGAAAACCCAATAATATACATTAGATAAATACTCAAATGTCTTATGATATGAATCCCAGAGTAAGGGAGATGTGATCCATGCCCTTTGGCCAAGACATTTCTCCATAGATCACAAAGACAAAACACTAAAACTAGCTTGCAGGGCAAGGAGGATTGAAAAGAACTATATTGTTTTATTTATTTATTATTCCTTATTCCCATGAGGAAACAAAGGTACCACATAACTCATTCAAGACATCATTGCAGGAAAACAAAACATTCATTTTAATAAATTATGAAAAAGTAGCAGAATATTGCGGGGTTATACTTAACATGCCTGATTGGAGCTTCCTCAATGCAACTACATCAAATCCAGGCTCAAGCAAAAATTCTGCAACACATTCTAAAATTCACTATCCTCAGCATGTTGGTTGCTCCTACCTATTCATGGCTACATTTTTGCACTGTAGGGATACACGGCCAAGGAAGGAGCTCCAAAACAACGAGCTGCAAATGCCTCAAATAAACATGATTATCAGGGGAAAATCTAGACCCCACAACCTTTCCAACACCCTCCCAGCCTGCATCAAAATGGGATGCTAAGGTATAATATGGACATCCATCGAAGCACAATGGAGATCATATTTTTTGTTAGATGCAGAAGTATGAGTTTCAGAAGCCACGTATGTATAGAGTGGAAGCATCCACGAGGCATGAAGACTGTTTGAAAAAATGCCTCAAAGAGGTGCGGCCTCAAGGGATCTCCATGATTACAGGATACACACAGGAAGGATCTACTAAATGGCTCTATGTTCACCGTATGCAACCAATGGTCTCCAAACTACATAGTTCACTTCCCTCCAGAATGAACGAGCCAAACCCATCCTCCAAAAAAGCATTCTAACTACCCAAGTCATGGTCCAAGCATGGCATAAAATATAAAAACTAGGGAAACAACAGGTGGCCAACATTAGAAAGGACATTCCAGTCAGAACAAGGCCCCAAAAAAATATAAAAATGCCTTCCACAGCCCATGCCAAGCATGTCAAATAAATTTTGGTGGGTGGGGCCATGTGCTAGGACAGGCCGCTACTAGGGAGGATGGGGAGTAGGTAGAATTCATACTATTCCTCATTAATACGCAGTCAAACACATTAAAAAAATTTAGTCCCCTCTGAATTGGTGCCTCCCAAAATCCTCCTCCTTACACGCAAACAAAGCTTAACCAAGATTTGGCAATGATTTAATTCAGGTGAGAGATAAAAAAATCCCCTCAAAACTTGTGCCTCCTCCTAACGTCTCCTTCTTCTACGCATCCAGCCAAGGCTAGATATATGAGGCATTACATTCTCCTCCCCTTAAGAAAGCATCATCCTTGATGCAACATAACATGAAGGAGGGAGGAGGGGTAAGCATCAAGGAACCGATAAAGATAAAGGTACACCCTAGTCATTAATGCATGACCATGGGAAGCCTTAGAAACATTTGGTAGAATTTTAACTTTCAAGTTCTGTGAAGATTGGCAGTTCTGTGAAGTTTGGTTAATTAGACTCTTTCCATTTACATTATTTTTAATTCATGTTCTTTAAAATTTCATTGTTGTAGAGTTTTAGTTTATTCCTTCTTTTGGGTGCCCGGACATGAACTGCTATCACAACACCCTACCAGGGTCATACAAAACACTACAAGATTCACAAGCATACAAGTAGATACTTCATGATGGTACCACACCACAAGAGATTAGTCAATTTACGAAAGGGAACATGCATGGTCCACATAACATAGTACTTGTCACACATCTATGATTGACATATAGAATACTCAAACAAAGTGTACTATGACAACCAGACATTTTCCACAATTTCACATATGAAGATTTTACATAACTCAAGAAATAGCTACATGTACATAGGGTCAACAAGGGCATCAATGCCATATCCACAACATCATAAAACATATCCAACTACCATGAGTAACTCGTACATCCTAAGACCACAACCAAAACATCATAACAACTTTGTATACCTCCCAAAGCATCAATCACACACACACACACTAATATATTATGCCTCCCTCAATCTTTTAACACTCGACAAAATGAGCACTCGAGACCCAAGAATAATCTAGGTTTAGATAGAAATAAATTATGGAATAATTTTTTTTTTTGAAAAGTGTGACCACTACCATGATTCAAGAAACAATTGTATGATTAAAGATTCAAAGTCCTTTATAATTTAATAAATGAAAATTTTACATTAAATCCACATTACAAAATTAAGATTATAATTAATAAAAATATAGTTAAATTTCTCTTAGGTGTTAATTTAATAAACAATTAAATTAACACTACAGTTAAATATTCCTTAATTAATTTTAGAGGGTCAAAGGGGCAAAAAAAATTAACTACCCAAGGCTTTTAATATCACTAGGTCTAGAAAAACATTCTCTTATCCCCCCTAATGTGACCCTTTAAAAGGTTAACCCATGCTTTTAGAGTTAAATATTTAAGTTAACAAGGGGTAATTTCCCACTTACCCACTCTCGACTCATCTTTTACTTTAACCTGATTTTTCAAATATTTTACGCACTTAAGGTTTACTAAAAACATTTCCATGAGATAGGAAATTTCTTCCTCTTTCCAATGATATAAAGAAGTCCTCCTAACTCCTCATATTTCTTAAGTTACAAGTCGGCGGGCCTATGGAAGAAACTTTTCCCAAAGGTGGGCTTGCGGGCTGGGAAGAAAATTTCCCCAAAGGTGGGCATGTGGGCATGGGGAAGAATATTTTCCCAAAAGGCCGGTATGTGGGCCTATGGGAGAAAATTTTCCCAAAAGGTGGGTCTGTGGGCCTGGGGAGAAAATTTTCCCAAAGCCGGGCCTGCGGGCCAAGGGAAGAAAAGTTTCCCAAAGGCAGGCCTGCGGGCCAAGGGAAGAAAAGTTTCCCAAAGGCAGGCCTGCGGGCCCATGGAAGAAAAATTTCCCAAGCTGCAAGGGACACGTAGAAAGTTGTTAAGCCCACAAGGGAAGGTAGGTCATCGAGAGGTAATTTGGATTTTAACTCTTTTTGTTTGAAAGGGAAAAAGGTTCAAAACCCCTGCGCCTCTACCAACGCACCTAGGGACACCACATGTCTTGTGCAAAATTCCAAGTAGGGGAGTGGACCATCAGGGAAAACTTAGAAATATTGGCATTTATGTTAAAAACGTGAAGGTTAAAACTACCCATGTCTCCACCGATGCCTAGCAAAGCCAGTGTCGATCCAACAGTGACTGCTGGGAAGGCGAACCATCCAGAAACTTAGGAAATTTTGTAAATTTTTTCCCAAAAGAGGTAAGGGCCTAAAACCATCGGTGCCTCGCCAATCCCTAAATAAGATACGTGTTAGACCTATAGTGACATGCAAGGAAGTGGACCAATGGGGAGACTAGAGATTTTTGTGCCAATTTTCAAAAGAAATGTTTGGAGGTGCGGGCCTACAAACCAATGGAAGCGTTTTCCCAAAAGATAATTAGTAGGGCTATGGGATCGTGGAGGAAATTGTGAATATTTGAATTTTAACAAAAATTTACCTAAGTAATTTTCGGGCCCGTGGGTCCGGTTTACAAAATTTCCCTCTCTTTTGTTTCTAAAACTAAGCGAAGTAAAAACTTCATAAGGCCATAACTTTCGACTGGAAGCTCAGAATTGAGTAAATGAGGACTTTTTGAAAAGGGATCAAACTGCTCTTTGCATAGAAACCATAAAAATCAAATTTTGAAAAAATTAAGTGCATGAATTTGACAAACATCTTTCCTTCCATTAAAGTGTGAACTCGACTTTTAACTTAACAAAATTAATTCAATCCGCCATTCTTTCTTCCTCAACATGCCAAACCTGACATGGAGGATTGCACTTGGAAATATTAGATGGATTTTGTAGGGTTTAATTGATGGATTGAGTTTCAAAATGAGTTTTCCCCTTTTCTACAAAATGTCTAAGTTTTTGTCTAAGTCTAATTAATTGAAGTCTGATAAATTTTCTTGAGCAATTCAACTATTTGAAAAGTGTTTTGATCTTCCTTAGCTTACATTATTATTTAAATTTGTCTTTCAAGTTATAGAGTACTCTATAAATTTTTCTGATAAATATTTGCAATTTTATAATGAATCAAAAATAGAATCATGCTTAAACTCGAATGGATATACTTTTGTTATCATCCTCTAAATATTTAATTTCATTCAAATCTAATTTACAAAGTTTAACTTTAATTCAATCAATGCGTGAAAACCGAAAATGTAGTTCTACTTTCAAATCATGCATTTCGAATGAAATAGAGAAATGTAATATTTCTTCATACGTATTTCTTTTTCAATTTTCAAACAGATATTTCACAATATATTTCAAATAAAAACCATACCATTTGTGGTGATTAAAACAACTTCTATTAAACTCCAATAATTATTTTACAACTTCCTTTTTCATTCATCAAATACAACTTACAGAATATACATCTTTCACATTTGAATGTAGATTCCATTTCCAAAACAAAGCAAATTTCCACCACAATTAATATTACAACTCCATCCACTTGAAGTGGGAAATTTTTACAACAAGGAAACCCCAAGGGGATTGTGAAATTTGTCTTCATCCTCAGCTATAGAACAACAAAAATAAGATCCACCATATATATTTTGATCACAACAAAAAGGAGGAGAGGAAACGCTCTCCACCCAACCAAGAATTCCAATGAAGAGGAGAATTCATCCTCCTCATTGGCCCCCGAACCCCAACCACAAAGCAATAAGAAATGTATTTCAACTGATGAAAACAAATAGGTTTCCACAACACAAAAACAATTTTCAATATAGAACAAATTCGAATATATTCTACGGTTTGCAACCACAAGAAGAACAACAAACAATACTTAGGATTCATCATGCACAAGCCGAAGGAGCAAGACCTATGGGGGAAGCTACTTATACCTCCCAATGGGGAAATGGGTGTCCACCTTAAAATAAACCCACCAATATATATATATATCATTTCAAAACCCCTACATGCCCTTATGCCTCCCCAAGTACCCCTTATACCTCCCATTCTCTTATGCCTCCCCACACTCTTATGGCACCCCATAATGAGTAAATAAATGCAAGCTATTTATTTTACAAGGTGGAACCCAATCCCAAACTCCCTCCACAATAACACTTATACCTCCCCACAAGAGATCCCCATAGTCTTCTCCTACACCATACCTAGGCAATCTACCCAACCAACCAACAACATACCAAAATATTCAAAGCATTCACATATGCATAAATAAAAGAAGAACATTTTAAAGAGCCAAGCTCCTACCTCTCCATGGTAGAGTTTGCTCCAAATTTTCAACAAAAAGCTTTTCCAATCCAAATAGTCCAAAATCTCAAACAATCCACAAGCATTCAACAAAAATCTCTAACTCTCCTCAATATTACAAGAGCTCAAAACCAAAAGAAATAACCAAAATGAAGTCACCAAAAATGAAGTAACCCCAAAACAAGCCAAGGAATTCAAATAAATAGAAGAGGGAGAGAGGAGGATGAGGTGGATCCATGTAGAATGCCACATCACACATCCTCAACTCCACCTCACAAGTCAACTTCAAACTCCAAAGCATAATAAAAAGTGGGTGAATAAATGACAGATTACTTACACACACAATCCAAGTCCACACCCCAAGGACCAAAATTAATTTCATGTAAGATAGTGCTATTAAAACTTACTACTTGTCTACCCAAAATATATAATAATGCCTAATTTTGACTCCCCAACTATAGGTAAGGTTGGTATACAAATTTAAGAGGTGTGGGATAAGTTTAACTTGTCCCACAAGCCTCCAAAATCAGCCCCTAAGGACATATCCGAATTTCAAAAGGAAGGTGGAGTGTTTCACACTCAAATTTACTTATAAAACAACACATAATCCAAGATCCATCAACTCTAATAAATACATTATTTTGTCCCATTTTAATTAATTTAACAACATGATCACTAACTAATCTTGACACCAATTAAATAAATAACGAAGGGAAAATGCATCACTAAAAACTACATACTAAAATTAAACAAAAGGAACATAATAAAAGAATACACATAACCCCTTAGTCACATTCGAAGGTAATTCCCCCATGGGACCCCTAACATCAATTAAAACACACACAAATACAAATACACATTGCCATGGTGACCCTTTTTGAATTCATCTAGAATTCCAATGTGGTTGGTCTCCAATCCCCCGATGTTTTTTGTGACATGTTTACCTACAAAACACAAATACCTCCTTCGGCATTGTGGCCACAAGAAATCATCCAAAATAAATATACAATATAAATCCAAAGTCATATATATATATATATATATATATATAATAACAAAACATCATCCAAGCAAACAACAATATCATTTACAATTTCATCCATAACCATATGATCACAAGATTAGTTCAATTTTCTAGGTCTACTCAATATGACAAAATAACACATGTATATATAACCATGTCAACATCCTAACAACATTAGTATAAAAATCTCCAATACCACATGCATCATATATGAATCAACATCAACAATAGTCCATGATCTCTAACATCTAACATCATATCAAACTAAAAGCTACAATAATGTCCATAAGTATAATCAACAATATCATAATCAATATCAAAAGGTGTCGAAGGGAAGTGGGCACTACATCCCCCTCCCTTAGACTCGAATTCCTCTTGGAATTCACTGGAATAGGTGTGGAAACTAAACTCGTAGAAAATTAGCATCCTCCCATGTAGCCGCAGTTTCATCATATATGTCCCACTGCAATTGAACCTAGTCAATCTCTCTGCCTCAAAGGCCCGTGAGATCTATACTCTATAATGAAAATGGGCTCCACCATCACCTACCCCTGATCCTATACCTATAATGAGGTCCAATCTAGCACATGAGAAGGGTCTACAACATATCTCCTAAGTATTGAAACATGAAACACATCATGGATGCCAGACAAGCTAGGTGGCAACGCTAGATGGTAGGCCAAAGGACCAATACGATACCAAGATATCAAAGGGGCCCACAAATCTAGGAGCTAACTTGGAAACTTTTCCATTATCTCTAACATCTAACATCATATCAAACTAAAAGCTACAATAATGTCCATAAGTATAATCAATAGTAACATAATCAATATCAAAAGGTGTCGAAGGGAAGTGGGCACTACAAATCTCTTATACCTCCCTCAAGTATCTTATGCCTCCCTCAATCTCTTATGCCTCCCTCAAGTCTCTTATGCCTCCCTCAATCTCTTATGCCTCCCTCAAGTCTCTTATGCCTCCCTCAATCTCTTATGCCTCCCTTAAGGAGGTCAGTTTCCCTATGGCCCTAGGCACATAGAGTCCCGACACCCCTAACCCAAGTGACATAATAACTCGTGGTTCAATAACCCACTAGTTATTTGTGACTTCCTTGGGCATACCCACATACAAAAAGTGGGTTTATAGGTCCAACCATTCCATGATGCATCCCATGACCCTATTCCACATGTCATGACAATAGGATTGACATAGCAATCCAATTAAAATAAAAGTGGCAAAGTACAAGCCTTGGACAAGGTGGTAAAATTTTAAAATTTAAAAGAAGATCCAAAACCAAGCAAAACGAATGGCCAAATAGCCATAGTTAGTGTCAAAAATCCACATGTTAGTACCAAAAACCAAGGAAATGCCCAAAATGTAAAGCATGGAAATCAAGAAAACTGCTGGTCCTTGTAGAAATAAAATAAAAGTTCAATTTACAAATAAAATACACATATAATACTATCACATTACGAAAACTATGTGGCCTTATTTGGCCACCAAGGGGGTACTCAACGAGTTGCTTTGGCACTCGAAACATTGGGCCTCAGCTCGTAAAAATAACATATCAATAGTACAACTATCATCACTATCTGATTCATCCTCACCACTTCGACAAGGCTAAACACATTCATAGCTACACTTAGGTTACACCCATACAAAAACCACATAGGGAGAGAGGAAAGAAGCACATGTCATAATCTATGGAACCAAAGGTTGGCTCGAGTTATTGGCCAATGGTATACAATTCCTCACTCCAAACATACACTTTTACTGATTTCCCTCAAGGTCAGTTAGCATAAGGTTCACAACATAACATGCAACTACATCACTACACAATGGTGGTTCACACACATTAATCATAGCACCTTCACAAGGTACATATACAAGGTATATCACATACATTACATTCACAGTTACAACATACCACATCACCACATGCTGCACCCAAAGTGCAATCACCATATAATAGGGATCATATACTCACCATATGTTCCAAATTTACAATGTTATTCATTACATATCACATGAATTATAATTATAATGAGCACAATACAACATACATTCAACTACCATATAACATGGGAACACACAAATTTCTACACAAATGATAATGACATCATTAAGAATTCCATTTCACTACAACTAACCTGGTCATATAACTTATCAGGACACCCACATGTCACAATGCCAAAAGGATCCAACACTAACATCAACAATCACATTTCTTCCACACACACAAAAATACAATGTTTCACACTCGAATTTACATTGAATTCCTAAAAAAGAGAGAAAATAATCTCATCTCCAAATCATCCACATGCCAAAAGTTACACACTAAGTGACATACACAACATGTGTGTTCACAACATCACAATTATGACATAGTTCACATCACGCGTATATCACATTACTTCTTCCAATATCATCCACCATCAAGAAACACCATTGCCATCATGCAACACCATCATGTAACACCATCACAACTCTAAACTGGCTCAGAGGTTCAAGAGCATGAACCTCTGCTTTGATACCAAGTGTAACATCCACTTTCAAAACACACAAGACAACATAGAAAAATATAAGATAATTTTTTTGACTTGTTCAAAGTATAGAATGACATTACAAGAGGACACAAAGGTTACAACTAACTCTTCAAACAACCTGACACAACTATGACCACATAGGGAACACAGAACATCCAACACCCATCAAGGACAGTTCACTTTTCTCTTTGACAAGGCACCATGAAACAAGACCAACCACAATACACAGTCTCAGTTAAGTGCACCCCACGGTGTAAAATCCTTTAAGGTTATGCATTTTGCTAAAAAACATCTTTCAAGACCTGACTTTATGAACTAGAAGATTCAGGTTTGAATTGAGCATTTCTTCTTACAAAGGTGAACTTATTAATTTTATACTATTGACTAATTAGCTTGAGAACAAGTTTTCAGAATGAGGTTCATCTAAAGGTGACAAAACTAGCTAAAATCATTTGATCAAAAGGGACACCTTCCATCTCTCACAAGGTTGCTTAATCATACCCAAGCTACAAAATCTTGATCCAGACCTTCATTGCACAAGGCGACGAGTGCAAGATCCAACTAGAGTGGAATACCATTAAGGTTCTAAAAATAACCTCCTGGTGCAAGGATCAACAATTAACCACGCTTAAGAGAAGATTACAAAGAACCATGGCAAAGGTTAGAGAGAAAAGGTCAAGTTATTTCATCATCATGATCTCCTTAGTTATTAACTGGTCTTTTAAAGAGACTTAAGAGTTCAACAAGATTTGGGTAACAACCTCATTTAGCATTTTCTTGATTTGGTTCGACAAAGGGGATAAGGTTTAATATGTAGCTTAAGGTTAGTGAGGGTGGATTATTTTACACTGGTAGAAAAATCCTTTCTTTCCAATTAAGGACTCCTAAATTTACCTATAAAAACACAACTTCATTATTATCTTATTCATTTATTCATCTATGTATTCATTTTATTGTATTTTTATTAACTTTAGAAAAAAGATTACCACCCACTAAAATATACATAGAATTGCATTGATGCCAAGACCATTGGGGGTTATATACCAGAAATTTTTAAGACTCGAAAGAAGAAACTACCATTACGAATCAAGAGAACTAAACATGGTTATAAAATTTCTATTCAACGTGGCACACAAACCAAAGGTGTCAAAAGATTCGATTGAATTTGGATGAGAACAAGAAGGTAACAAAATTGGTCAACCATGCTACAACATTTTTATGACTGAAATAATATCATAAATAAAGTACACATAACAAGGTGATGATCAAGTTTTATTCCTCACAAAAATAATTACAAGTTTTACTACAAAAGGACAAGACAACTTTATTTCACAAATACCAAAAATCCAAGGCAAGAGGCCTTCGAAACTCCTTTACAAGCACCATTGCAATATTTACAACACATTTGACATTCGTACAAGGAACTTCATAAATCAAACTGATGAAACCTTTACAACTCTTTCCTTTTATCTACTCGCATAATCCATCTGCACAAGTATTAACTCGAGTCAGTTCGTGAGAACTGAGCATGTTAAGACTACCCAATGCAACAATAAGCTAACATTTAACAATATCATGAAAGGAATATTCTATTTCAAGAATGGATCAAGCACAAACCACTAATCAAAATTCTTCACATGAGATAAATATTTACACCAGCCAACAAGAAGGAAGCCAAATATTCTAGTAAGAATGATATCTCGAATAATCAAGGCAAGACCTTATAGATTAAAACAAAAAGGGCTCAAAATATTGAGATTTCAATCATGTAATCCTATGGATTACATGATTGAAATCTAATACCCAAACCCTCCTTTTAAATGAAGAACCCAAGATTTAATAAGGATCCAAACCACTCAATCAACAGATTTTCATTTGAATGAAACACACAACAATACCTTTGAACCCATTCCTTCATCAATAAAGGATGCTATGACCACTAAGATTACATCTCGAAGATGATAACAACACAACTTAATAGTAAGAAATCATTAATGGACTATAACCTACTAGTGTTCATTGGTCTCAAGAAAATCGAACCATAGTACACATCCAAACAATCTATCCATCTCCTCACACATTTCTTATACTCACATTCTATGTGACAGAAAAAAGTGATTGAATCTAACCGAACCAACCTCTGAATATACATAGACACTCTCAGGTCACGGTTTCAACCCAACACCATCATTTCTTTCATGAAGGCCATAAACCACACATTTTTTTTGAGTACAAGGTAATACCCTTACATGGGGTTTGACTTAAGAAGACTCCTCTTCATCCAGTACTCCAAGAGGTCCTAGAAACCCAAGATATATATTTTAAAACATTTAAGAACAACTCCCCACACAAACGCTAGTAAGACCCTTCAATGAAAAAAAAAAATAAGTAGCAGGAGGGATCTTACAACCCATGGCTTCTATTTACTAGGCCTTCCGAACTTGGAGTGTAAATCACTGACTTGGAACAACTTCAGTCATGGGTGCCATGGAGGTGAAACTCTAAAGAAAAGAATAACTAAAGAATAACACTATTACACAGTATTATAAATGAATTCGAACAGGTTACCCTGACTTAGAAAACAACTCATAGTTAACCCAATTTACCTTCCAAGGAAAGGAACCGAGTTTTCACATTTGCTTATCAAATTCCTCATAATTCATAAAAAGAACAATACACAAGGAAAAATAGAATTTATTAATTTACTCAGCTTATAATGTAACAATAAAAGGGAAGAGAAAAATCATGCGACCAATTAATATGGTGATCTATTTTTAAGACAAATCCTAGATGAGTTCGTACCAGTATGCAATTGTTTTATCCATTTGACATGAATATAGACATTCAACATCCATGGCAAGCTTAGGAAACAATATTCATGAATGTTGAGCCACTTATAGGCTTAAGCATGTTCTGGGTATTCAAAAGCCGCTAACAGCTCTAAGAAGCTACACAAAATATCTATATAAACAGATACTACATAAATATATGTATTTACCTTTGCTTATCTGGGTATTCGAAATACCTATTCGAGCCACAAAAGATTTATACAGTAGATATATACTACACCGATACGTGAGTTTTCTCTAATCCATGTAAGGGGAAAAAAATAACTAGGTATGCACAACTAAAGGTATGTACCCTAGTCGTTAATCCTTCCAATAACCTTCAACAAATAATGTAAATATTAAATATATTTTTATACGGTACATACAATCCCACATGAAACCATATACTTGCAGATATTCATCTCAGAAGAGCATTATAATGAAAGAGTGGAATTTGTTGCAACCAGGTCATTCTACCATATCCTAAATGCGTATACAGTAAGAAAATTCATAACCACATACACTACTTCTTGAAATGACAGTATAAGAAATAAAGTATATATACAAATAAACACAATGCCTATAATTGTTCAATATCTATTTTGTAAGAATAAGGAAAACCCAAGAATATACATCAGATAAATACTCAAATGTCTTATGATATGAATCCTAGAGTAAGGGAGATGTGATCCATGCCCTTTGGCCAGGCCATTTCTCCATAGATCACAAAGACAAAACATTGAAACTAGCTCACAGGAAAGGAGGATTGAAAAGAACTATATTGTTTTATTTATTTATTATTCCTTGTTCCCATAGTAGGCAACAAAGGTACCCACATAACCCATTCAAGACACCATTACAGGAAAAGAAAACATTCATTTCAAGAAATTATGAAAAAGTAGCAGAATATTGCAGGGGTTATACTTAACATGCCTGATTGGAGCTTCCTCAATGCAGCCACATTGAATCCGGGCTCAAGCAATTGTAACACATTCTAAAATTCACTGTCCTCAGCATGTTGGTCACTCCTACCCATTCATGGCTACGTTTTGGCACCTGTAGGGATACACGGCTAGGGAAGGAGCTCCAAAACAATGAGCTGCAAATGCCTCAAATAAACATGATTATCAAGGGAAAATCCAGACCCCACAACCTTTCCAATGCCCTCCCAGCCTGTGTCAAAATGGGACGCTAAGGTAGAATATGGACATCCATCAAAGCACAATGGAGATCATATTTTTGTTAGATGCAGAAGTATGAGCTTCAGAAGCCACATATGTACAGAGTGGAAGCATCCACGAGGCATGAAGACTGTTTGAAAAAATTCCTCAAAGAGGTGTGGCCTCAAGGGATCTCCACGATTGTAGGATACACATAGGAAGGATATGCTAAATGGCTCTGTGTTCACCATATGCAACCAACAAAGGTCTCCAAACTGCATAGTTCGCTTCCCTCCAGAATGGACGCAGCCAAACCCATCCTCCAAAAAATCATTCTAACTTCCCAAGTCATGGTCCAAGCATGGCATAAAAGAAAAACCAACTGGGAAACAACAGGTGGCCAGCATTAGAAAGGACATTTCTACGAGAATAAGGCCCCAAAAAATATTAAAAATTCCTTCCACAACCCATGCCAAGCATGTCAAATAAATTTTGGTGGGTGGGGCCATGTGCTAGGATAGGCCACTACCAGGGAGGATGGGGGAGTAGGCAGAATTCATATTGTTCCTCATTAATATGTAGTCAAACACATTAAAAAAAATTTAGTCCCCTCTGAACTGGCACCTCCCAAAATCCTCCTCCTTACATGCAAACAAAGCTTAACCAAGATTTGGCAATGATTTAATTTAGGTGAGAGATTAAAAAATCCCTCAAAACTTGTGCCTCCTCCTAATGTCTCCTTCTTCTACGCATCCACCAAGGCTAGATATACGAGGCATTACAAAATTCATCAGAGTATAGGCCATCCTTTTTGAAGTGTCCACTTTCAACAAATTAGGTTCTTCTTCAGGCCTGAAACTTGTTCCTCGATCATGGAAACTCCTTCCTTTACTTTTTAGGGGTGAGGCTTTGGCAAAATTCCAGACACTCAAAAAATAAATAAAACGGGTCTTATTTTCATGTTCAACAAATTTTTTCTCAGGTCTCTCTACCCTCCATGAATGGATCACCATGTTTTGGTGTCCTGTTATTAGGGATGAGGTTTCTATTCATTCTTCTGCTAGAGGTCTTTTGTGGTTCTTTTCTATTATAGTTATGATAGGGAGGTCATTCTTAATTACCTTTGGATCTGTAGTGGTCATTATTTGATCATGAAGCCATGGTTCCCATCCTTTAGTCCTAGAACTAAATATATTTCTATTAGACCATTATGGATTAGATTACAGAATCTACTCCTTCAATTTTGGTCTAAATAAAGTTTTATATCTATCTGGTTAGCATGGGGAAAGATCCTTATAATTGATCATGCTATAGAAATCGTGTCTCGCCCTACTTTTGCATGATTTCTAGTTGAAATGGACACCTCTGAGGCCCTCTCAAACAACATTGTTCTTATAATTTAGGAAAGATCCTGAACTAAACTAATTTACTATAAAGGGGTTCCTTTCAAATGAAGAAGATGCTTTGCTCATGGACATCCTGCTTTAGATTTTAAGAGTTTGAAATGTAATAAGGTAAACATTGTGTCGTGGTGGTAGGATGCTCTTGCCAAACTCTTGGGTTTTGCATGGTTTGTCATTCTATTTTGACACATCGGAGTTAGACAAGGTACATGTGGCTATAAAGTATCCTTTGGAGGTTTGTGCAAATCTCAAAACGTCTTCTTTTACATAGGAAATCCACCAGAGAAATTAAGAGGAGCCAATGAAAATGGATATTGAGGACAATAACGTTGGGACCATCGGGGAGGATGGGGATGTCCACCCCAATATTGATTTAGAATATTTTTTTCCAGTGTCTTGATTATGGAGGATTTAAATTGGACAAAGTTGATGAGTAAGAAAATAAATGGACAACCTAAAATATGAATTCATTCTCAAAATGTGGGTGAGTCTTCCTTGTTTTGTTTTTAATATTTTCGTCTTCCTTGTCTAAATGTCTAGTTGAGCTTTGGTGGCTCAAAGACTTTTGGTGGGTTGTAGTTTTTGTTTGTTTGTTCCTAAAGAGGAGTTCGAGCCCTTTCTAAAAAGACTTCATTTTCCCAAATATGAGCTTCCACTAAAAAATTATGGCCTTCTGAAGTTTTTACTTTGCTTATTTTTAAAAATAAAATAGAGGGAAATTTTTGTAAATCCGACCCGTGGGCCCGAAAATTACTTAGAGAAATTTTTGTTAAAATGAAAAAAGTCACAAATTCCTCCGCAACCCCAAGCCCCGCCAAATTCACGTTTAGAAAAAACACCTCCATTGGTTCATGAACCCGCGCCTTCAAACTTTTCTTTTTGAAAAAAATTGGTACAAAATCTTAAGTCTCCCCTCCGGTCCACTTCCCGCTTGTCACCGTAGGTCCGACATGTGGCTTCATCAGTGTTAGCAGAGGTGCGGATGGTTTTTGACCCTTATCACTTTTGGAAAAAAATTTGGCCAAATTCCTAAGTTTCCCCTCCGGCCCGCCTTCCCGCAGGTCATTGTTTGATCGACATGTGGATTCACTAGCATCAGAGAGTGCGAGGTTGTTTCTAAACTTCATGCTTTTTAACGTAAATGCCAATATTTCTAAGTTTTCCTTGACGGTCCACTTCACTTCTTGAAATTTTGGGTAGGACATGTGGCGTCCTTGGGCATTGGCGGAGGCGCGGGGGTTTTTGAACCTATTTTCCCTTTTCAACAAAAAGACTTAAAATCTAAATTGCCTCCAACGACCCGCCTTCCTACATGGGCTTAAAATGTGCCCCTGTGTCCCTTGTGCCATTGGGAAAATTTTCTTCCCAGGTGTGCAAGCCTGCCCTTGGGGAAAATTTTCTTCCACAGCCTCGAGCCTACCTTGTGGGAAAATTTTCTTCCCCAGGCCCGTAGGCCCGCCTCTGGGAAAATTTTCTTCACCTGTGCTCGCTAGCTTGTAACTTAAGAAATATGAGGAGTTAGGATGAATTATTTATATAATTGGAAAGGGAAGAAGTTTCCTATCTAACGGAATTATTTTCAGAAACCTAAGTGCGTAAAATATGTGAAAAATCAAGTTAAAGTGAGAAGATGATTTCGAGAGTGGGTAAGTGGGAAATTACCCCTTTTAACTTAAATGTTTAACTCTAAAAGCATGGGTTGACTTGTTTAAAGGGTCACGTTAGGGGATAAGAGAATTTTTTCTAACCCATGCAAATAAGAACCTTGGTTATTGTTTATACCTAGTGATATTAAAAGCCTTGGGCATTTAATTGTTTTGACACATTTGACCCTCTAAATTTAATTAAGGAATATTTAACTATAGTGTTAATTTAATTGTTTATTAAATTAACACCTAAAAGAAATTTAACTATATTTGGATTTATTATACTCATTAATTTTTTTAATGTGGATCTAATGTAAAAATTTCATATTTTAAATTATAATTGACTTTGAATCTTTGTTGTGACAATTATTGCTTAAAGCCTGGTAGTGGTCATGCTTTTAAAAAAATTATTCCATAATTTTTCTATCTAAACCTAGGTTGTTCTTGGGTCTCGAGTGGTATTTTTAGTGGGTGTTACACTTGGTATCAGAGCCGTGGGTTCAAATCTTGGACCCTTGGGCACACTAGAAAACTTGAGACATGAACACTAAACCTAGTACAATATTAAACCTAGCACACTTTTAAACCTAGAAAACAACTTTGTTTGAGAATTTCATATTTTAGTAAACATGGAAAACTGAATAAAAACTAGAATAATGGACTAACTCTCTTTGGTCTATGTAGGAGGCAAAGACAAGATGAGGGGTCCTTTCATATAGATCTAGACTTACCACCTCCAGATCATACTATAGCAGCCATCCTACCCCAAATTTTATAGACGTTCCAGGACGTTAATGTCATTTTATGTGGAGGGTCCGTATGAGGACGATCATCCAGACATGATATGGAGCCATCCATTGAGGCTCATGAATCTCCTTCAAATAACAAGCATAGAGGAGAGAACTCCCACGTGGAGTCATCCAAAGAAGAGTCACTGCAGAGGGGACAGGGAGACCGGGTTTCAAGACACGAGGATTGGTCTCAGAGCACTAGGCTTAGAGATGAGCATGTAGAGAGGCCTAGGGGTTGCCAGATGACAGATGTAATACATATCAAGGAGATATTGAAGCTACGACCATCTCACTATTCTAGAGATATAGGTGGATTTCAGGCAGAGGCCTGGTTGGTGAGCTTGAGCGGGTGCTTCAAACTCTTCCCTTGCTCTAGCAACACGAACTATCATGTTGCAATCCATCTCCTGAGGGATGGAGATGGTGTTTGACTAAAGACCAAGGAGAAGAAGATCCACATTGATTCAGAGATGGTTACCTAGGAGCTCTTTGAGGAGCGGTTCAGGAGTAGGTACTTATCACAGAGGTTCATTCAATAGAGGATAGATGAGTTTCATGACCACTTACCATGGAAATCATCTCTGACAGAGCTGAGTATGAGAGTAGATTTGTAGATCCACTCCAAAGTATGTTGATTACATGTAGGATGAGAAGGTATGGATCCACAAGTTCATTAGGGGCTTGAATCTAGACATTGGAGGTGCGGTGCGTATCCATTTTCCGTAGACATTAGGAGACATTGAGAGAGAGGCCTATATATCAGAGGAGACTGAGGAAAGACACGGTAGGCCAGAGAATGAGTCTGGAGCCGCATCCAGTAGATGCAGGACAACAGATCAAGGGGGTCAATTCCTTCTCCTCATGGTGGATAGGGTTCATCACAGTCATATTTTAGACCACAGTAGCAGCAGAAGTCTCACCCACCTTATAAACCTCCATAGAGATTTGATGCACATAGGGGTTAGAGTATAGGGCCTCCTCCTAGAGGTCCCATTACGACACAGGGTGCACCTAGAGCTCAATCAGTAGGAGCTTTCCAACAGAGATCTTAGAAGTCCATATCTAGATCATCGGGATCCACAACACAAGCCTCCAGAGTACTAGCTAGACCTGCTACTCATGTGAGATGATTGGGTGGTTGTTTTGGTTGTGGTGTTGCTAGACATTTTTTGAGAGACTGCCCACATAACCATAGTAACAAGGGTAAGACGCAGATTTCAAAGCCTACTATTGGTGACATGGGGTGTGGTCATCAGATCTATGTAGAGGTTGAGAACCACAAGGATAGCACTAGAGTACCATGATTGAGACTATAGGTAGCATTGGTGGTATTCCTTCCTCCATTCTATTTGATTCGGGTTCTTTGATTCTTTTATTGCACCATCTTTGGTAGAGTGATGCGGGCTCATGGCAATTACGTAGGGTCTTACTAGGATGTCGAGATGGCTTCGGAGCTAAGATCTCTATAGACTCCTTAGTTAAGGAGTGTGTAGTGGATTTGGGACCCTTCACCACTACCTCGGATCTTGGTATCCTTCCGTTGGGTTCATATGGAGTCATCTTGGGCATGAAATGGTTGTCACACACAAAGCTAGAGTGTATTGTTACCACAAGATTATATCATGTGCGAGATGATCTAGGAGTTGAGTTAGTGATAGTAGGGGTTAGGAGACCCATTTCCATTCGCACCATCTCTCGCCACGCAGCGTAAGCGGTGTGTGCGATGGGGTTGTCAAATGTTGATGTCACATTTAGTGACCGATCGGAGGATGAGTCTAGTGGACCATTACTTGATGACCATCCCTCTTGAGAGAGTTTAAACTAATGTCTTTCTAGGGAGATATCGTGGGGTTTCCCCCCCCATGTGAGATACATTTTAACATAGATCTGGTTCCGAGGGAGCAAATCCTATCTGATGAGCACCTTATTGGATAACTACCCCTAAGTTCTGCGAGTCAAGTTGCATCTAGATGGCCTTTTGGAGAAGTTCCTAATCCATCCTAGTGTATCCCCTTGGAGTGCACTGGTGATTTTTGTAAAGAAGAAGGATGGATCTCTGTGGTTGTGTATTGATTACCACCAGCTAAACAAAGTAATGATAAAGAATCATTATCCCCTTCCACATATTGATGATTTATTTGATCAGATGAAGGGGGCCACAATTTTCTCTAAGATAGACCTTAAGTCATGTTATCATCAATTGAGGATTACAGAGGCATACATTCATAAGACTACCTTAAGTATGAGATATGGCTACTCTGAGTTCACAAGTGGTACCTTTTGGTTTGTGAATGCCCCGCAATGTTTATGAGCTTGATGAATGGGGTGTTCAAGATGTTCTTAGATCACTTCATGATCATCTTCCTTGATCAAATTTTGATTTACTTGAGTACGCATGAGGAGCACGAGGGTAACCTTCGCGAGGTTCTTCAGTGTCTTGGTGAGCAGAAACTTTATGGGAACCTAGAGAAGTGTGCATTCTTTTAGACAGAGAGCTGCATTATTTGGGCCACATCATTTCTAGGGAAGGTATCGTTGTCGATCCTTCCAAGATTTGAGATATTATGGATTGGCTAGCACCCACTAGTGTGACTGAGGTGCACAACTTCATGGGTTTAGCAGGATATTATAGGATATTTGTTCAAGAATTCTCTCGGGTTGTGCACCCCATCACTTCCCTTTAGTAGAAAGGGAAGAAGTTTTTTGGTCAGATAGATGTGAGCAGGCCTTTAGGAAACTGAAGGAATTCCTCACGACAAAGCACCTATTCTTGTAGTGCCAGATCATAGGGTGAGTTTTTCGTATGCACATGGATGCTTCTTTGATAGGAGTTGGAGGTGTGTTGATGCAGGAGGGAAGAGTAGTTGCTTTTGAGTCTCGTAAACTCAAGGATTATGAGATCAATTATCCGAATCATGATCTTGAGCTTGTAGTAGTTGTACATGCCTTGGTTTGATGGAGACATTTTCTTCTTGGCCATAGATTCACACTCAAGATTGATCACTTGAGTCTTCACCACCTCTTCATGCAGCCCAATCTCAATGCTCGTCAATGGAATTGGATGGAGTTGCTTTGTGAGTATGATATGGAGATAAAACATGTGAAGGGGAAGGAGAATGTGGTTGTAGAGTGCTCTCAGGAAATAGAGACATGTGGTTATGGCCACTTCAGTGAGCATAGATTTGTGGAGCAAGATTCTACAATAGCTTCCTCGCGACAGTTTCTACATTACCGCTAGAGTAGAGATTGAGTCTCAGAGACCCCTTGAGGGGAATTTTGATGGTTTTCATTAGAGGAAGATGACTTCTCAAGCACAGAGGCTAGATTTATGTTCCCAGAGAGGGAGGCTTGAGAAAGGACATTTTGATAGAGGCACATCGTGCACCCTATTCAGCCCATCCCGGGGTGAAGAAGATGCACGCCACTTTGAGACAGTTGTATCATTGGAGGGGACTTCATAGAGACATGGCTCAGTTTGTGTCACATTTATTTTTAGAGTGTTAGAAAGTGAAGGCTGAGCATCAACATCCAGCTGGCCTTCTCTTTCCTCATGCTATACCGGAGTGGAAGTGGGACACCATTTCCATGGAATTCATTGTTGGGCTACCGATGTTGAGATACCACCACGATGCCATCATGGTCATGGTGGATAAATTGACAAAAGTGGCTCATTTTTCTCTAGTGAAGACCACCTATACAACTAGTGCAGTGGCATAGGTATATCTAGATGAGATTTTCAGATTGCATGGGATTCCCACGGAAGATCATTTGTGACCGTGATCCTCTGTATACTTCCCACTTTTGGACTACCATGTAGCATGCCCTTGGGATGAAGATCAATTTCAGCATGGTGTATCACCCTGAGACAGATGTACATACTGAGTGGGAAAATCAGATCTTAGAGGACATGCTTAGGATGTATGTTATGGATCACCATTCAAAATGGGAGGATTATTTGTACTTGGTGGAGTTTTCCTACAATAATAGTTTTTAGAGTTCGATAGGCATGGCTCCTTTCCAGGAACTATATGATATAGAGTACAGGACACCTCTTAGTTAGGAGAGGTTAGAGGATAGGGTTTCTGGATGAGCACTTTATTACATACGGGACATGGAGCAACGGGTGGTTATGATCAGAGATAGAGACTGTAAGGAGTCATAGGAGAGGAAAAAGAAGTATGCAGATCAACATAGGACCGACCATAGTTTAGATGTGGCCATAAAGGTGTTTCCTTTGTGTCGAGCCACATAAGAGCCCCATCCATTATAGAAAAGGTTTTAATTTAGCTCCTAGATTTGTGGGGCCCCTTTGAGATCTTGGAGCGTATCTCAACCCTTTGGCCTACCCGTCTAGCGTTGCCACCTAGCTTGTCTCACATCCATGATGTGTTTCATGTTTATGTACTTAGGATATATATTATAGATCCTTCTCATGTGCTAGATTGGACGACCTCATTTTAGAGGTGCAGGATCGGGGAAGGTGATAGTGGATCCCATCTACATTATAGATTGTAGGACCCCTGGGCCTTTGAGGCAGAGACATTGACTAGGTTTGGGTGCAGTGGGACAAATATGATGAGACTGCGGCTACATGGGAGGATGCTACTTTGCTACGAGTTTAGTTTCCACACCTATTCCAGTGACTTTTAGGAGGAAGACGAGTCTAAGGGAGGGGATGTAGTGCCCACTTTCCTTTGACACCTTTTGATATTTATTAAGATATTTTGACTATACTTATGGACATTATTGTAGCTTTTGATTTGGCATGATGTTAGATGTTAGAGATCATGGAATGTTGTTGATTTTGATTCATATATGGTGCATGTGGTATTGGAGACATTCTATACTCATGGTATTATATTTTTGACATGGTTATATATATATATGTATTTTGGACATGTGTTATTTCGTCATATGGAGTAGACCTAGAAAATTGAACTAATCTTGTGATCATATGGTTATGGATGAAATTGTAAATGATATTGTTATACTTTGCTTAGATGATGTTGTGATTTATATATATAGATGATTTTGGAAGTTATATTTTATATTTATTTTGGATGTTTTGATGCGCCACGAGGCCGAAGGAGGTATTTGTGTTTTGCAGGTAAACATGTCACAACAAACATCGGGGATTGGAGACCAACCACATTGGAATTCTAGATGAATTCAACAAGGGTCACCATGGCAACGTGTATTTGTTTGTGTGTTTGTTTGGTTGGTTTTTGTTAGGGGTTCCCATGGGGGATCACCTTTAAATGTGACCAAGGGGTTATGTGTATTCTTTTATTTAGTTTCTTTTGTTTAAAGTTTTGTATGTGATTTTTAGTGATGTATTTTCCCCTTTATTATTTATTAATTGGTTTCAAGATTAGTGAGTAATCATGTTGTTAAATAAATTAAAATGGGTCAAAAGAATACATTTATTAGAGTTGATGGCTCTTGGATTATGTGTTGAAAGTAATGTGTAAGTAGCTTTGAGTGTGAAACACTCCACCTTCCTTTTAAAATTCGGATCTGTCCTTAGGGGATGATTTTGGAGGCTTGTGGGACAAGTTAAACTTGTCCCACACCTCTTAAATTGTTATACCAACCCTACCTATGGGTTGGGGAGTCAAAATTAGGCCTTATTATGTATTTTGGGAAGGCAAGTTGTAAGTTTTTATTGCACCTTCTTGCATGAAATTAATTTTGGTCCTTGGGGTGTGGACTTGGATTGTGTGTGTAAGTAAAATGTCATTTTATTCACCCACTTTTTTATTATGCTTTGGAGTTTGAAGTTGACTTGTGAGGTGGAGTTGAGGATGTGTGATGTGGCATCCTACATGGATCCACCTCATCCTCCTCTCTCCCTTTTTCTATTTATTTGAATTCTTTAGCTGTTTTGGGGGTTACTTTTAAGGAGTTACTTCATGTTGGTACTTCTTTTGGGATCTTGTAATTTGGAAGAGAGTTAGAGATTTTTTGGAATGCTTGTGGATTGTTGGAGCTTTGGGACTATTTAGATTGGAAAAAAAGCTTATTGTTGATCTTTTTGGATCAAGCTCTACCATGGAGAGGTAGGAGCTTGGCTCTTTAAAAAATTTTTTCTTTTATTTATGCATATGTGAATGAAATGAATATTTTGGTATGTTGTTGGTTGGTTGGGTAGATTTCCTAGGTATGGTGTAGGAGAAGACTATGGGGATCTCTTGTGGGGAGGCATAAGAGTTTTGGGGAGGTATAAGTGTTATTGTGGAGGGAGTTTGGGATTGGGTTCCACCTTGTAAAAGAAATAGCTTGCATTTATTTACTCGTTATGGGGTGCCATAAGAGTGTGGGGAGGCATAAGAGAATGGGAGGTATAAGGGGTACTTGGGGGAGGCATAAGGGCATGTAGGGGTTTTGAGATATATATATATATATTAAGAGTTTATTTTAAGGTGGACACCCATTTCCCCATTGGGAGGTATAAGAAGCTTCCCCCATAGGTCTTGCTCCTTTGGCTTGTGCATGATGAAGCTTGAGTATTGTTTGTTGTTCTTCATGTGGTTGTAAACTGCAGTATGTTTTTGGACATTTTTTATATGTGAAAATTTTTTTTGTTGTGGAAGCTTGTTTGTTGCCATGAGTTGAAATACATCTCTTATTGCTTTGTGGTTGGGGCTCGGGGGCTAATGAGGAGGATGACTTCTCCTCTTCATTGGAATTCTTGGTTGGGTGGAGAGTGTTGTCCTCTCCTCCTTTTTTTGTTGTGATCAAAAGATATATGGTGGATCTTCTTCTTGTTGTTCTGGAGCTGAGGATGAAGAAAATTTTGCAGTCCCCTTGGGTTTCCTTGTTGTAAAAATTTTCCACTTCAAGTGGATGGCATTGTAATATTATTTGTGGTGGAAATTTTATCTGTTTTGAAAATGAAATCTACATTTGAATGTGAAAGATGTATATTCTGTAAGTTGTATTTGATGAATGAAAAAGGAAGTTGTAAAATGAATTATTGGAGTTCAATAGAAGTTTTTTTAATTACCACAAATGGTATGGTTTTCATTTGAAATCTATGTTTGAAATATATTGTGAAATCTCTATTTGAAAATTGAAAAAGAAATACGTATGAAGAAATATTACATTTCTCTATTTCATTCGAAATGCATGATTAGAAAGTGGAACTACATTTTGGGTCTTCATGCATTGATTGAATTAAAGTTAAATTTTGTAAATTAGATTTGAATGAATTTAAATATTTAGAGGATGATAATGAAAAGTAGATCCATTCAAGTTTAAGTATGATTCTATTTTTGATTCACTGTAAAACTGTAAATTTTTATCAAAAAAATTTATAGAGTACTCTACAACTTGAAAGACAAATTGAAATAATAATGTAAGCTAAGGAAGATCAAAAACTTTTCAAATAGTTGAATTGCTCAAGAAAATTTATTAGACTTCAATTAAATTAGACTTAGACAACAACTAATATATTTTTGTAGAAAAAGGAAAAACTCATTTTGAAACTCAATCCATCAATTAAACCCTGCAAAATCCATCCTAATCTTTCCAAGTGCAATCCTCCATGTCATTTTGGCATGTTGAGGAAGAAAGAGTGGCAGATTGAATTAATTCTATTAAGTTAAAAGTCCAGTTCACGCTTTAATGGAAGGAAATATTTTTTTGTCAAATTCACCCACCTAAGTTTGTCAAAAATGAATTTTGATGTTTCTTATGCAAAGAGGAGTTCGAGCCCTTTCCAAAAAGTCCTCATTTCCCCAAATAAGAGCTTCCAGTCGAAAGTTATGGCCTTCAAGTTTTTACTCCGCTTTGTTTTAAAAATAAAAGAGAGGGAATTTTTGTAAATCGAAACCGCAGGCCCAAAATTACTTGGGGCAATTTTTGCTAAAATGAAAAACTTCACAAATTCCTCCATGGCACCGCAGCCTCATCAGATTCACTTTTGGAAAAAATACCTCCACGGGTTCGCGGCCCTGCACCTTCAAACATTTCTTTTTGAAAAAAATTGTCATAAAATATTATGTCTCCTGCTGGTCCACTTCCCTACCTATCACCGTAGGTCGGACATGTTGCTTCATCAGTGTCGTCGACCGAGGCATAGATGGTTTTTGACCCTTATCACTTTTGGAAAAAGAAATTGTCCAAAATTCCTAAGTTTCCCGCCGGCCCACCTTCCCGTAGGTCACTATTGAACTTACAAGTGGCTTCACTAGGCATCGGCAGAGGCACGGGTTATTTTTAACCTTCGTGATTTTTAATGCAAATGGAAATATTTCTATGTTTTCCCCGATAGTCCACTTCCCGCTTGAAATTTTGGGCAGGACATGTGGCATCCCTAGGTGTCGGCGAGGCGCGAGGGTTTTTGAACCTTTTTTCCCTTTCAAACAAAAAGAGTTAAAATCCAAATTGCCTCCGACAACCTGCCTTCCCACATGGGCTTAAAAATGTGCCACATGTCCTTGCGCATTTGGGAAAATTTTCTTCCCGGGCCCAGACTCGCGCTTTGCAAAAATTTTCTTCCCTAGGCCCGCAGGCCCGCCTTTTGGGAAAATTTTCTTCCCTAGGCCCACAGGCCCACCTTTGGGAAAATTTTCTTCCCCAGGCTCGCAGCCCACCTTTGGGAAAATTTTATTCCCTAGGCCCACAAGCCCACCTTTGGGAAAAGCTTCTTCTCCAGGTCCTCTGGCCTATAACTTAAGAAATATGAGGAGTTAGGAGGACTTTTTTATATCATTGGAAAGGGAAAGAAGTTTCCTATCTAATGAAATTGTTTTCAGAAAACCTTAAGTGCATAAAATATTTGAAAAATAAAGTTGAAGTGAGAAGATGAGTCTTGTTGGTATCCAAATTTATCCTCCTTCAAAGGTTGAGTAGCATCAGGGACTTGACAAAACACTCAGAGGCAACTGGATAATCATTCATGTCATTTTGTAGCCAGGGAAGCAATCTATCTAACTTGTTAACACTTAGGTTTTTAGAGAAGTGGGTAGTACCTTAAAAGGATGTGATCGATCCTAACTATTTTAGGTTGTGCCTTTCAATCAAGGTAAGAGAACCTATTTTGTAACCTCTGTTTATTGAAGGACAATGATGAATCCTTATTTTGCATAAATTTAATAAAGAGGACCTTGGGAAAGTATGATCAACACACCAGATCTAAGTCTCACGAGTTGTCACTTCCAAATCATGGAGATACTTTCACAACAAGGCAAGGTTACTAAAGACATGTGAGACCTTGATTGATTTTACATGTTCTAGTAATAGAGATTATACATTTGTGTGCACACATGACAAACATGGGTAATATAGGTAGGATTGGTTGTTTTTGAATGAATTTTTGGTGGGAGGTGGGGCAGGGTGAACTTGATTCACTAGATCCTTGAGGAACCTTACAAAATAGAAGGTTAAACCCATAAAATAACATAGAATAACTAAATTTTTCTTTAACCAAAATATGTGTTTCAATGGAGGCCCATATTAGCACTTTTCACATAATCTTTGAGATTCTATCATGACGGTTCAAGTTAGAAAATCCAACAAAGCATCAAGATCTAAGCCAAATCATGCCTAAGGTACACCCAGAGGCTTACAGGCAATCTCTATCAACAGATGAAAGAAAAGTGATTTTAAACCGTTTATTCCAATCCCAAATGAAAGATCTTCTCGAGAAATGAAGTTACGAGATGCCACTAAACTATCACTAGGATTGAGGCCTATGTGATTGAATCAAATTTTAGTGCAAGATTGCAACTGAAACAAGAAAACTACTTGCATACATTTAGAAATAAAACAAATACATCTTTCTTAAGACAACACGAATAACTTAAATTTGATTAAATTGATCAGCAGGCAAAGTTTCTAGAACGGTATTAGAGCTTTTCAATGGCTATACATTTGCAACCACCTTGACATAACCAAATTTTAATACAAGAGAGATATACAAGCTTATCAAACCGTTTCTCAAAGATGATGAGCTCATCAAGCTTTCTATTAGAAAAATAAGTCTCGACCCCTAACACCCCAACCCTTTGCACAAAAAATTTGTGCCATTTATAACATTTACAATAGAGCCCTTCTCCCCAAAAAAAAGACAAAAACATTTAACGCAACAAAGTGCATTCCATGATTTAGATTGTTATTCTTTGAATCAAATCTACAAAAGTCACCAGTGTGTTCTGAGAGGGCGAGATCTCATCGAATATCTCCCACATTCAATTCTTTCTCTCGATATATCACTCTTTCTTCAATTTTCCAACCACTTCCACCCATAATCTTTCAAATCGGCTCATTACGTACTTGGGAGAAGAAAAATGGAAAATATGATCGAGCACGATAGTCCGCCCATTTTAATGGTGAAAGACGTCTTCCAGATCTCCCCACCAAACTTAGACATCAAAATTAACTCCCCTTTTAATTTGGTGTGTGGAAAAGACCAAGAAATCATGGAGACTCACACTTCTAGGTGTGTTTAGGTAAAATGGGGAAAAATAAGATTTAGAATCTCACTTTTGTTGATGTTTACTTTGAATTTAGGCTATCCACGTGGAAGATTCAAATTTAGAACAGACCTAGAGGCTTCCTTTGACTTTTTACAACTTTTGCAAAAATTAAAAAACTTCACATATTGCTCCACACCTCCTCCCTCGGGAAATGATCTTGACATGTGTCCAAATGTTGTTCAAGTAGAACCGCGGATAAATTCTGCCATTTTACTCTCTTTTTGGAAAAGGGAAAATTTTCCAAGTTTTCCCCGCAACTCCACCCTCGGAAATGAGCCTGACATGTGTCAAAATGTGATTCGAGTGGACCGCGATTCCCTTTTTATTGTTGAATCTTTTCTCCCAAAAGGAATTTTTCCAAATTTCCCCTAAGAGTCTGCACCTCCACCGTTGACCAAGGGTAAAACATTGACTATTTCCCTCATCGGGCTTGTGGGCCATTTTGAGATTTTAATCCTTAAGAGGCAAAAATCCAAGTTACCTCTGATGGTTTGCCTCCGCACCTCTTTGACTTTTAAAACTGCCACGTGTCACCATGGCGCACTTTGAGATGGCCCCAAAAATTTTATACCTTGAATGAGCACGGCTCGCCACGTGTTCTATTCTCGACAAGGTCAATCTGAATGCTTGAAGATCAAAACGGAAGGCACCACATGTCATGCTCTGAAGAAGTTTACTTTTGCCATTGAAAAGTCTAAGAAAAAATGCAAAGTGAGCGGAGGCCTCCACGTGTCATCCTGACGCTTCTTTAAAATGAAACTCAAAGGTCGGTCTCCAAACATGCACGGTTCCTCCACGTGTCTCCATGGCGCAACTTCAAGATGGTGCCCAAAGCGGAGACCCTAAATGAGCGCGAGCTCACCACGTGCCCTATTTTTCCAGAATATACCAACTGCATAATAATTTGTCTAAGTCTGGGAAAAGAAGCGTAAACCTCCATGTGTCCTCCCGGCGCTAATCCAAGGCCAAACCAAAAAGTAGATCTTCAAATGAGCGTCATTCCTCCATGTGGACACATTTTACGTTAAGGCAATCCATAGAAATTTTGAAATACCTAGCTGATCCACGTCCAACCAAAAGGTGCCACATCCCCTATTAATGCAAGGATGTAAATTTGTTGGGAGAAACACCCGTTAAACCATAAAATATAGAGAAACAACCATTTGAGCCTAGAAATGAAAATTTCTCTAAGAGAGAATTTAGAAATTTTACAAGGCTCAAATATGTTCCTCGAGAGATACATCCATTCATTTCTCTTCAAGTATTTAGGGTATAAATGATAAGGAAGACAAATCTTGACCGTGGAGAATAAAAATCATCGAGGAACCTGAGTTTTTGATGAACAGAGAAGGCAGGGGACCCAAAATGTAGACCTTTCCAGAGGAACAAAGAAATAATGAGAAAAGCATGGACCCCTAAGTGACTTACGACCAGAACAAATTTAAAATGGCAACAAAGATTAACCGGGCACAACACGGGAAAATGAAAGTGACAGAGGCCACAAATTGATAGATTTCAAAGGCAAATTGGGGTGAGGTTATTTTGAGCACCAACACGGCTCGACTCGAGGATGGACACTCCTTGTGAGTGCCACAAGAACAAAGGTAGACCAAGTGCCAAGAATAACCATTGGGCATTAGAGTCATCTTTCAGGGTAGAAAAACATAGCCACTTCAAAAACAAATAGAGAAACCAGTAAAAATAGGTCAATAAGCACCAGAACAAGCAAAAACACAAGAGACAGGGAACAAAAAAAAACTATACACTCGTATCTGAATATTATCTTGATCTTGGGAATAAATCTAAGAAATGCTTCAACTTCCTGCCATTAATAGGCAACTCGAGTAGTTCACCATTCAAGTCCTTGAGGAAGAAGGTGTGCTCACTAATCTTGATATCAATGGAGTAAGGGCCTACCCATAATGAGTCAAACTTTCCATTCTTTCCGTTATCCTCATGTCTACTCTCCATAGTAGAAAAATATATCCAATATTAAAATATCTCGGGAGTGACCTTCTTGTTAAATAACTTCTTCAGTTTCTCTCTAAACTTTACATGCCTTTGGTGGGATCCCCTCCTCTCTTCATCAAGTTCAACAATCTGGTTAATGCAAGCATCATAAGGACCTACCTCTTGATCTTCCAAATGTTGCATAAAATTATTTGAAGATAGTTGCATATGAAGGGGGAGTAGCACCTAATTCCCATATACTAACTCAAATGAACTCTTTCCAGTCACCCTCTTGACAAAGTGATCCTATCTTCCCAAATAGCAAACTTCAACCTGTTCACCCCACTTTCTCTTATTCTACCCCAATGTTCTTCCGCGATCTTTAAAAAAATTATTACTAGACTCAGCTTGTCCATTTCCTTGGGGATTGTAATTGGAGGCATATGTCAAGTTGATCCCATACTCCTTGCACATTTCCACCAAAGGTCTAGCTCTAAAGCTCATGGCATTGTTAGCAACAATCTTGACTGGTACCCCAAACCTGCAGATGATGTTGTTTAGCACAAAGTCCATGACAACTTGGTGTGTTTCCTTCTTGGTGGGGATTGCCTCCACCCATTTAGTAAAATAATCAGTTTCTACAAGAATCCACTTATGGCCAACACTTGAAGGGTCTAAAATTTCACCAATGAAATCCATTCCCCATTGCTTGAATGGGGCTTCAATTGATACAGGTTGTAAAGGAAGGGAGCTTGAAGCTTTCAGTCTTCTAGAGAAGCGTTGGCAACTTTCACATATTCTAACCAACAAGGTTGTATCCTTGAAAAGAGTTGGCCACCAATAACCAACCCTTAGGATCTTATGTGTTGTGACTCTTGCAGCAAAGTGCCCCCCACAAACTCCTCCATGGAGATTAGTAATTATCTTGGGGGATTCTTCTTTAGTAATGCACCTTAAGAGGAACTCCTCGGGTTCTTCCAAGCTAACCCATAATCAGTGATGACATATTTTTGGGAAGCCAACTTAAGGGCTCTCTTCTGGTTCTTACTTAAGTGCTCAGGGTAGCTTAGATGTCTGAGATAAAAGATTACATCTTTATACCACTCAGAATTCATCAATGTTTGAAATACACCTACCCTTTCTTCTTCTACCTCATTTACCTCAATAGTTTTGTAAGTTTCTCTCAGCCATAAGCTTAGCCAAGCCCAAACCTCTCACCAACTTCGTGGTTTGGATATCCATATCATATTCTTGTAATTTTTTCACCCACCTACATCTTTTGCTTGAGACTTCCATCTCTGACAAGATGTCCTTCACCATGGTGTGGGGAACATAAGCAACCACTTTAGAACTTAGAATATAAGGTATAAAAACCTTTGTTTCTTTTACTAAGGAAAATGCCTAATTTTCCATGATAGTGTACTTTAGCTCAGCCCCTTACAAGTCCTTACTGAAAAAATCAATTGGCCTCTCATCCCCTTCATCATCCTTCGTAGTAGGGCAAAATAAATAGTGTTCTTTGAAGCAAAGGAGAACAATTGGAAAGGTTTCTTATAGTCCTGGAGATGCTAGATTAGGTGCATGCTTTAGCACCTCTTTAATCCCATTAAAAGCTTGGATGTGAGCATCCTCCCATTTGATGACCCCATCTTTCTTCAGCATGGAAGTGATTGGAATGGTCAATTCAAAAAGTTTGATATGAATCTTCTAATGAAGTTTATTTTCCCAAAGAAGGATTGAATTCTTTTCTTAGTCCTTGAGATTGGGACCTTGTTGATGGCCACTACTCTTACGGATCAATCATCACTCATTTTTGTGACACAATGTGAACAAGAAACTTTGCCTTCTCGCACTCCAAAATGGCATTTCTTTGGATTGAGTGAGATGTCATATTCTCTACATATTATTATCATCTTCTAAAAGTGCAGCAAGTGATCACTTCTCTTTCTAGAAAACATAGTCACATCATCTTGGTAAACTATAATAATTTCATTAATTTTACAAGCAAAAGCAACATCCATTACTCTTTGAATGGTGGCTCCAAAGCATTCATCGGACTAAAGGACATCCCGACATAGACATAGGTCCCCAAGGAGTAGTGAAGGATGTCTTGATCCTTTCGACTCCTTCATCACAACTTGTTTATAACCAGAGAAACCATCCAAGGTGGAAAGCAACTTAGAACCGGTCACTAACTGCAGCATGTTCTCCATATTTGGAAAAGGATAATTATCCTTCATTGATGCTCAAATTAGATTCCTAAAATCCACACACAGCCTAATGTCACCATTTTTCTTTCTAACTGGTACTAGGTTTGCAACCTAAGAAGAATACCTTATGGGTTGGATAATACTTTCATCTCTTAGCTTCTTCAGTTCTTCCTACATTTTGAGGGATAAGAGTGGATTTATGGGCCCTTGTTTTACCCGAAGGACTTTGCATTAGACTCCAAGGGGATCTTATGTTGAAACAGTCCTCTCTGTATGATTTTATTTTAGAATAGGTCTAATCCATGTAATCTTGGTATTTTTTCAACAACTAAATGTATGACTACTTCTCCTCCTTCCTGAGATTACTACCCAACTTAATATTCCTTTGCTTCTCCATTGACTACTTCTCCTCCTTGCTGAGATTACTACCTAGCCAAATATTCCTTAGCTTCTCCATTGTGCCAAGTCATGCTCCTTAATATCCTTGAGGCTATCATGCATCATTAACAATGCGATCAACATTATAAAAATTTGAATCAAGAGCCACCAAACCTCTAGGAATGGTATTGGTCTTTAGTTGGAAAATACCCTTCCCAAAAAAGGTTTCTTTTCCTTTTATTGTACATACCATTGGCTCCCAATAAATACTTTGATCAAAAAATTCTCCCTTGTTCTATAGAAATCTTCTAATCTAAGCATTATCATCAAAAACTTGCCAATCTTTAATGTTGTCGGAGGACATAAGGTCTTGTCAATACCTCAACCTCATATTCACAATATGGGGACATTGTACAATTATCAAACCAAGACCCCAACACTACAAGCTTGTCTACCAAGTCATTGAATTTCCTATCATGGTGCACAATGTTGAATGAATCAAACATCTCAATGAAATCCCAAACTACATGTTTGTACTATTTCATTCATTGATTCTTTGTGGCATACAATTTTTGACTTGTTTTACTATTAATTATGAGTCTCATTTGACAATGATGTCCTTGACACCATATTTCCAAGCAATTCTTAAACCCAACAACAATGCCTCATACTCAAAATGTTGTTAGTGCACTCAAAGTTGAGTTTGAAAGAGAAACCAAATTTTCCCGACTGGAGAAAGAAACAAAACACCAAAGCACCATTCCCAAACATGGAGTAAGCTCCATCAAATAGTAGAGTCCAAGGAGAGCCCATTTTTTCAAGGCATTTGTATATTCAATCTTGTGCTCCTTTCTATCAACAAATCCCATGAAAGTCCCACAAAGTTATCTGCATCAACACTTGTGGATAATACCTCATAGGATGCATTGTTGGGATACTCAATAAAGTGCAACATTTTATTTTCTCCATACAACTTGACAAGGATGACCTCAATTGGAATGGTAGCATAGGACATATCCATTTGGACACTCCCACTAACACTTGCAGCCCATATTCTTGACAGTAGCATGCCCCAATTGGTTGGGTAGTCAACAATAACAACATCAAGTTTTAAGTTTTTACCTAGGTAAGCTGCAAGCTGCATAACTAAACCCTTCACACATCCTATTATTGGAACTTCTCTGGAGTCCATGGCAATGCACTTCCCATATGCATCTGTAAATTTAATGTTTAACTCATTCATGACCTCCAAAGGCATGACATTGCATGTTGCCCCTGAGTAAAACATGCAGTTATGCATCAGTTTGTCCTTAATGATAAAAGTGGTGAAGAATTGATCCACATTCATCTGAGAGTCCACCAAGGATGTTCCTAAATAGACCTCAGGTGGTTCATCTAGCTCTTTTGATGCTGGTGGTGCTTCTAGTTCTTCAATGACTAGTGGGACCTCCACAATGTTTATGTTTCTACCTAGGGCAATCTTCTCTTCTTTCAATCCCAAGAATTAAAATGCTCTCTTTTTGTGCTCAAGAATCCTAAGAAACTCAACAATTGGAATAGAGACCTTGATTTGACTTAAAACTTGGGAAAATTCATATGGGACATTCTTTAGCAACAAAGTATTGGAAGGAAAACCCAAACACTCATTAGGTGGTACATGGTTTTTGATAACTTGGGCATGAGGAGGGGTATGATTTTTGTTTGGAACTGCAGGGCTTTTGGTAGATGCCTCTTTCCTAGGTGACTCTTTAGGAATGTTTGAAATTAAGGGAGATTTTGGCTTGGCTTGAGGCCCTGCCCCTTTGAAAACCTTACTTCTTGTGTTATATTCCTTCTCTTGAGCAACCACAACATTCATCAGTAACTTCCTGTCTTCCTCAGATGGAATTCCTCCATCATAATTATTTATCATTAAAGCCCTCAAATATTCAAAGTCATTATTGGGAAATTAAAAAGCTTGTACATCATCTAATTCTAAAGTATGAGAGGGAGGAAGAATAGGTACCCTATGAATGCAGTCCCAAATAGTAGCAGCAGTATAGGCACTTATCACCTCAGTTGAAGTTTCCCCTTGTTGTGAGCTTGTGGAGCAACCCATCATATAGACATCATCATCATTGTCATCAGCTTATTCTTCTTCTTGTTGATCTTCTTCACAAGGAGCATGAGGCATGAAACATTTGTCACACCAATCAATGACATATGTCTCCTCCACCACAACAACTCTGACAGCTAAAGGATCAGGTACCATTCTGTTATCCCTGGCTTGGGACTATTGATTTCCAAATCCAATAGTTCCTTTACCTATGTCATCAGATCTTTGGTGATTTGTGAACCTATCTTGGCCTTGCTGCTTATGTTGACCTTGTGAGCTCTGCCCAATTCCCTTCTCAGCTCGGGCTAGCTTGTATGAAATTTCTTTGACAGCCCCTGCCAAAGTCTTCACAACTTCTTCCAAATTAGTAGCCTTGCTTGTTTGGGTTTTTTTGGGTTAACCAACTTTACACCTTCCCTTTTTGGAGGCTTTCCAATTTCCTTGATATTGTTCTCTATTTGCAAAGCCATGGTGAAGGCTTGCCTCAAATTTGTGGGGTTTTTTCTCTTAAATAATATGCAACATTTTTATCAAATGCATCAGTATATTTGATCAAACATGACTCATCACAAGGCCTTATCCTAGCAGGTAATATCCTCAAGGTATTATTAAACCTTGTGTTGAAATCATGTACTGACTCATTAGGATTATTTTTTATGTTTTCAAATTCTGTCACAAAAGAAATCTAAGGTTAGTTCTATCACCATACTACAATCTGAATGCATTTGTCATCTCATTCCAAGAATCAATAGATTTATCTATAAATTCTTTATACCAGTCCTGGAATCCTCTTCCAAGGTATGGATAAAAATTTGATATATACATCTTCATGCTCAATCTCAAAATCTTCCATCATATTGATAAAAAGCTTTAGATGCTGATCACCAAGTAATAGAATTGTTTCCTAGAACTTTGGCATTTTATTCCTTACATCTTGAGGCATTGCATTTGGATATTAAACCATTCCAACAAAATTTATAGGTCCAAAAGTTTTTACAACAAAAGGGGGTTTGGGTGGTGGCAGGGCCATGTTCCTTTGAGGAGGTGACCCTGGAGGGGTGAAAAATTGATGATGGATAGAGGGTCCTTGGAACACGGGAGTATAGTTTTCAAAATGGAGATCCCCAAAGGCCTTTGTCTCTCTGGAAATCTCTACCAACCTCACAAAAGATAGGAGTAGAGTGCGAGGCAAACCTTTCAAAATAAAATAAAGGCCCTCTACAAATGGAGAGTTCAATTCCACAAAGAGGCTACCTAATTCAGAGTCACTTGAATGGTAATCTTTAATGATAGGTTGATCACTTTCATTAATGGAGATCCATCTTTGTATGCTAATATCCAATACTCTCAAGATTTTCTTTTTTTTAGATTTTACTTTTCCTAGCTCTGGAAACAATGTCCTAGTAGGATCCCTAGCAAAGAAATATCTTCTTCCTTCCATCTTTACAAATATTAGTAACAAATTTGACTTTGACAGATTTTTAAGACATTGGTACTTATTAAGAATTAGATCAACAGGGATTCACCACTAAGGATTTCCACCTTAGTTGTGCAAATGCACTAAATATGATCTGTCAAATGTCCGAAACTAGAAATGGAAATATTCTAACCTTTGTTTACCTAGATTTATAAAATGAAAGCTAGTGCACTAGGTGAGAAGACTTAAAGGAATGCACATAGCACTTGGAGCATAAAAGAAGTGTTTTACAGGTTTTGAATGTGAACTAGATTCCACTAGGTCCCTAGCAATGACACTAAGAAGCATGTTGGTACCTAAATTTATCCTCCTTCAAATGCCGAGCAACATCATGGACTTCATGGGACACTTAGAGGTAGATAAATAATCATTTATGTTTTTTGTATCTAAAGAATCAATTTATCTAACTTTAACACTTAGGTTTTTAGAGGAGTGGGTAGCACCTTAAAAGGATGTGATCTCGATTCTAACTATTTTAGGTTATGCCTTTCAACCAAGGTAAGAGAACCTATTTTGTAACCTCTTTTTAGTGAAGGACAATGATGAATCCTTCTTTTGCATAAATTTTATAGAGAGGACCTTGGGAAAGTATGATCAACACACCTGCCCCACCTCCCACGAGAATAGGTAAATATTTCTTTAACCAAAATATAAGCTTCAATGGATGCCCAGATTAGCACTCTTTCACACAATATTTGAGATTCTATCCTAATGGCTCGAGTTAGAAAATCCAACAAAGAATCAAGATCTAAGACAAATCACTCCTAAGGTACACCCAGAGGCTTATAGGATAATCTCTCATCAATAGATGAAGAAAAGTGATTTTAAATCATTTATTCCAATCCTAAATGAAATCTCTTTTGAGAAATGAAATTGTAGATGCCACTATATCATCACTAGGATTGAGGCATGTGTGATTGAATCAGATTTTAATGCAAGATTGCAATGAAACAAGAAAACTACTTGCATACATTCGAAATAAAACAAACACATCTTGCTCAAGACAACACAGAATAACTCAAATTTGATTAAATTGATCAATGAGGGAAAGTTTCTAGAATATTCTAAGAGCTTTTCAATGGCTATACACTTGTAACCATCTTGACATGATCAGATTTTAATACAAGAGAGATATACAAGCTTCTCAAATGGTTTCTCAAAGATGATGAGCTCTGTCAAGCTTTCTATTAGAAAAATTAGTCCCGACCCCTAACACCCCAACCTTTGCACAAAAAAATTTGTTCCATTTATAACATTTACAATAGAGCCCCTTCTTTACAAAATAAAAAACCTTTAATGCATCATTGCATGCCATGATTTAGATTTAGATTCTTTGAATCAAATATGCAAAAGTCACTGGGTGCTCGAGGGGGTAGATCTCATCGAATATCTCCTACATTCAACTATTTCCTTTGGTAGATCACTCTTTCTTCAATTTACAACCACCTCTGCTCCTATCTATCAAATCTAGCTCATTGTGTGCTTGGGAGAAGAATAATAGAAAATCTGATCAAGCATGATAGTTAAACCCTTTTAATGGTGAAGGACGTCTTCTAGATTTCCCCACAAAGCTTAGATATCAAAATTAACTCCCCTCTCTGTTTGGCGTGTAGAAAGACCAAGAAATCATGGATATTCACACTTCCATGAGTGTTTCAATAAAATGGGGTGGGGGAGGGGAAATCGATTTAGACTCTCAACTGCCGTTGATCTTTACTTTGAATTTGCATGTCCATGGAAGATTCAAACTTTAAAATAGACTCGGGGGCTTTATTTGAATTTTTACAACTTTTGGAAAAATGGAAAAATTTCAATTTTTCTCCACACCTCCACCCTCGGGAAATGAGCCTGACACATGTCTAAATGTGGTTCGAGCGGAACCATGGCCAAATTCTACCATTTTACTCTCTTTTTGGAAAACGGAAAATTTTCCAAGTTTTCCCCGTAGCTCCACCCTCAGGAAATGAGCCTGAAATGTGTTCAAATGTTATTCGAGCAGAAATTTTTGAATCCTTTCTCCCAAAAGGAAAATTTTCCAAATTTCTCCTGAGAGTCTGCACCTCTGCCATTGACTGGGGTAAAACATTGACTATTTCCCTCATCGGGTTTATGGGCCATTTTGAGATTTTAATCCTTAAGAGGCAAAAAATTCAAGTTGCCTCCGATGATCTGCCTCCCCACCTCTTTGACTTTTAAAACTGCCACGTGTCACCATGGTGCCCTTTGAGATGGTTCCAAAAATTTGATACCTTGAATGAGCGCGGGCTCGCCACATGTCCTATTCCGGCAAGGTCTATGTGAATTCTCGAAGCTTAGTGGAAGGCACCACATGTCATGCTTCGAGGAAGTCTCCTTTGGCCATTGAAAAGTATAAGAAAAAATGCAAAGTGAGCGGAGGCATCCACGTGTCATCCGGCACTTCTTTAAAATTAAACTCAAAGGATAGTCCCTTAACATGTGTGGTTCCTCCACGTGTCTCCATGGCGCAACCTCAATATGGTGCCCAAAGTGGAGACCCTAAATGAGCGAGATCGCACATGTCCTATTCCGATAGATTGTTCCAACTACATAAAAATTTGTATAAGTTCGGAAAAAGCAGCGGTGGAAATCTCCACGTGTCCTCATGGTGCTAATCCAAGGCCAAAGCAAAAATTAGATCTTCAAATGAGCGTCGTTCCTCCACGTGGACACATTTTAAATTGGGGAAATCCATAGAAATTTTGAAGTACCCGGTGAGCCACATCCAACCAAAATGTGCCACATCCCTTATCGATGCAAGGATGTAAATTTGATCGGGAGAAACACCAATCAAACCATAAAATACAAACAAATGACCATTTGAGCCCGGAATGAAAATTTCTACAAGGAAAGAGAATTTAGAAATATTACAAGGCTCAAATGTGTTCCTCGAGATACATCCATTCATTTCTCTTCAATTATTTAGGACAAAAATGATAAGGAAGACAAATTCTGACCGTGGAGAATAGAAATCATGGGGAACTGAGTTTTTGATGAACAAAAACGGGGACCCAAATTGCGGACCTTTCCTAGAGGAAAAAAGAAACAAGGAGCAAACCATGGACCCCTAAGTGACTTATGACCCAGGAACAAATTTAAAATGGCAACAAAGATTAACCAGGCACAACACGAGGAAAATAAAAGTGACAGAGGCCACAAATCGATAGATTTTCAAAGGAAAATTGGGGCGAGATTATTTTGAGCACCAAAAGTCTCGAGAGTGGGTAAGTGGGAAATTACCCCTTTTTAACTTAAATGTTTAACTCTAAAGCATGGGTTGACCTTTTTAAAGGGTCACATTAGGGGATAAGAGAATGTTTTTCTAACCCATGTAAATAAGAACCTTGGTTATTATTTAGACCTAGTGATATTAAAAGCCTTGGGCATTTAATTGTTTTGGCCCCTTTGACCCTCTAAAATTAATTAAGGAATATTTAACTATAGTTTCAATATAATTGTTTATTAAATTAACTCCTACAAGAAATTTAACTATATTTGAATTAATTATACTCATTAATTTTGTAATGTGGATCTAATGTAAAAATTTCATTTATTAAATTATAATTGACTTTGAATATGTGTTGTGACAACTGTTGCTTGAAGCCTGGTAGTGGTCACACTTTTCAAAAAAATTATTCCATAATTTTTTTCTATCTAAACCTATGTTGTTCTTGGGTTTCGAGTGGTCATTTTAGTGGGCGTTACAAATTCTAAGGCTGTTATAATTTCATTATTTAAGACAAGATACAGAGAATTCTCAAAGAAAATTCAAACCCATCTAGATAACCATCCCTTTGAACCATGGTAGTGTTAATAGATGTGTTATTTTATTATTACCACATGAAACCTCTTTTTCTTTCCCTTTCAAAAATAGATAACTATACAAGATCCTATCACTCACTCATCTATCCATAGTGTAAAGTTTTTAAATTTTTATATCATCTAGTGGAAATTTTTGAAGTATTTGATGATATACATTTCTTTGGTTACTTCTATCTTATTCATAAACTAATATATGTGGAAAATTTATGTGTGTGTATATATATGTATGTATGTATATATATATATATATATATATATATATATATATATATATATATATATATATATATATGTATATATGTTTATGTATATATGTATATACATATGTATGTATATATATATATATATACATATATATATATATATACTATATATATACATATACATATATATATATGTATATATATATATATATATATATATATATATATATATATATATATATATATATATATATATATATATATATGTGTGTGTGTGTGTGTATATATATATACATATATATATGTATATATGTACTATATATATATATACCTATATATACATACACACACACACACACACATATACACACACACACACACACATATATATACATATATATATGTATACATATATATATATATATATATATATATGTACATATGTAGTATATATATATGTATATATATATATTCAAATATATCTACATGGAAACTTGTTTTGAAGTAAATTTTGTCCACTTTAAAATGTTTCAATAGTGTGTAATATATTTGAAAATAAATTAGTATCCACCCTTAACATACAAATCCTTCGTTAAGTGTGGTAAGTAACTTTGTGTAAACATGTTTTGTATTCATGTTTCTCATATTCCAATAGAAAGTGTGTAAATAATATTATATAAAGAAGACTACAATGAAGATATATATATGGTTAGAATTTTCTCTATGTAATAATGATGATTGTTTTAATAATTTTCCCTAAGCAATAAAAATATTTTTTAATAATTATGCATGTTAGTGATAATGCAAATAGATGCAAATAAAACAATAAAAAAACATAACATGGGAGGCATAGAAAAATAAATAAATATATATATATATATATATATATATATATATATATATATACGAGTACAATAGATAAATTCCTTGAACTACTACTTTCTCCCTTATGTATGTGGTATTCTCCTCCTCTTTCTATATATATGTTTATTCAAATTATATATTTCTTCCCCTAAATATGAATTATTATACCCAACTCACACAAGAAAAATAAAAATAGCTATTTCCCAATAAATAATACTTTCCCTTCTAAAAAGGAACTCAAAAGTGGGCGCTTAAAAGAGGATTCAGTATAAAATAAAATAGTCAAAGGTACCAAACCAAGATTATAATTTTAACACACCCACTTAATCTTGAGCCTCTACACACTCATATATAATCATCTCATACATTAAGATAATTCACACGAACTATTATATTCAGTTCAACAACTAATTATAGACCTCTAAAGTTGCATGGCTTGGTTACCATAGTTGATCTCCACTATATCAATGAGGCCCAAATTGTTTAAATATATCATTTGACAAAGCCTTAGTAAATATGTTATCAATTTTCTTCTCCGAATTACAAAATTTAATTTATATCTCACATTTTAAAAATAATTCTTAGATAAAATTATAGTTAGATTGCATATGATTTCTTCTTGCATGAAAAAAAGAGATTCTTTGACAAGGTAATGGAAGATAATTTATCAAAAAATAAATAAGATATTCTTTTTGTTCCTCTTGCAAATCTGATAGGATTCTCCTGATCCATATAACCTAACATGCAGTTGAATTTACATCTATATACTTTCCTTCAAGTGTGGAAAGTGAAAAAATTAGTTGTTTCTTTAAAGCACATGAAATGGCTCCTAACCCAATATTAAAAACATTCAAATATACTCTTTCTATCATCAAGACTACCTGGTCACTACTATCTATATATCTATCTAACTCAAATTCATTTACAAAGTATACAAAATTTCATAATTTCTTGTGCCATTAATATACCTCAAAATTATTTTATGTGTTTGTTATTGTGTATCTTTTAGAGTCTCCATGAACCTGGAAATCGGTATGACTACATATATGATGTCTAGTCTAATTGTAGTCAAGTACATCAAGCTTCATACCAATCTTTAATATCGTGTTTGATCCACATTGTTGCGCAATATTCCTTGTGCAATTTTAGACTCATTTTAGTTAATGCAGATGTTGGTTTTCTATCCAACATTATAAATATCTACAAAATTTCCATTGCATACTTATCTTTTGATACAAAAAATCCATGTTCCATTTGTTTGACTTCAATACCAAGAAAGTACTTCAACAAATCTAAATCACTCATCTCAAACTCCTTCATGGATGATTTGAATTCTTCCATGGACTTATTTAAATTTCAAGTAAATATTAGATCATATGCATATAAGACTATAATCATAATATGACCTTCTTTATTTACTTTTGATTTAACAAATATTAGAAATATGTTAAATCCTAATTAGTGGTCACAACACAATAAAGAAGAAATAAAGTATAGATCGATCTAAGCAATAAGTTAGATAAAATTGAAACCCTAGGTGCAAGAAAGGGAATAAGAAACTTAGCTTATTTTACAATAATCCCAAAGATATACTAATCTTGACAACCATTGGAAAAGGAAGGAAGATTGTTGCAACCAAACCTAGAAAATTACATAACTATCAAAAATGTTGGGACTAGGGTACATGGATTGGGTCGGGGTGCTTAGACACTGGGAATGGTTCTAGTACCTATGACTTTGTAGAACATTAGAAAATGATTTTATTATGTCACTTCAACATCGCTGCCCTTCACCGTTGATCACTTGTATGTAACACTAAGCCCTCAAGATTAACTTGTAACATGGAAACAAAAAGAGCACCTACAAAACCCCAAAACACATAAAATCCTAAATAGAAAAAGATGCAAATGGGGATCCAAACTGATCCCAGTGGTTAATCGATAAAGTGAGCTTGCAAATAAAAAATTCTCTACATTTCATACTCCTTGTAGTTCTTTGTGTGTGTGTAGAACCATGCCCTAGGTGGATCTTGTGCCAAATGCACTTGAATATAGAGAACTAGCTATATGTAGCAATGTAGATAGATGTGTGGATGTCAAAATGTAGTTCCCCTCCTATGAAGTGTATGTAGAAGAATGCAATCCCTTTTCCCTTGAATGATAGCTAGATAAATTATTTGATGATCTTAAAATTCCTTTGGACATGTAACATTAGGTGATGGTAGTAGATGGTTAGTGCTTAATCCTTTATTATGGTCACATAGTTTTGTATTTATATGATTCTCTTGTTTAAATTTCATAATTAACCACTAAAATTATGAACCATAAGAAAACAAGATGACCAACAACTAGAAGATGCCTAAAAGAGGTGAGAAAGATACAAAGAGGTTGGGGGAACCCAGATAGAATGAGGGTTCCGGGAATTGGATTTTTGGTCAAGGCGCTGGTGTCTAGACTTAGAAAATCTAAAGTATCAAAAGTCATATTGTGTAGTAGGGTGTGTAAGACCATGGAGGAAACCCAAAAAAATAAAAGAGGAAAAAAAAGTGTTCAATTGATCAAGACCTAGAAATGTACCACGAGTGTGTGATTTAGTGTCTATAACTCGTAATGCCCGCATTTTATAGACATAAATATAATAGTAATAATACCAAGATAATTTTTTTGACCTACATTTCTCACTACGCAACACCACAAGTTTCCAAGTACAGGAACTCAACAATGCATACGACACTTACATAAGTCATCGACTCACATAGACACATGACAACACTATATACATGTCAATGCCACACTTTCTCTAATGAACGTACACAAAGAATAACCCAACCACAAGAAAAGGGACTCAAGGATTGGAAAACCCACAACACATCATTACCATGATTACATCTTCATTACGATTAACATTCCAATAACATTATTATGTAAGAATAATTTTTTCCTTTTTCCACCTACAAATTCATAAGTTCATTCCACATTCAACTTATAGTTCAACCATTTAAGTTTTCTCTTTATCCCTTATGATGATCTCCATAACTTACATTATTATTTTCCATTATTCAAATTGCATACAAAGTTCCTAATTCTCTCGCTCTTATGCTAAAGGTTTGTTTCTCAAAATATGTTTAGTTGACGTTTAATTTTACCCTCATTATGCAAGGGGACCAACCATAAGTTGACGAGGGAGAAATAATACGATTCAAAGGAGGTGAAGGTTCAAGTTTCCCTTTCCTATAAAATTCCTTCCATTAGAAGCACATTTTTTTGTACTATGGTTGTTTTAGTTCAAAATTTAGTTTGATTCAATTAAGCATTTACATGACATAATTTTATTTTATTTTATTTTTAGTGGACTCTATATTGGCTCAAATGCCTAGTCCCACCAAGAACAAATTGTAACCATTCTTTACAAAAAGTCAATGCTTAAATCAACCATAAGGACTTCAAGAGAAAAATTTGTGCCTAAACCATTATCACATATACTCTTGTTTCTCATTTCATTTACATTGTTTCTTAGGTCTCTTTTTGGCGTCACTTTATAACATAAAGAGTTACAAAAGTACTTGTCTAGCATCTTGAAGAAGTATATGATTGGAAGTATTATAACTACACACGAACCCCAAGTTAACCTCCTAATCAATTGAGGTTTAGTTTAATTCCAATAACATCTAAGGATCTACGCCTCAACTATATATGAGTTTAAGATAAGAGGTCAAATTTATGCCAAACAACCTTCACGAAAGACCTAAGCTCTTTGTGTTGTTAGTAATCATTAGTGAAGAATCACAACACTCATGAATGGCATTGAGTCTAAGTGGGGTATTAGGTGCGATTGCAAAACATGGGACCATCTCTCAAGTTGTGGGACTTACAAAACTTGAGATGGACCTCCAGAGAAAAGTCGAGTTCTTGCTTCATAATCTACCTACCACAAGCTACTCCAGTGCAGGAAGAACCTATTCTAATCCTAATCTAACCATTCTAAGGAGACATGGAGAGAGAGAGAGAGAGAGAGAGAGGGTGAAAGATCATACACTTTATGGTGATACATCAGAAAAGGAAGTGGCGAGATACTCTGTTGAGGGAGAATGAAACAGGGAAAAGGGAACCGAGGAGGTCGGACACATAAGTGACATAGACACAGATCTGAATCCACCATCAAAACTCCATGAAGCATGACATATTACACCTACAAATGTGAAATACATGCATAGGAAGCAAACATGAGATAAAGAGGCACAAAGAAACAACAAAACAATGCCAAGGGTTGAAAGACACCACGAAACAAGATTTTATTACTCTATAAGGTGCACAAACTATTACATGGGTGCTCAGAGGAAAAAATATGCTCTCAAGTGTAGGAGAAGGCTTACATCTCAAATGGAGTCGGGAAATGACTTTGACAGAGTTTCCCCACATCCCAAAATGTCTCTCCCTTCTCAAATGAGAAGTGTTACAATATATAGACAATGAAAATCAAAGAGAAAGAAGAGAAGCTCGATTTTGCTCTTAAATCTCAACCACCAACCATCAATTCCCCTATGAATGCACCTATAATTTGTCAAGTCTAGTTCCCTATGTCTATTCGGCATGTTGAAGAAGGAAGAATGACAGATCAAATCAAATCAGATATGGTAGTTGAAAGCAATCAAATTCTGCATTAATGGCCTGACAAAGACATTTTCACCCACCTAACCTTGTCAAAATTAAATTTTCAAGCTACCATGGAGTAGATGAGGTCGAGACCTTTCCAACAGTGCCAAATTTGTTGAATTTTGGGCACTAGATCAAAATATATGTTCATTTGAATATTTGAGTCAGTCTATACAAAAATGTCAAAAACCAATTAGTAGATTGAGTCCGTGGGCCCAAAACTCACTTTGCACATTTTGGCACCAAAAATACAAAATGTAAAATTACCCCGCAGCCCCGTAATTCATTTTCCAAAAACCATCTTTCAGCCCGCTGGTCTGCATTTTCCAATTCGGTAAAAAGTATTCCCAGTCCGTCGGTCCGCATGTAATTTAAAACTAACACGTGGCTCCTTGGGAATCATCAGAAGTGTTGTTCATTTTTATACTTTATGCCCTTTTAAGTCAAAAATTTTGAATTGCCTCCGATGACCCGCCTTCCCGCCTTGACTTTTCAACATGGATACGTGTAGAGTTAGCACTAGTTTAGGGACTGCTTTTAGATTTACCTTTTGAAGCTGCACCAAAGAGACAGATGGTGCCTTCCATGGCTTGTGTTGTTTCTTTGTATTTGGATAAGTCCCTTTTTGCTTAGTGGGGCCATAAGTCTGACTTTGGACACATGGAGCCTTTGTGCTTGTTTGGAAACCTGCTCCAAATTTTACTTTTGAAGTAGCATCATGCTAACACTTGGCTCCTTCCGTATGGCTTTCCTCTTCTTTGACTATTCAACCCCGACTATGTACCTTTTGGAAATGGGACATGTGGCATGTAACACCCACTAAAAACAACCCACTTGAGACCCAAGGAACAACCTAGGATAGATAGTTAAATTATGGAATTTTTTTAAAAGTGTCTTCAACAAGGCTAGAAGACAACAATTGTCACAAACAAGGTTCCAAATCAATGCTAATTTACTAGGTTACTTTTTTTTCTTTATTAACAATTATTAAAGGTCATAAGGTCAAAATTTAGGGTTAGAAAGTTCAATTGGGTTAAGAGGGTAATTTCACCACTACACCACTCTCTAAATCTTTGGATTAAAAGTTTCAACTTGATTTTTTTCACAATTAACACTCTCAAAACTTCCCTAAAACATTCCCATTTTATAGGAAATTTCATCACCTTTCCAATGATATCTGAGAAGTCCTCCTAACTCCTTGTATTTCAAACGTTATGGGTCGACGAGACTTTGGGTGAAACTTTTCCCCAAGAGAGGGCTGCGGGCCCAGGGGGAGAAATTTTTCCCCAGGGGTGGGTCTGCGGGCCGAGAAGAAATTTTTCCATGGAGGAGTCAGGGTTGGCGGGGGCTGCGGGAGATGTTTTGGAAATTTCCCACGTGGGGCGAAAAGTCACCTTTACACCCGCGCTCCCACGAGTCCATGCAAGTCGGTGGCACCTCCAAAGCCAAGGCAGGTAAGTGGGGCGGCGGGGATAAAATATTTTTAACACCTAGAATGGTGATAAGAGGTAAAATTATCCCATGCCTTGTGATGCCACGCGGAAACTCCCTGATTGGCTACGGGTCGTGGGAAAATGTAGAAATTTTTCTCAAAAATTTTCAAAAATGCAAAAGCGAAAGGAATGCACTCCTTAAAGATCGACACCTTGCGATGCCATGTGGCAGCTCCTAATTGGCTACGGGTCAGTGGGAAGGCATGGAGGAAACTTAGAAATATTTTTAGAAGTGCTAAGTTTAAAAAGGATTTTCCCTCTGCAAGTTCTCGTGCTGCCACGTGGCAGCCTTTGATTGATCATGTGTTTAGGAAGAAGGCGGGGAGAATTAGGAAAAATTTCCCAAAAATTTTTTAAGCGCTAAGGGAAAATTTGGGCCCCCGGGTCCGCCAAGGAATTTTTTTTGCCATTTTTTTTACAGTTAGAATTTTTTTGACGCCAAATGAAGAAAAACTTCAAAAGGTAACTTTTGATAGAGAGCTCTGTTATGGGAAAATGAGGACTTTCGGAATCTCTCGATGTCCTCTTTAGACAAGAATCATTAATATTTTTATTTTTATGAATTTTAAATGGTCAATTCTGAGAAAATGTCTTTCTTTCGCTATTTTAACAAGTGAACTGGTAGTTTTAACTTATCAATTTTGTTCAAATTTGTCATTAATTCTTTTTCCACTTTCCAAACAGGCATGGAGGATTTTACTTGGAATATTTTAGGATAGATTGTAAGTTTAAGTTTGCTTGATTGATTTACATTCGAAATTTATGAATTTTATACAGTAAGAAGTCTAAAATTTTGCCTTTTCCCGATTTGAAAGGTTCTATAAAATTTTCATAAGTATTTTGGTATGTTTGGGGTTGTTTTGACCTTACAAATAAAATTTGATATTTCATTTTGTCTTTTTGATGTTAGGTCATTTTATTCAATTTTGATTAATAATTACCGTAAGATGAAAGTTATTGTTATCAATTTCACCCCTCGTGGTCGAATTGATAACATACATCAATTCTCAAGTCGGGAAAATTGATTAATCCAGAGGCAAAAATCATGTTTCTAAGGTCCCTTGAAATTTTTCTAACTCCCCTGTCCTAGGTGAAAAGAACAAGCTCTGAGAAAATGTGAAAAAGTTGCAGAAAATAAGCTTGGGCCAGAAAAATTGTGAAAATCGGCTAAGTCCTAGTCCCTAGAAGGACATTCGGGACATTTGGGACGTCAAGGCGCGAGATCGGCGAAAAGCCTACAGGCGGCCCAAGCAATGCAAAGGGACAGTGGGACAAATGGACGTGAAATGCCGGCGGATGAAAGAGAAGAAAATTTGTCCAAGTCCTTCACCGAGGCAAGCGGGACAAGAGTACGGAAGGAAGACCCGAACCGGCCGGTTCGGCAGAAACAAGAAACTTTCGAACCTTTGGGACATCGGGCCGTGAATGCACGAAGGACGCAACGCGGCCGGTTCACCGAAACAAAAAAATTTAAGCACAAGGACAAGTGGGACAAAGGGGACGTAAGGGGACTGGATGGGCCAGAAGGAGCGAAAGCCAATCGAGATAACGCCACGTGTCAGCTTTGGAGAAAGGGACATGGAAGCCCATTTCGGGTGAAGCTGGAAGAATTTGTCCCAGGAAAAGTTTGGGACACATCCGGGACAAAAAGGATGTGGTGGATGTGAAAATCCGGTAGGCCCGTGGGCGAATCACGGCATGACACGTGTCGTCGAGGAAAAAAGTCCAAAAAGTCAAAGGGGTGACTTTTCGAGCACTAATCAAACCAATGAAATAGTGCCACGTGTCCAAGTTTAAGGGGCCCATAAGAAAAATCTATGAAAAGGTGGAGAGAGGAATTGCTCAGCGTGGACGAGCTGCCACGTGTCGTCCAGATGGTAGAGCGCGGGAAAAGAAATTTAAAAATCCGTTTTCGCTGTTTTGTGCCCTAAATCTTCAGACCTTCATATCTTTCGATCCAGAGCTCGGATTTGCACGTTCTTTATATCAACGGAAAGCTGTTGAAATTATCTACATGATTCTAGGGTCAATCTTGCATTTTGGTGTAATTTGGAGGAGAAAATTAAGAAAATGTCTCGGCGTGTGTAAATGTTTCAACAACCAACTTTAATACGTGACTGACTCGCCGCTCTGTTAGACAAGACCCGCCGTTTTGCAGGATCCGCTTGGATCATAATGAGATGATTTAAATGCTACCAAGAAGTGGTTGGAGCAGATTCTGAATTTCCCCTCTCTCCTCTCTCATTTCTTGATATATATTGTAAAGAGGAGCCCTTTTAAGAGGTCGGACATTCTTGTTTTGCATCCTCCCTTCTTCCTGCTTGCAAAGAGAATTTGTGGAGCTTTTCAAACCTCCCATATGGATTGTAATGCCAGTTTTTGCCTCTTGGCCACTGCAATGTACTGTATCGACTCTTGAGCAATATATATATGTTTGTGATTGATTCTCAACCCTCTCATGTATTCATTGTTGTTATTTTGATCTCTTATTGCAGTTTGGTTACATGTGCATAGTGTTTGTATTGCATCTATGTAGTCTATGTTAGATTTGAAAAACAAGTGTCTAACATTCCTTGGTGCATCACCCTGTAGTTTAGGTTTTATTTATGCATTTTCTCACCCTGTCTCCTTGACAAGTTAGATTAGGTTTTAGTAAACCCTCTGCATTTTTGTGTGCATCGAGCAGGAGGAATAGGAACCGGCCTTCTCACGGAGAATCCTTTCTCATCTTTACAAGTCCCACACTTGGAGAAAGGATTCCATGTTGTGCAATCTGCTTTGGATGCTGAACATCAACCTAGAAGCACGATCGCATCCGGGGAGTCTTTGTGAGTCTGCAACAATAGTTTTGGCACGCCGGTGGGACACTAGAGGTCTCATTTTTATTGCAGCAAAGTTGATATGCATCTGCTGCAGTTTTCTTGCTTATAAGAGCTATTATTTGCATATCTGGCGACTCGAGGGAAGAATCAAGCTGGTTTGATGGTGCGGGCTGAAAACTCATGAGAAGAATCACCACAAGGTCAAGAGTGGAGAAGAAGAAGGTGTTGTTTGAATACTGCGAGTTATCTCGAGAAGAAGGCAAAGAGGAAGAAGGATTCAAAGGTCTCCATCTCCACCAAATAGAACTCTCTCAACTCCTCCACCTGACAGGCCTTTCTTTCAATATACAAGGGTTTTAAGACCAATCAGAATGGCTCAGAACAACCCCTACGTCAACTTCACAGGCAGCAGCCCACTTGCTCTCAATGCACAACATCCGAGTTCTATTGCGGCCTTGAAGAACATTCCCTACTTCTTGGAGAAAATCGGACTACTCAAGGTGATCATGTTAAAGATATTGCTAACCTTTGTGCAATCCATGAAATCGATGAAATGCAAGTGGCTGTCAAATTACTGGCATCTTCATTCAAGGGTAAAGCATTGCAATGGTTTAGGAGCCTTGGGGCTGGTTCTATTACAAACTGGAATCAGCTGTGCATTGCACTTCATGAGCAATTTGGAGAGAAGGGAGACAACTTGTCTCTTTTGGAGCAGTTGACAACTATCAAGAGAGCCCCCAACGAGCAGCTGACTGACTTCAACTTCAGATTTCAAAGGTCTTGGGATAGGATTCCAGTGGCAGTCAGGCCAATAGCAGGAGGTGCTTTTCTATATTACCTTAAAGCTTTGAATTCTGATATTTCTATGTTAATTCAGTCCATGGGAGGCACAACAATCCCTATGGCTTATAGCATTGCCATTAGAGCTGAAAACTATCTTATTCAAGTTGGTAAAGTGGCTCCTAGGCCTCCATGCCCTTGTATCCAAACTTAGAAAATCCAAGCACTAGTCGAAGCACCCACTTTGGCTCCTGTTCCCTCCTAGAAATCGAGTTCAAATGAAGCTTCCACTTCATCTCAAGTGCTTCAAATGAACTCAAGAGGTCATGAAGCAGTTTGCAAAATTTGGGAAATGAGTGGTTACTATTAAGAGGTAGCAAGCCCAAGGTTTCAGACCTTCTTATCAACCTCAAGCTCAGCCTAATAGGCAGCCATACCAACCACAAAGACCACCTAATCCAGCTGCAAATATGAATCAAAATCAAAGCCAAGTAAGGCCTCCTGCCAATAGACCATTCCAGCCCTATAATCCAAATGCCATATCTGCCTCTAAGGCATTAGTGCCAACACAGAACAACATTGCTCAGGAATATGATTGGTGTTTTCCATGCATGCACGAGCCTCACAACCAATCCATGTGCTTGATGGTGCTCTCAATCAAGCACTAATGGTGACAACTACCGGTGTGGAGGCGAGGTAGTCGAGAAACAGCCAACAACTGAGAAACATTCCAACAACAATCAGCCCCAAATGACACTACATTGGTGAAATGGCAAGCAGAAGATTTCTGTGGCATGAATCAGGTAGTTTCTCAAGGTGTTGCAGCCAACACAAGGTCAAAAGGAGAAATTTGGGTGAAGAACAGCCATTAGCCCCTGACCCAATCCACAACCTTCCATGGCTCCACAAATGATTGTGCAAGCGAGTCTAGTTTCAAATACACAAGGGGCAGCCAAGAACAAGCCCCCTAGGCCAACTCAAATGCCGCTATTTTGCTGCCCACGTGCAGGGAGTAAACGTGTAAACCAAAGGACAACAGAGAGATTCTTCATCACCATTCAGTATCATTGATCAGATGAAGAAGACAAACGTTAACATATCAATGTGGGAATCCCTATCTATCCCAGGCCAAAGAGATCTGCTGCAAGCTGCCATGAAGGATTGGACAACTTCGAATCAGCGGGTTCAGATGCAAGACAAAGTGCTTACAAATGTTGCCCAGCCTGAAGGAAGTCATGGAGGACAACAAGGTAAAATGTTGAAGCCCCCTCCTTTCTATGTTTCATTAATCATTGGGGATAAACTAGTACACAATTGCATGATTGATTCGGGGCAAGTAGCTCGTGATGCCCAAGCAAATAGCTGATCAGTTGGGTCTCGAATATGAAGTAATATCTAAAGGGTAGTGCGCAATTGGATGGGACAGCAATAGCAACAGTTGGAGTGATTAAAAACTTGAGTCTTACCTTGCATGCATGTCCAAATGTTGTTGTCTTACAAGATGTATCAATCATAGACCTTCCACCACTCTTTGCCCTTTGCTTGTCAAGGGACTTCACAGCCAAGATTGGAGGGTATTTGTCTGCTGATTGGTCTCACATGCTGTTTAGAACAAGGTATGGAACTAAGGCCACAATCAGATCTGAACCCATTGCAAACTTCCATATTGAGCCTTACACCCCAAGTCAGATTAATGCCAATTGCTCAGCATTTGATCAAGAAGATCACCCTAGTACTGATGAGGCTGACACCAAGGTTGGAAGTATCCCGGACCTAACTCTTGATGAATGGGCAAACAAGATACATGCTTTTGATCCCTATCAAGAAGTAGAAGAATCATTTAGGAGTCTATTGTATACTGAAGAAAATCAACTGTTCTAGCATCACCAAGCCAAGCCATAATGATGACAACGAGGTATGGCGGCTGTTTTTGATGGATCAAGGTAGGCAAGGTGCGGGAGGTGGAGCCATGCTTGTTTCACCCCAAGGAATAAAGTACTATTCAGCTTTTAGATTTCAATTTGCATGCTCAATAACAACTGCTGAATATGAAGCCTTGGTGCGAGGGATGCATTGGGCAATCAAAGAGAAAAATAAAGAATCTGCAAGTCTTTGGGGACAGTGAATTGATTGTAAATCAGGTCAAGGGACGGCATCTTTGCCAAGAATGATCTACTCGGGTGCTACAAGAACAGGTGTGGGACCTCATGGAAGATTTTGAAGGTTTTGGCATGAATCCATTCCCGGGAAAGAGAATCAAGCTCTTTGCAGGCTTGCGGCGGTAAAGGGGCAGCCTTTGACATTACGAAAAGCATTCAACAAGACAAGGTACTGACCAAACATCCACGTGATTGTGAGGCCTTGGTCCGGATAACAATGTCAGTTGGCAAGTGTTTGAGAATGACCAGCAAATCGTCAATTTCCTACAAGAAGAAGCTGAGTTCTCTGCCTAGGAATCAAGACAAGTTGCATCAGCAGTATGGTGACCAAGTGGTGCAGTTGAGAACTAACAAATTACCAAAAGGCCTCATAACCTTGGAGTCAATCTTCAACCCGAATGATCAGTTCGGAAGGAGAAGGCAAACATTCAAGTAAAGGGTGAGGATTGAGCCTATTTTAGTGGAAGAAGGCAAAACATTGCAGATTGGCAAAGTAAGTACCTCACAAGAGAAATCTGATTTTGTTCAGCTTTGCCAAGAATTTCCAGATGTCTTCGCTTGGAGCTATGAAGACTTGAGAGGATTCAATCCAAATTTGGCACAACATACCATAGAATTGGATCCAGATGCTAAGCCCATCAGGTAGAAGTAGAGACCAGTCAACCCTCACATTGAGCCTCTGATGAAGAAAGAGCTAAATAAGCTAATAGAGGCAAGCATTATATTCCCGATCAAGCACTCAAGCTGGGTTGCTAACTTGGTTCCGGTCAGGAAGAAGAGCGGAGAAATCAGGTTGTGTGTGGACTTCCGAGACCTCAATAGGGCATCTCTCAAGGATCATTATCCACTCCCTTCCATGGAGCAAATATTGCAAGTAGTATCCGGTTCAGAGAGATTCTCTCTCCTAGATGGCTACTCAGGGTATAATCAGGTGATGGTAAAAGAAGAGGACCAATTCAAGACAGCCTTCACAACTAAATGGGGCACGTATGCTTACAAGAAGATGCCATTTGGGCTGTCAAACGCTGGTGCTACCTTTCAAAGGGCAATGGACATGGCGTTCAAAGGCTTGATCAACAAGATAGTGCTGATATACCTTGATGACATCACTGTATTCTCCAAGAATGCAGCAGACCATCTCTTTCACCTCAGGCAAGTGTTTCAGAGGTGTAGAAAGTTTGGAGTGTCTTTGAACCCCAAGAAGTGCATCTTTCTTGCACATGAAGGAAAGCTCCTTGGCCATATTGTCTCGAAAGAGGTGTGATTGACCAGAGAGAGTTGAAGCCATAAACCTTTGCCATTGCAAGTCACAAGAAGGCTCTTCAAAGCTTCTTGGGAAGGATCAATTTTGTCCGCAGGTTTATCCCAGATTTTGCAGCCCTTGTCAAGCCCATCACCAAAATGTTAAAGAAGAGCATGGCTTTTAAGTGGACAGCAGAAGGCAAGGAGAGTTTTGAGGCAATCAAAGAAGCTATCTCTCAAGCACCAACTCTCATTAACCGGACTTCTCAAGGATTTCATCCTCTATGCATTTGGAGGTGATGACACTATCTCTGCCATTCTAGTATAGCAGAACAAAGATAATGATGAGCAGCCGATTGCCTTTTTCAGCCAGAGCCTAGATGACTGCGAGGTGAGGTACTCTTTTATTGAAAAGCATGTACTTGCAGTAATCAGAAGCTTGAAGAAATTCAAGCATTTAGTCTCAAACAACAAGGTCGAGTTCTTTGGTCTCACATCTTTGGAGTTAAAGACTTCCTCCTCAACAAGGATTTGAATGAGAAAAGGGTAGGTTGGATCACCCGTGTCATGGAGTATGACATTGATATCAAGATCACCAAGCTGGTAAGAGGAAAGAATTTGTGTGAGCAAGCTATTGGTTTTGGGAAGCAAAAGGAAGTATGCAACGAAGAAGAGGCTGTTTTGACAGTCCAGGACAATCATGAGCCAAGTGGCAATCAAGAAGAAGACGATGCTTCCCCCACTCCTTGCTGGACCCAAGATATTATGCACTTCCTAGGTATCAGGCCAGTGCCCCCTAGAGATGAACAAGACCCAAAGGAGACACTTCAGGTTGCAGGCTGTTCCGTATGCCATTGTTGATGGAGTTTTGTTCAAGAAAGACGTGAATGGAGTGTTGCTGAGATGCATTAGCACAGATCAGATTCAAAGGGTGTTGGAAGAGTTTCATGGTGGACCAGCTGGTGGCCATTTTGCACCAAGAGTGACAACTCTAAAAATCATGAAGGCTGGTTATTATTGGCCTAAAATCTTCAGTGATTGCTATGCATGGATCAAGAGGTGTAAGAATTGTGCATTCTTCACAGGAAAAGAGAAGTTTGCTGCCCTTCCATTGCATCCAATCTCAGTTGACCAGCCATTCATGCAATGGGGTTTGGACTTCATTGGAGTCATTAACCCCAATTCAAGCCAAGGGCATAAATGGATTTTGACAGCCACCGACTACTTCACCAAATGGATAGAAGCAGTAGCACTCAAAGAGGCAAATGAGTCTAGCATCCTAGACTTTTATGAGGGAATAACAACCAGATTTGGTGTACCTACCACAATAATCTCTGATAATGCATTGGCATTCATTGGATCTAAGGTGAGTGAGTGGGCCGTCAAGAGCGGTATTTACTGAGCACTTCATCGAACTATTACCCTCGGGGTAATGGCGGGCCGAGAGTCTACAAACAAGAACTTGTTAAGGATCATTAGGAGAACTCTTGATGAGAATCGAAGTCTTGGCACACCAAGCTGAAATCAGCCTTATGGGCTGATAGGATCACTCCCAAAAGATCCACGAGGTAACTCTCCATTCGAGGCTTGTCATGGAGAGAGGCAATCTTGCCCATGTCACTTGAGTTACCAACATTGGAACTCATGAAGCAGCTGGAGTTACTTGAATTTGAGCCCATGGAGGTGAGATATGCAGAGTTGATGGAGCTGCAAGAGATCAGAAATCAGGCATCCCAAGCAATGGAAAAGGATCAAGCTTTGATCAAGAAAACCTTCGATAGAAAGGCCAAGGATAGATCTTTTCAAGTTGGAGATCTAGTGTTGAAATGGGATGCGGACGAGAGAAAGCAAACCAGGAAGGCATTCAAAATTTGATGCTATTTGGAGTGGCCCATACATGGTCACAAAGTGCAAAAGTAGCAATGCTTTCAATTGGCCTCATTGGACGGTGAAGAACTGCAGATTCAGTAAATGGAATCTATCTCAAACATTACTACTGAAAATAAAAGGTTCACCCTTGTAAATATTAGTCTAGATTTCAATTCCTCTAAGTGCGTATGCACATTGTCTTGTTGTAGTTAGGTTTTGATTTCCTAAGTGCTTTGGTACGGTTTTGTTGCTCTGGATTGAGTTTTCTGATTCAGCGTGCTCTCGGAAGGAGTTGCGAGTATCGAGGGCTCATTTAGGGTCATTGCTTATGACTCCATGCCCAATGGATCGCTAAAAGGCCACTGGTCTTTTCATCTAGCAGGCAGATGACCCCGTTGAGTCACCAAATTGTTATCCAATTTCACCCCCTCAGGGTTGAATTGATAACATACATCAGAATTCTCAAGTCCCAGGAAAATTGATTAATCCAGGGAAAAAATCATGTTTCTAAGGTCCCTTGAAAATTTTCTAACTCCCCTATCTAGGTTGAAAAGAACAAGCTGCGAGAAAATGCGAGAAAGTTGAGAAAATAAGCTTGGGCGAGAAAAATTGTGAAAATCGGCTAAGTCCTTGTCCAGAGACAGTCGGGACATTTGGGACGACAAGGCGCGGATCGGCCGAAAGTTTTGAAAAGCCTACAGGCGGCCCAAATAGCAAAGGGACATCTGGGACAAATGGACACGAAATCCCGAATCGGTGAAAGAAAGAAAATTTGTCCAAGTCCTTCACCGAGAGCAAAGCGGGACAAAGTACGCGGAAGACCGTGAAAGCCGGAGGTTCGGCGAAACAAGAAACTTTCACTGCTTTGGGACATTTACGGGCCATGTGAAGTGCGCGGAGGGCGTGAACCAGCTGCGGTTTCACTGAAACGGAAAATTTTAGCACAAGGACAAGTGGGACAGGGGCGCGCGGGGAGCGGATAGCGAAGGCGAAAGCCAATCGAGATAACGCCACGTGTCACTTTGGCGAGAAAAAGGGGCGTGGAAGCCCATTTCGGGTGAACGGAAGAATTTTCCCAGAACAGGTTTGGGACATCGGGACAAAAAGGGCGTGGTGGACGTGAAAATCCGGCGAGCCGTGGACGAATCATAGCATGACACGTGTCGCCAAGGAAAAAGTCCAAAAAGTCAAAGGGCGAGTTTTGAGCGATCAAACCAATGAAATAGTGCCACGTGTCCAAGTTTAAGGGGCCCACAAGAAAAACCCGTGAAAAGGTGGAGAGAGGAATTGCTCAATGGACAGAGCACTGCCACGTGTCGTCCGGATGGCGAGAAGCGGGAAAAGAAATTTAAAAATCTGTTTTCACTGTTTTGTGCCTAAATCTTAGATCTTCATATCTTTCGATCCAGAGCTCGGATTTGCACGTTCTTTATATCAACGAAAAAGCTGTTGAAATTCTCTACATGATTCTAGGGTCAATCTTGCATTTTGGTGTAGTTTGGAGGGAGAAAATTAAGAAAATGTCTCTGACGCGTGTAATGCTTCAACAACCAACTTTAATCTGAGAGATGACTCGCCGCTCCTGTTAGACATGGCCCGCCGTTTTGCAGGATCCACCACTTGGATCATAATGAGATGATTTAAATGCTACCAAGAAGTGGTTGGAGTAGATTCTGAATTTCCCCTCTCTCCTCTCTCATTTCTTGATATATATTGTAAAGAGGAGCCCTTTTAAGAGGTCGGACATTCTTGTTTTGCATCCTCCCTTCTTCCCTGCTTGCAAGAGAATTTGTGGAGCTTTTCAAACCTCCCATATGGATTGTAATGCCAGTTTTTGCCTCTTGGCCACTGCAATGTATTGTATCGACTCTTGAGCATATATATATATGTTTGTGATTGATTCTCAACCCTCTCATGTATTCATTCTTTGTTATTTTGATCTCTTATTGCGGTTTGGTTACTGTGCATAGTGTTTGTATTGCATCTATGTAGTCTTTGTGTTAGATTTGCAAAACAAGTGTCTAACATTCCTTGGTGCATCACCTCTGTAGTTTAGGTTTTATTCTATGCATTTTCTCACCCTGTCTCCTTGACAAGTTAGATTAGGTTTTAGTAAACCCTCTGCATTTTTGTGTGCATCTGAACAGAGGAATAGGAACCAGCCTTCTCTGGAGAATCCTTTCTCATCTTTACAAGTCCCACACTTGGAGAAAGGATTCCATGTTATGCAATCACACGGTGGATGCACGAACATCAACCAATTTACAACTTTCATAGCCCATACAGACCATATTTTCATCACAAATAATATACAATATCATCCACTTCAAGTGGGAAAAGTTGACATTAAGAAATTATCTAGAGTAAGGATTGTCAAATTGTCTTCTTTCTCAGCCTTAGGAACAATAGTATGAATTTCCATCATTATCCAATTTGGTCACAACAGAACAAGGAAAAGGCAACACTCTCCACCCAACCAAGAAATCCAATGAAAAGGGAGAAGCGATCCTTCTTCATTGGCCCCCGAGCCCCAACCACATTGCAATAAGAAATGTTTTTTTCAACTCATGGCAACAATAGGCTTCCACAACACAAAGACAAATTTCTCATTCAAAACATAGTCCAAAACAAAACTGCAGTTTTCCACCACGAACAAAACAACAAACAACACTCAGGCTTCATCATGTAATCCAAAGGAGAAAGAAACTATGGGGGATGCTACTTATGCCTCCCAAAGGGGAAATGGGTATCACCACCTGATTTCAACAACCTAAATATAGTATATCAAATCCCTGACATGCCCTTATGCCTCCCCCAAGTACCTCTTATTCCTCACATTTCCTTATGCCTCCCCAACCTCTTATGGCACCCCATAACAAGTAAAGAAATGCAAGTTATTTCTTTGTAAGGTGGAACCCAAATCCCAACTCCCTCCACACTTATACCTCCCCAAAACACCTTGTGCCTCCCACAAAATAACCCCATAGTCTTCTCCTACACCATACCTAGGCCATCTACCCAACATCCCACAAACATGCCAAAACATTCACACATTAACATTTACATTCATAAAAGAAGAGCATTTCAAGAGCCAAGCTCTTACCTCTCCATGATGGAGTTTCCCAAGTTCCAAACAATAGTTGTTTCCAAGTCAAACAATCAAAAATCCACCAAAAACAAGCATGCAACAATATTCAAACTTCTCCAAAAACAAGAGCTCCCAAAATAGCAAGGAATTCACCTAAGAATGAAGTCTCTAAAGTGAAGCAACCCAAAACAAGGAAAACAATTCAATTTTATAGAAGAGGGAAGAGAAGAGGATGAGGTGGATCCATGTAGGATGCCACATCACACATCCTAAACCCCAACCCAAAAGTCAACTTCATTCTCCAATGCATAATAAATAGGTGGGTGAATAATATGATAGTTTACTTACACACTCAAATCCAACCCACACCCCAAAGGACTGAAATTAAATCATGTAAGAAAAGTGCAATTAAAACCTACAATTAGCTTCTCAAAAAGCATTATAAAAGTCTAATCTCAACTCTCCAACCATAGGTATGGTTGGTAATAAATTTAAGAGGTATGGGACAAGTTTAACTTGTCCCACAAGCCTCTCAAAATCAGCCTCCAAGGACAAATTCGAATTTCCAAGAAGGTGGAGTGTTTCACACTCAAAAGTTAACTTACACATCACTTACACATCTCTTACAACACTTTAATTCAAGGCCAACAACTCTATTAATTACTTTCTTATGACATATTTTAATTAATTAACTTAACAACATGATTACTCACAATATTAACACCACATTAATAAATAATGAAAGGGGTAAGTGCACCACAAAATAAACACATGCAAACATCAATAAAAAGGAACCAAATAAATAAATACACATAACCCTTGGTCACATTTAAAGGTGATCCCCCCATGGGAATCCCTAACACACAAACACACACAAACAAATACTAGTTGCCATGGTGACCTTGTTGAATTCATCTAGAATTCCAATGTGGTTGGTCTCAATCCCCGATGTTTGTTGTGATATTTTTAACTACACAATACAAATACCCCTTCGGCCTCGTGGCCATATAAGAACATCCAAATGAATATAATATAATTTCAAAATCATATATATATATATATATATATATATATATATATATATATATGAATCACAACAACATCCTAGACAATCAACAATATCACTTACAATTTCATCAACAACTATATAATCATCAATTTTAAATTCAATTTTCTTGGTCTACTCAATATATCCAAATATCACATGTCCTAACAACATCCATATATATATATATATATATATATATATAAACCATGTCCAACAACATGTCAACATCTATATAAAATGTCTCTAACAATCATCATGCATCATATATGAATCAGAGTCAACAATAATCCATGATCTAACATCTAACACCATACTAAATCAAAACTATAATAATGTCCATAATATAGTCAGCAATATCATGATCAATATCAAAAGTGTCGAAGGGAAGTGGGCACTACATCCCCCTCCCCTTAGACTCGACTTCCTCCTGGAAGTCACTAGAAAGAGAGATAGGAACAAATGCAATAGAAAAAGGATCACTCCATTATGGGATTGCTTGCTTCAAACAAGTGTGGGTCTATAGAACCTAAGTTTGGTCCAATGCAATTCAGCAAGAAGAAGGGAGATTGCAAGGGATGAGTTCTAAACTTTTTGCATGCAAGGCTACGAACACTTAAATCTAGAGAGTAAATTTACGCTATCAACCAAGATACCACACATAACAATATAACATGAAGAGTTCAAAAGAGTCTTAAGAGTAACCACCAAGTAGAGGAATAATAAGGAGAATTCCATGAGTTTGAGAATGACCACATAGTTTCCCAAGGAATACAACATACTATAATAATAAAAGTTAAGGTTTCTACTAAGTTTAAGTCATGATTTCAAGGTTTGTTATCTAGAAAAGGCTAGAAAAAATCAACTATGACCAAATTTACATGAGGAACAAGTCTACTCAAGGTCCCACAATTTGAGGATCACACAAGATGAGGTTAATCAAAAAGGACACCTAAATCAGAAAAACATTTAAAATCAAGGAACTATTCAAGGAAAGCACTTCTATAACTCGAGAGGGTACAATTAACTTTTCATGGTAATACAAGTGAAGTCAAGACCACAAGTTTTCCTATAGTCTGATTTTTACACTTTTGTTTTAAGAATCGAACACACCATACCAACCAAATCTAAAGAAGTCAATTATTTAGCAAAAGAATATATATATATATATATATATATATATATATATATATATATATATATCCCCTAGCAACTAACATATCAATACAAGTACCATACATTATAGCACAATGGGATTTATTTATCTTATTTCCTACTCAAGCTCGGAATAACCATAAAGAGAGCACAAGAAACACTAAGGACCACTCAAGGTCACTAGGGAGAAGAACAAGTAACACGGGGTCCAACTACAATCCAAGGTGCATCATATCAAAAGTGAATAACATCATCTTGCACTTTCCATCCTAATGGAAAAAGGGAAACAATAACAAGGTGACCCAAGAAAATATGAAGAAAAGAAGACTTCCCAAAGTTATTTTATATCCTTAACATATGTTGCCTTAAAATTACAATAACTTAGGTCTCCAAGGAAAAGACAACACACAAGGAGGTTGCTTCTTAAACAACAGATAAGTCTCAATCCAAAAGGACCACAACTCACACTCGTCGAGCTATGGGACGATAAGGGTATGATGACCCAAAACTCCCACAAGAAAGGCACATACATCTATGAATAAGAAAGTACTAAGCAACTAGAACACATTGCTATCCACCAGGTGTTTCACAATTTTAGGTAGGCGACAGAACTATAGGTTCAACTAAACATTGCACTCAATACACATAAATCTTACTTATTTTATAACTCAACTAATTAAGTCAAAATTTGTAGTTTCATTTGCTAAGCACATTCCTTTATGAGTTTTCTTAATTAAACTTCCTCCTATTATGACATCACAACTTTGTGTTATAAGGACCACTAAGGGGGCATGATATCTCACCATTCTGTAAAGGTAGAAAAAGAGAAAAAGTATTTATTTTACTCCTAGGGGAGGTAGATGGACAATTTTTTTTTCTGTTCTTCTACATGTTTTTTTTTCTTCTATTAATCTACCAAGGTTAAAGCAAGAACCATTTTCTCTTTCTATGTTCCAGTTTATTTGTTAAGCTTCAAGGCCAAATCTCCTCAATTATAGTTTTATGATGTTTGGGTGAGTCAACTTGTCAATTAAAAATTTAATGAGAAGGAAGGGTAAACATATCACACTATTACTTTTATGGGAGAGAGAGGTAAATCAACACATCACATTTTTAATTCTAAGGAAAACAAGGGACATTCAACATAGAAAACACATTATTACTTTTGTAAGAACTAGGAAACAATCAACCAACATGGATCACAACAATATTTCAAGATTTTAATTTTTTCCCCACTAATTACAAGTATCATAAAACATTCCTAGTGGGTTTCTACAAGTTCTCAAAAGAAGTTACAAGGGAGGCCCATTAAGGAAGCATAATTACTTTTACTGATCTACTAGGGTTTAACAATGTTTGTTGTTTTGGTGAAAACATTTTACTCACCTGATAAGACAAGGAAAGTTTTCAAATCTACACCCATATTACCACAGGATACCACCAACCAAGAAATCAAAATGAAAAGGAAATATTTTAACTATAAGAACACCACATACTCGCTAGAAAGCGTCAAATGTAAGCAGACAATCAGCTATCTATTCAACATGGCTTTACGACCAAGAGTTATAGTTTTGCAAGAAGAATCACATTATAAAATACCACCGAGATTAAATTATCAAGGTCTAATTACACTATCATCACCAATGTCATGGTCCAAAAGACTCAAAGCATCCATAAGTGTCTCCACGTAATCCAAAATTAATAGGTCATAGAGTATTATTCATAGTAACAAAAAAAAGTTAAGGAAAGGGTAGACTTATTTATAGGTCAAGAGGAAAAATACACACTTAATTTACACACAATACTCGAATGGGATTAAATATAACCATAATTACCAAGATGCATACAATCCTCAAGTCACTACTTAATATAATGAAATGAGGAACTCTTGATAAAACTTAGCATGCCATCGAAGAGAAGCCACTACTAGACAAACACTTTTCCACTAACATCCACAGCCAACCAAAAGCAAACCGATCCCACCATAATTCATCAACCCACAATTAAACACCTCTACTCCGACGAGGTTCAAGCTCTTACTGGATTGTAAGAGAATCACCACCACCGCTAACAGGCTACCAACTAGAATGCACAACACAATGAACTCTCTTCCCAACAAGGTTGAGTAATGAAAAGGTCACTCTAAGATCCTAGATACACTCAAGGTTCCGTGCATCTAAAACCAAGGCATAACTTTAAGCACCTAAGAGGACATTCAAGACACCTAGGGTGTACCCCATATGAAAAAATGTATGAATACAAGTAGCATAGAACCAGCTCATCATCATGTAAGAAGAAATCCATGTAACGTTTAGCTAAGCAGCCAACAACATAATGAGCTCTCGAGTCACCAATCAAAATAAAGTCCAAGAAATATCAGCAATCAAGGAAAGTGGCTAAGTAGCCGCATTGCAAAGTCTGAAAATTCTCAAAAATATAAATAACTAGAAGAGCCTCAGAGCTTCTCAATCCAATCATAAAATAAGATGTTGGTCCTTGATAAAATGACACAAGTTTATGAATGTAAAATACAAAATGTTAACACCACATTCACTTCGCAGCCCTTCATGGCTGCCAATAGGGGTACTCTGCCTCGAGGTCAGTTCCAAGGACACATGTGCATGATTGGGTCATAAACGACACCCAAACTTAATGTCCACTCTCCCATATGGGTAACAAAATGAAAAACTGACAACCAGACCAACTTTCCTAACTACTGAAGGAAGGAAGCTCTAAACAACTTCTAATTAACTCTTCCCGACCCTAGGACACAACCACTATTGTCCAACCACAAGATTCACACCATACAATTTATCATTCCAAAAACTCTAATAAGGAAGGGTCTCAACAAAGGGCTTAACGCATCATACAATTAAATCAAGTTTTAGGACTTGTAAAACAACACATTTTCAAAGGGGAACCAAGTTTCCACTACACTAGAAGTTCACAAAAATCAATTTAATTTGACATTCTTAGTTACCCGAGTTTAGAAAAACACCTGAGTGAGTACAACAATTCAAACAACTTATTATTTTATTATTATTTTAATTTTGGTAGTTCAAATGAATAGAGTAATGTAATATTTCTTCATACGCATTTCTTTTTCAATTTTCAAACAATTTTTTTTCTTAGATTCAAAAGTGTGCTAGGTTTATAGTTCATGTCTCAAGTTTTCTAGTGTGCCCAAGGGTCCAAGATTTGAACCCATGGCTCTGATACCAAGTGTAATGCCCACTAAAAAAACCCACTTGAGACCCAAGAACAACCTAGGATTAGTTAGGAAAATTATGGAATATTTTTTTTATTTAAAAGAGTCTACAACCAGGTTACAAGACAACATTTGTCACTAACAAGTTCCAGATCAATTCTAATCCACTAGAAATATACTTTTTTTTTATTAACAATTATTAGAGGTCACAAGGTCAAAATTTAGGGTTAGAAGGTTCAATTAGGTTTAGAGGGTAATTCCTCACCATACACCACTCTCTAACAGATAAAGATTCAACTTGATTTTTCTTAAATTAATGCATTCAAAAATTTCCTAAATCATTCCCATTGGATAGGAAATTTCCTCACCTTTCCATTGATATAAAGAAGTCCTCCTAACTCCTCATATTTCTCAAGTTATGGGCTGACGGGCCTTGGGGTGAAAATTTTCCCCAAGATCGGGCTGCGGGCCCGGTGGAGAAATTTTTCCCCCAGAGTGGGTATGCGGGCCAGGAGAAATATTTCCCTCGGAGAGGAGAGGGTTTGGGGGTAGGGGAGACATTTTGTAAATTTCTTACGTGGGGTGAAAAATCCACCTTTGCACTCCGCGCTCTCGTGAGTCCACAAGTCTGCAAGGGACACATGGTGCCTCCTAAGCCATGCGGGAAAGCGGGCGGTGGGGATAAAATAAATTTAACACCCGAAAAGGATGAAAAGTGTAAAAATTTTCCATTCCTCGTGATGCCATGTGGCAGCTCACGATTGGTTGTGGGGGCGGAGGGAAAATTTAGAAATTTTTCCCAAAATTTATGAAAAGCATAAAAGGAAAAAAGGAACCCGCTCCTCCGCCGATGCCTCTCATGATGCCACATGGCAGCTCCTTATTGGCTGAGCTGATGGGGAGGAGGAGGAAACTTAGAAAATTTTCTGAATTTTTTTTTGAAGCGCTAATTTTAAAAAGGGATCCACCCCTCCGCCAATGCCTCGTGGTGCCATGTGGTAGCCTCGATTGGATCATATAAAAGGCAAAAGAGAGAAAAGGAAAATTTTCCCAAAAATTTTTTCTAAGCGCTAAGGAAAATTTGGGCCTGTGGTCCCGTAAGGAAATTTTTCCCAATTTTTTTTGGACGAGTTAAATTATTATTTTTTTTTGACGCTAAATGAAGAAAAACTTCAAAAGGCCATAACTTTTGATAGAGAGCTGGTTTTGGGAAAATGAGGACTTTTTGAAATATCTCGATGTCCTCTTTACATAGGAATCATTAAATTTTTATTTTGATAAATTTTAAAGGTTAAATTTTGAGAAAACATCTTTTGTGTTTAGAAAGCAAAATGGTAAATTTTAAACTTATAATTTTGTTCAATTTGATCTTCTTCTTTCTCTCAACATGTCAAATAGACATGGAGAATTTTACTTGGAATGGATTTTAGGATAAATTTGCAAGGTTAAGTTTTTTTGATTGATTTCAATTTCAAAATTTACATTCTTTTATAAAATGAGAAGTAAGATAATTTTTTTTGCCGATTTGAAAGGTTTTATAAATTTTTTTAAGTGTTTTTAGTTGTTTGGGCTCATTTTGACCTTACATTAAGTCCAATTTGATATTTCATTTTTCTTTTTTTGATGTTGTAGGGTTATTTGAACATTTTTGATTAATAAAGGAATTTTACAAATGAAAGTGAATTAAAAGAAGTGTATAAATTTGAATAGATTTATCTTTTATTTTCCATGACTTTAAACTATTAAATTCATTCATTCCAATCTAATCTTAAATATAACTTTTCTTTAATAAAAGTATTAAATGTCAAAATTATTTTTCTTATTTTTAAAACATATATTTTAAAAGCGTAGATTATAATACATTTTCTCTCATATGTATTCACTTTTTCATCTTTCAATGGGATTTCAAAATACATGTTAAACATAATATTTCAATGGAAATAATATGCCATTTGAAAAGTAAAAAACACTTCCATTGATTCAAAGAAACTTTACAACTTCCTTTTCATTTCATTTCAATTACAACATATATATATATTATCATTTCTTTCACATTCTTTCAAAAAAGAAAAAAAAAAAAATAGTATATCTCTTTCACATTTCAATTTACAACTTTCATTATCAATACAAACCATCTTTCCATTACAAATAATATAAATATCATCCACTTCAAGTGGGAAAAGGTTAATAAGATTTCATTTCACAAGGGTATCAATCTATCTGTCTTTTCTCTAAAGAACAACAACATGCATATTTCTCATTCTTGCAAATTGTAATAACGACAAGAGTAGGGAAAGGCAACGCTCTCCACCCAACCAAGACATCCAATGAAAAAGGAGAATCCATCTTTCTTCATTGGCCCCGAGCCCCAACCACAATGCAATAAGAAATGTTTTTCAACTCATGGAAACAATAGGCTTCCACAAACACACAAGCAAAATTTTCACATTAAAAACACATCCAAAACAAATGTAGTTTTAACTACATTAAACATGAAAAACATTACTGAGGCTTTCATCAGCAAGCCAAAGGAGCAAGAAACTATGGGGATGCTACTTATGCCTCCTCAAAGGGGAAATGGGTATCACCACCTAATTTCAAACCACCAAAATATAGTATATCAAAGCCCTGACATGCCCTTATGCCTCCCCAAGTACCCCTTATTCCTCACATTTCCTTATGCCTCCCAACCTCTTATGGCACCCCATAATGAGTAAAGAAATGCAAGCTATTTCTTTGTAAGGTGGAACCCAAATCCCAACTCCCTCCACACTTATACCTCCCCAAAAACCTTGTGCCTCCCACAAAATAAACCCCATAGTCTTCTCCTACACCATTCCTAGGCCATCTACCCAACAGCCCACAAACATGCCAAAACATTCACACATTAACATTTACATTCATAAAAGAAGAGCATTTCAAGAGCCAAGCTCTTACCTCTCCATGATGGAGTTTCCCAAGTTCCAAACAACAAGTTGTTTCCAAGCAAACAATCCAAAAATCCACCAAAAACAAGCATGCAACAATCTTCAAACTTCTCCAAAAGTAAGAGCTCCAAAACAACAAGGAATTCACCCAAGAATGAAGTCTCCAAAGTGAAGCAACCCAAAACAAGGCAAGCAATTGAATTTTATAGAAGAGGGAAGAGAAGAGGATGAGGTGGATCCATGTAGGATGCCACATCACACATCCTCAACCCCAACCCCAAAGTCAACTTCATTCTCCAATGCATAATAAATAGGTGGGTGAATAATATGATAGTTTACTTACACACTCAAATCCAACCCACACCCAAAGGACTGAAATTAAACCATGTAAGAAAAGTGCAATTAAAACCTACAATTTGTCTTCTCAAAAAGCATTATAAAAGTCTAATTTTAACTCTCCAACCATAGGTATGGTTGGTAAATAAATTTAAGAGGTATGGGACAAGTTTAACTTGTCCCACAAGCCTCCAAAATCAGCCTCCAAGGAAAATTCGAATTTCCAAGAAGGTGGAGTGTTTCACACTCAAAAATTAACTTACACATCTCTTACAACACTTTAATTCAAGGCCAACAACTCTATTAATTACTTTCTTATGATATATTTTAATTAATTAACTTAACAACATGATTACTCACAATATTACACACCATTAATAAATAATGAAAGGGGTAAACACCACTAAATAAACACATACAAACATCAATAAAATGAACCAAATAAATAAATACACATAACCCCTTGGTCACATTTAAAGGTGATCCCCCATGGGAATCCCTAACAACAAAACACACACAAAAAATACTAGTTGCCATGGTGACCTTGTTGAATTCATCTAGAATTCCAATGTGGTTGGTCTCCAATCCCCGATGTTTGTTGTGATATTTTTAACCTGCACAATACAAATACCCCTTCGGCCTCATGGCCATATCAGAACATCCAAATGAATATAATATAATTTTAAAATCATATATATATATATATATGAATCACAACAACATCAGAAAATCAACAATATCACTTACAATTTCATCAGCAACTATATAATCATCAATTTTAAATTCAATTTTCTCGGTCTACTCAATATATCCAAATATCACATGTCCTAACAACATCCATAAATATATATAACCATGCTCAAAATCATGTCAAAATATATATAAAATGTCTCTAACAATCATCATGCATCATATATGAATCGAATCAACAATAATCCATGATCGACATCTAACACCATACTAAATCAAAATTATAATAATGTCCATAATATATCAGAGTATCATGATCAATATCAAAATTTTCGAAGGGGTTGATTCTCCCCCATATCATCAAGGTATCAACATCAACAAAAATACCTCCTCAAGTGTAATGGTATTGGACTCTGGAGGTATTGATGGTGACCATTGGTACTTTGATACTCACCCTCATGCCCCGAAGTAGGGATGACTAGTTTTCAATTCTCCTTGGCTCCAATGAAGCCAAGTATCTGATTGGGCAAGGTCCGATCCTTTGGATGCGCCCCTTGCTCGAATTTCAACTCCAAGAATGGAGTCTACTTGCTGACCTTCCCTGGATTGATGGTGTGGGAGAGATGATGACATATTCTTGTCTTTTCTCTTCCTTCTCCCGTGAGGAACATGGAAGATCATGGTCTTCAACCCTTGGTTCTAGAGGCTTGTCGTGAAGTGTAGGTTGTTACACTTGAATGTTATCCTTCGTGGTAGTATGCTCATATGCTTGGAAGGTGGAAGGTGGAAGAGAAAATGATGTGATCTCCATTGTCTCCTTTCCACCAAAGTAATCTTCAAGTCCGACAAACAGTCTACCTCCTTTTTTTCCTATTACATGTGATCGACCTATTTCATGGCATTCTCTCGATCGAAACTTTCTCGCCATGTTTTCCCTCATCTTCAAGCATGAATTTTGACATCTAAAAATCTTCTTCAACATCATATCTTGAAGGGGATGGAGTGGGAGGAAGAACTAAAGCTTCATCTATGGCCTACTCTACACTTGGAGCCTCTGAAACTATATGATCCTCCTCCATCATGGGTTCATCAATCAAATCAAGCCCTTGAAATGAAAGTAAAAAATCTTCAATGATGCTTTCTTCATTGAGTGGTTTCAACTTTGATTTGATCTCTCCCATCTACTCCTCTTCAATGGGACTTGGAGCTGGTTGTTCTTCCTCCTTAACTGGTTATGCAGATTGGATTAGATTAGCATCCTCTTTAGATAGGGTGTCATTAGGGACACTGCATTCATAGAAAACAAATTGTTGATCTTCTTCTTTTAGAAACTCAGCCTTAGCCACCACTGGCTCTTCAAATCTGACCTCCTATGTTGGTTTAACTATCAAGGGGATATTTGTAAACCAAAATTTAGTAGCCCAACTCTTCAGATTTTCTGTCATTTCTTTTCTATTGGGTTCCTCTTCTTGCTTTTCTCCTTGACTGGATTCTTGAGTCTCTTCCCAACATGGACTTGGGAAATCAAGAGGAGTGACAAGTTGGAGTTTGACCAGCTTTGCAATTATTTTTGGTGGGGAGGGAGGTGGAACTTCTTGTTTTTCTAGAGGGGATGATTTGGAAGGGAAAAGGGAAGAAGAATCGAGATGAGATGGAAGACTAGGAGATGGGGAAGGGAAATCAACACTTGGGGTAGCAAGTGAGGGGCTTGACTCTTGATCATGCTGAAATGATAAAGTTTGAGGAAGAGGAAAAGAAAAGCTAGGAGGTGGTGGACTTACCCATTGACAAGGTTGTCTTGTTTCCAACTCATAAGCCTCAATCTCCTAATCCATTGTGTAAGTTGAGGTAGCACTTCAACCATGAAGTCAAGCTTCTCCGAGGGTTGTAATGTCCTGGAAAAGGGCCTCCCCATGGATAAGGTGCCCTGAAACCAATCTTGAATGCCTTCATCTGTGTTGTAGCCTTGGACTACACCATGCTAGTCTCCATTCCTTGGATCTTATCCAACAAACCAGCATTCTCCATGTAGTGGTCACCATTATATGTGTCCCCTTGTTGTTGATAAGCTTCATGGCTAAACTGGTTTTGACCCTGCTCATATGGGTAAGCATAATGATTTTGGATCTGATCATAATGCTGATTTGGAGTAGTTGGAAAATGCCTTTATTGCAAGTGTGAGTTACATGAAGGGAATGAAGTCATGATTGCATAACTTCATGAATGGTAGAAAAATGAAAGATATGGAAGAAGAAAATGGATGGAAAAGGTCTTCAACTCAAAAGATGGGTTATTGACTAGATGGAGTTGCTAGATGTGCTTTGCATGTGCCTCAAAAGGCTGAATCCTAATAGGAACACATCAACCTACTAATATGAAATGGTAAGGTGCTTCAGACCTGTCCCACTAGGCATGCCAAAATTGTTAGTGTGGTCACAAGATGGCTTATGATTTGTTGTTGTAATGAGACACCTTGGAAAGATGGAAGATCTAACCTTAGTGTCCCCCGAGCATAAAAAATTGTTAGTGTAGAATCACAACACCCTCAAATGGCCTTTAGTTTGAGTGGGGCATTTAGTGTGATTACACAACATGGGACCATCTCTCAAGCTGTGGGACTTGCAAAACTTGAGATGGACCTCCAGAAGAAAGCTAGTTCTTGCTTCCTAATCTACTTGCCACAAGCTACTCCAGTGCAGGAAGAACCTATTCTAATCCTAATCTAACCATTCCAAGGAGACATGGGAGAGAGAGAGGGTGAAAGAGCCTACACTAAGCGGTGATACACTAGAAAAGGAAGTGGCGAGATACTTTGTTGAGGAGAATGAAACAGGGAAAGGGGGCGAGGGAGGTCACACGAGAAGTGATACAAACCCAGATCCAAATCCACCATCGAAACTCCACAAAGCACGACATATTACACCTGCAAACATGAAATACATGCATAGGGAGAAAACACGAGATAGAGAGGCACAAAGAAACAACAAAATAATGCCAAGGGTTGAAAGACGCCACGAAAAAGTATTTTATTACTTTATAAGGTGCACAGACTATTACATGGGTGCTTAGAGGAACAAATACACTCTCCAAGCATAGGAGAAGGCTTACAGCTCAAATGGAGTTAGGAAACAACTTTTGACATAGAGTTTCCCCACATCCTAGAATGTCTTCCCCTTCTCAAATGAGAAGTGTTACAATATATAGATGATAAAAATTAGAGGGAAAGAAGAGAAGCTCGAATCTACTCTTAAAGCTCAACCACCAACCATTAATGCCCCTTACGAATCTACCTAGAATCTATCAATTCTCATTCCCTATGTCTGTTTGGTGTGTTAAAGAAGGAAGAACGACGGATCGAATCAAATCAGATCTGGTAGTTGAAGTAATCAAGATTTTGCATTAATGGCCTGAAATACATTTTCCCATTTTCAGCCACCTAACCTCGTCAAAATTAAATTTTCAGTTTCCCATGGTGTAGAAAAGTTTGAGACCTTTCCAACGGTGCCAAATTTGTTGAATTTTCGCCACTGGATTGAAAGATATGTTAATTTGAATATTTGACTCAGTGCACATAAAAATGGTGAAAACCAATTAGCATAATGATTCTATGGGCCTGAAACTCATTTGTGCCTTTTGCTACCAAAAATACAAAATGTAAAAATTGCCCCACATGACCACTAGAATTCATTTTTCAAAAAACCATCTTTAGACCCGTCGATCCGCATTTTCCATTTATGCGAAAAATCCTCTCCGTGATCGCTGACCCGTATGTAATTTAGGCGACATGTGGCTCCTTGGGTATTAGGAAATGTGTGGTTCATTTTTATACTTTATGTCCGTTTAAGTCAAAAATTTGAATTACCTCTCGATGACCCACCTTCCCACCTTGAATTTTCAACATGGCCACACGTAGAGAGTTAGCTCTAGTTTGGGGACCGATTTTGGATTTACCTTTTGAAGTTGTGCCGAAGAGATACATGGTGCCTTCCATGGCTTTCTCTATTCCTTTGTATTTGGCTAAGTCCCTTTTTGCTTGACAGGGCCATAAGTATGACCCTGGACACGTAGAGGCTTCACGCTTGTTTGGAAATTCGCTCCAAATTTTACTTTTGAAGTAGCATCATGCTAACACTTACCTCCTTCTGTTGGCATGCCTCTGCTTTGACTATTCAACCCTCGACTCTATCCCTTTTGGACCTGGGACACATGGCAAGCTTGCACTCATCTAAGTCTCCACTTTAGGTCATGCCTTTGAATTTTCACTGATGCAACACATGGCGTCATCCACGGCTCGCTTATACTTAGTCATTTTAGGTCCACTTTGTCCCACTTTTTAACTTTTTAGTTGTTGACTCTTCCCTACCTTGGACCTGGGACACGTGGAGGTCTCGGCCCTTGTTTAAGTCTCACTTTGGCTTTGACCCTTGAAGGTGCATTGTTTGGACACGTGGCGGCACTGCCGTTGGCCTATGAATTTTCAATTGCTAATTTGGGCCCGCTCTATCCCACTTTTTAACTTGGACTACGTGGTGAGCCCACACTCATTTGGGAGCTGCTCTTTGGATCCATCTTTTGGAATTACGCCGAGCTAACACATGGTGCCTTCTGCGAGTCCATTTATACTTGGTGATTCCGCCCCGAGTTGAATCGTATACAAAGTCGAAACTTGAGCCCCTTGATTCAATCTTCTAGATCTATGATCTCTCTTGATGCCGTTCACCCCCATTTTTCACCCGTATGCGGCTAAGTCTAAAAACCTCGAGCCTTTCCCACTTCTTTGTTGTTGGAGCTCTGGGTTTCTTTTGGCATCATTTGTCCCTTCGCCGACCCCTGTTCCTCCAAAGTGTAGAGTCTCGTTGTTGTCTCGATTGTTGGATTTGAATGTGAGTTCTCTTGTTTCTTCTATGCGGGGTCATGTTTGACCATTTTACTGGAGGAAAAATTAGGATAAGAGTAACTAACGTAACACATCTAGTTGTGAGGAACTAAATAATTTATCAACAAGAGTTTAAGTCATAAAAAAAAATTCACTCTCCTCGCTTGTGTCATCGGGGGTTCTTTAAGGAATTCATTTGATGATGAATAAAATTCATAGATCAACTTTGTAAGACTTATTAGTCCATTAGATACGAAGGGATTAATAGTTCTACTTATTTTATAAATGGTAAGGTTACACCACATAGTCATTGCTCTCGAACAAGGATTTTAAGGTGACTTCAAGGTGGTCTTCACCACTCAACATAGAGTTGGACCTAAAGAGAAGTCATTCTCCTCATGGTTACCAAAACTAGATAGAAACCACATACTCTAGATAAAGTTATACCATGTCGTTCTAGAAGATGGGTTCATGACAATGTCACTAAACATGATGAATATGACGGTAAACTCAAACTAGGGTTTTTTTGTTTACCTAAACTAGGAGGTTCCATCAAATGCAAAGTTTATGTTCATTCTACGGTTTCAATATCTTCTATGGTAAGAAGGATCACACATGAAGACATGTTATGCACAAATCTTAAACTAGGGTTGAGTGTTTCAATTAAATGTCTTTATTACATTTACAAGGTAAGAAAACAACACGCTAATTAATTAATCATTTATTGAACACTGAAAATACACTACAATATATTAACTTCAAGTTCATTTAACTTCAATATATCAATCCTTTTTACCATATGTAACTATGAATCAAAATTGCACCTATGATTAAATGCATATTTCCCAAGGTATCCCTAAAACTAGAATCTCCTACGTATTAACAAATTTCAAATATAACTTTTATGTAACATGGGAGTACATTATACTAATATACATTTTACAATGACCTATATGAATTAAAACAATAAACAATAAGTTACACAATGCCTTTTCATCATCTTTCTTACATCCTACAAAACCATGTGAGCATGAAATCAACGATAAATTGTTGGCATGGCATCCACCCTAATCTAACATAATTAACATCTTTAGTTTCCCATTTACATAATAACATTAATAATTTTCATTGGAAAGGAAAAGGGTTAAATACATGTATTCATTTCATTTCATTTCACTTCATTTCGTAACCAAGGAGAGAGGAAGAGATAGGAAAGAGAGAGATACACTATTTTCCCAAAAGTCAAATTTCACACAACAAGCCACAAGATAGAGTTCCAAACAGTTATTTACAAGTGTCAAAAAGTTTCCACAGTGGTTTGGTAACCTGACGAGGGTCCTACAACTTTATTTTACATTTTCTAGCTAGTTGTAAAAACACCCAATTTTTTCTCGGAGGCTAGGAAACCACATTCAAAAGATGCCTTTTGTTGGGTGATTAATAATGGATAAATTCCTACGTGTCCTTCTATATACCATAATTTCATAGGAACGATAAAACTCAAAACTGGCAAATGGGTTTCAATTGGCTACTAGGTTTCTAGAGCCATCTATCATAATTAGTCTAGTTGTAACAATAACCAATTTCAGCTCGAGGCTAAGAAAACCTCAACCAAAACTTCCCTTCGATAGATGAACGTGCAACGATAAATTCCTTACATGCTCTCCTATATATGGAGAATTCTCCAGAGGTAATGGAAAAGAGAAGTTGTTCATGAATTGCAAATGGCGACGAGTTTTTTGGAGCCACTAGTCATAGCTGAGCTAGTCTAACCTAGTCAACAATGACCCGAGGCCTACAAAAATTCCTTTTCCAAACTATCTAAAAGTATGTTTTTCCCCAAACTAGAGGTTAAAATGAGTTTTCTAGTAAATATACTAGAGTTTTATGAAGGTGGAAAGACATTTTGTTGTTACTGGGGTTTGAACAGAGGTTTAAAATGAAAGCCAACTTTTCAGTTTTGAATACATTTGAATATGGTCATTTGGGCTCCTAGAGAAGCTACAAAGAGAGTGCAACCAGTCAAATGAGGTCGATTTATTTCTTGATGTGAATCTCTACATAAAAATAATACATACGACATGTTGGTGCTCAAAATAATCTGCCCCAATTTGCCTTTGAAAATCTACTTATTTGTGGCCTCTGTCACTTTCCTTTTCCCCGTATTGTGCCTAATTAATCATTGTGGCCAATTTCAATTTGTTCCTGGGTTGTAAATCACTTAAGGGTCTATATTTTGGGTTCCATGTTCTTTGTTCATTTAAAAACTCTCGGTTCCCCATGTTTTCTATTCTCCATGGTCGAGGATTTGTCTTCCTTATCGTTTCTGCCTAAGTACTTGAAGAAAAACAAATGGATGTATCTCTCGAGGAACACATTTGAGCCCCTGTAACATTTCTAATTTTTCTGTCCTTGAATAAATTTTCATTTTGTGCTCGGATGATTGTTTCTCTTTATTTTACGGTTTTTGTGAGGAATTTCTCCCAGTCAAATTTGCATCTTAAGCATTAGCGAGGACGTGGCGAGTTTTTGGCTAGGTGCGGTTCAACTTGGTACTTTCAAAGTTTCACCACATGGAGGCATGGAGTTCATTTGAAGATCTACCTTTTGGTTTGGCTTTGGAGTAGCACCAAGATGACATGTGGGGGCTTCCATTGCTTTTCCCACACTTAGACAAATTTTCATGCAGTTGGAGTAGTTTGGCAGAACATGACACATGGCGAGCTCACGCTCATTCAGGTTTTTTGCTTTGGGCACCATCTTGAAGTTTCACCATGGAGACATGGAGGAACCACGCATGTTTGGGGACCGGCCCTTGAGTTTCATTTTAAGGAAGCACTGAGATGACACGTGGAGGTCTCCGCTCTCTTTGCATTTTGCTTAGACTTTTCAATGGCCAAACGAGACTGCCTCAGAGAATGACATGTGGTGCCTTCCATTGAGCTCCGAGCATTCAGAAAAACCTTGTTATAATAGGACACATGGCGAGCCTGCGCACTCGTTCAAGGTATCAAATTTTTGGGACCATCTCAAGGTGCGCCATGGTGACACGTGGTAGTTTGAGAAGTCAAAGAGGTAGACCATCAGAGGTAGCTTGGATTTTTTTCCCCTTAAGGATTAAAATCTCAAAATGGCCCACAAGCCCAATGGGGAAAGGTCAATGTTTTTCCCCAGTCAATGGCGGAGGCGTGGGCTCTCGAGGGAAATTTGCAAAAATTTCTTTTTTGGAAAAAGGAGTCAAAAGTAAAAAAGGAAGCATGGCTCCACTCCAACCACATTTGGACATGTGTCAGGTTCCTTTCCCGAGGGCAGAGCTGAGGGAAAATTTGGAAAAATTTCCCTTTTCTAAGAAGAGAGTAAAGTGGTAGAATCTTGCCGTAGTTCTGCTCTAATCATATTTAGACACGTGTCAGGCTCTGCTTTCGAGGGCGAGATTTGGAGAAAAATGGAATTTTTTTTCCATTTTTCTAAAAAGTTGTAAAAATTCAAAGGAAACCGGGGTCTATTTTCAAATCGAATATGGCACGTGGACAGCCCAAATTCAAAGTAAAGATCAATGACGGTGAGAGTCGAATATGATTTGCCCCCATTTTTCAAAACACATATGGAAGTTGAGTCTCCATGATTTCTTGGTATTTTCTACACACTAAACAGAGAAGGAAGTTATTGTTGATAATCTGAATTTGGTGGGAAGATGTGGAGGACGTCTTTCGCCATTAAAACGGTCAGACTTTCGTGCACGATCAGATTTTCCATTTTTATTCTCCCAACCACGCAAAGAGCTAGATTTGTGATCAAGGGTAGAAGTAGTTGGAAAATTGAAGAAAGAGTGATCTACCAGAGGAAGGAGTTGAATGTAAGAGATATTCGATGAGATCTACCCCCTCGAGCATTTGGAGACTTCTTGCAGATTTGATTATGTTAATCATGAAAGAATCATGGAAAACACTAGTGCATTAAACATTTTTGTCTTTTGGGGGGGAAGGGGCTCTGTTGAGAAAGTTATAAATAGCACAAATGTTTCATGAAAATGGTTGGAGTGTTAGGTGTCGAACTAATTTCTCTAATAGAAAATTTTTTTTGACAGAGCTCATCATTTTTGAGAAGCCATTTGAGAAGCTAGGTTATCTCTTTTTGTATTAAGTTTTATTGTGTCAAGGTGGTTGCAAGTGTACAACCATTAACAAGCTCGAGATTGTTCTTTGAAACTTTCCCGCTAATAAACTTAATCAAATTTGAGTTTTTGTGTGTTGTCTTGAGCAATATGTGTTGGTTTTATTTCCGAATGTATGCAAGTAGTTTCTCATGTTTCGTTGCAATCTTATATTAAAATATGGTCCAATCAGGGCTCATCCTTGTGATAGTGTAGTGGCATCTGTAATTCCATTTCTAAGAGCTTTCATTTGGGATTGGAATAAATGATTTAAAATCCCTTTTCTTTCATCGGTTGACAAAGATTATCTGTAAGCCACTAGGTGTACCTTAGGTGTGATTTGGCTTAGATCTTGATGCTTTTTTGTATTTTCTAACTCAATCCTTCATGATAGAAACTCAAAGATTGTGTGAAAGAGTGCTAATCTAGGCCTCCATTAAAGCACATATTTTGGTTAAAGAGACATTTTAGCTATTTGTGGCATTTTGTTGGTTTAACCTTCCATTTTGTAAGATTATTCAAGGATTGGTGAGTCAAGTTTACCCCACCCAACCTCCCACCAAAAAATTCATTTAACAACAACCAATCCCAGGTTGTAATACCCTGTTTGTCCTTATATGTATATAAATGCATAAGCTCATACAAAACATGCGATAATCAGGGTCTCAAATGTCTTTAGTAACATTTTCCTTGTTGTGAAAGTATCTCTATGATTTGGAATGGAAAACTCGTGAGAGTCAAATCTGGTGTGTTGATCATACTTTCCCAAGGTCCTCTCTATAAAATTTATGCAAAAGAAGGATTTCTCATTGTTCTTCAACAAACAAGAGGTTACAAAATAGGTTCTCTTACCTTGGTTGAAAGGCACAACCTAAAATAGTGAGGATAGATCACATCCTTTTAAGGTGCTACCCACTCCTCTCAAAGCCTGAGTGTTAACAAGGTAGTTAGATTGCTTCCCGCTACAAAATGACATAAATAATTTTCTATCTGCCTCTGAGTGTCCTGTCTAATCCATGATGCTTCTCGGCCTTTGAAGGAGGTTAAATTTGGGTACCAACACGACACTTGAAATATCCTTTATGGGTTCGAGTGTTATTTTGTGAGTGTCTAAAAATTACATTTTATAACTTTCCAAGGTATTTGGAAAAGGTTGTTTTAGTTTGCGACTCTTCTAGTTCTCGCCAATACAAAAGGACACGAACACCAAAGTTTTACACCCTAGATCTAGCAGCGTAGAAGGTTGTGGTTGTAATCATGGATGACGATAAAAAAATAATTCTGTAATATAAAACATAAGGAGTTTTATTATTAATCACTAAAATATTGGTTACAAAGTTCTCCAAATTGTGTCCGAAAGAGGGGTTTAAGTTTATGCTTGGCTACCAAGTGTTACTTGGGTTACATAAGTGTCATACTTCATTTTATTGTTTTACAAAACAAGTTTATATAAAAAAATTGAATGTGTGACATTCCAAAATTTTAAATTTATTTCGTTGCAAATGAAAAAATAAAGTATGAGAATTATGAAGGACAAGGTGAGATGAACCATGCCTGACAATATTAGCATCCATAGAACATGAGGTTCTCCAAGATTGTTCACTCGTATTCCACATGACTTCATCGCTCTTCTAGGCATTCCATTAAACGGTTCAAGGGATCTGGCTAAGCTTCCATGTTTAGCACTTTCTTAAAGTTCCCAAACACCTTTCCACTAGATTTATTCCAAATAGCCACCATAGGCTTAACTGGTGCGTTAATGGTAACTAATTTGAGTTTCCTTGAGGTGGATGACACATTTAAGGCTGCCACCCTGTGTTATACCTACGATGTCAGCTAAATACTAAAAAGTGAAGCTTAACTAGTAAAAAGGCTCCCATTTATCAAACTTTACAAGCCAAATATTAGAGGCAAGTCTCATGGAATGGATCTTATCAATCCAAATTTAGAATCTCTTTCCTTTCTGATCTCCATAACATTGTCTTAGAACATCAAATCCATTAAAATGGTTTTCTTTGACCCCCTAGGAATGAACCAAGCTACACTTAGGATCAAGTGCACTTTTTTTTTTGTCGACTAAAAATGTCATCTGAATCACACACTTTTGAATGACGCCATCACTCACACAATGGATGGAACTACACAACCTCATGACCCAGGGAAAAGTATTTTGGCCCAATTTGAGGGTGGCTGATTATATCCCAGGAAGAAATATTGGGATCTAAATTAAAGTGTTGCATGGCTTGGATAATACATGCAGCACATGGAGGTTGGGCGAGATTATATCCTTAATCTACAAAATTCCTTCTATGCTCTGATGGGTGCACAAGTTTCTGAACTCCAAATTTGGCATAGGATTGGGAGGACACTGGAAAACGATGAGGGATTTGGATTTACACATGTGATTGCATTCTCTTGGAAGATTATAAGCCTTTTCAACAAACCCATTTTCTGCATAACCTGATGTCGATGTTTCCGTAACAACCACGTTTTCTCTCTTTTTTTTTTTTAAAGAACCATTTTGTTAAATAGTTCACATATCCTGTGTAATGTTCCAAATTTTGCATCACGTCTACCAAAGAACTTGCAACTATAATAGTCAACAAAATTCCTCTGACTCTTATGTTTTTTTAGATGCCCATGCCTTGTTCTAGAGGTTCCATTTTGACGCAGGCTGGGAGTATGCAGGCAACTGAGAACTGATTAGTTTGAGACTTGTTTGTTGCTTTAGGAGAAACAAACCCCCGCCCCCTCCCAAAAAAAAAAAAAAATCCTCTTCATCTTACCGCCACACTGCAACTTTCCGATTACTACTAAATTTACAATGTTAATTTTTCGTTCTCCATGGTTGAGGACTCTAGATCTCACGTAAAGTAATTTTATTATTATGCAAGGAAAGACACATATCTGAAAATATCTAGATCACTCTTGACAAGGAGAAAACATTGGTCAAATGTTGTGGTGATGTGAAGCTTTATGCTTGACATGGAATTTGCTATAAATCTCCAAAGATCTTTTCAAAATTTAATTGTACAGACACTCCACCGCCAATCAATAATTTATACGAACTCTTCCTTAATACCACCATCACAATCACATCAATTATCACCTGCTCCTCCACTAGTACGCATCTAAAGCTTTCAATTAGTTAATTAGTTATTATTATTATTTTTAATTTCAGTTTATTTATATACGTGTTGGGCACTACAATAACTATGATGTAGACTCTTGTTTCACTTCCACTTTTGTTAGAGTCATTTCTCGTTAAGTAAGAGTCTATAAGCCTTTACCATTCCCTTGGTGGTTGTTTAAGTCCATAAAGTGCTTTATTAATCTTATACACCTTGTTCTCATGTCTAGGAATCTCATAAACAAGTGGTGTTCAAACATACACTTGCTCTTATAATATTTTATTCAATAAATGTGACTTGACATCCATTTTATGTACCTTCCAGTTGTGTTAAGAAGCTATTGGAATAATTATTCACACATTTTGCATCCTTGATGTTATATTAAATGTCTCATAGTAATTACTTTCTAGTCTTTTCCTGTAGCCTTTAACAACTAACCTTTCCTTATGTCTCTCAAATTTTCCTTCAAGAGTGGTTTTGGTTTTGTAAATCCACTTGAATCCAATGACTTCTTTTCCTACTAGAAGGTCAACTATTTACCATGTTTTATTATTCTCTATTGTATACATTTCTTCAAACTTCTTTTTGCCCTTAATTTCTTCCTCAAAATAAATCGGATAAATTACTGAATATAGAGAAAAATTTAGTGTTTCCTCTTCACTTTTATCATACCCTTATTGCTCATAGATATATTAGACTCCTCACATTTATAGATACATAGGTACATAAAATGGATGTCAAGTCACATTTATTGAATAAAATATTATAAGAGCAAGTGTATTTGTGAACACCACTTGTCTATGAGATTCCCAGACATGAGAACAAGGTGGATAAGATTAATAAAGCACTATATGGACTTAAACAACCACCAAGGGAATGGTACAGACTTATAGACTTTTACTTAATGAGAAATGATTCTAACAAAAGTGGAAGTGAAACAAGAGTCTACATTATAGATATTTTTCTCCCTAGGTGTTGATTTAAGTCAGAAGATGATGAAGTTGTCTCATGGGATACACCCTGTGTAACTTGTTGGCTACTACCACTAGTTGACTCACCCCTTTGTGATATAGATATATAAGTTGGTGCATTATTGACTGTACCATGTGTTGTTTCATCTTAAACAAAAGGTCCACTTACTTATCTTCGTGATTGATACACTTATTGTACATCTCCCCAAGATGCATCCTCCATGGATTGAACATATCAATTTATTATTATATCTTTTCTGATTGGATAGTACAATCTATAAGTTTTAGATTGTTAACTATACTTAATAAATAAATAAAAAAATTCTCCTCTATTATATCACTTTGGTCTTCTATTCTTTGGCACATCTATATATTCACACACCCAAAAACTATTTAGTTCTCAACACTTCATTTCCTTCCACTCCATTCCTCTCACACTCCATTCCTCTCAACGTATCATGTTTTGAACACTCTTATTAGGATATCTATTTAACAAATAGATTGTTTTTAAAATTCTGTATCGCAATACACATGAAAATCCATTGACTTTAATCATACTTATTTCCATATCTTGAATGACTTGATATTTCCTTTCAGTTGCACCATTTTTTTGGTATATACATTGTTGTAAATTACTTCTTGATCTGATGCTCCTTGTAAGAATTAAAAATTGATTTGATATATTTTCTCTCCTTCCATCCATTCTCATTGTTTTTATGTAATGAACGTTTTGATTCTTAACCATGGCCTTGAATTTATTGAGTACTTCAAATGCCTAGGATTTTTTTATTAAATGCCCACATCTCCTTCTGCTAAAGTCATCTGTGAATGTAATAAAATACTCATTCTTGGATAATGACATAGTATTCATAAGACCACATAGATATGAATGTACCAACTCAAGTGGTGTAATCTCTCTCTAAGACTTATTTGAGGGAAATGCATTTCTATGTTGCTTCCCAATATGCAACCCTCACATATATTATCCCATTATTCAATTGGCAGAAACAATCTTACCGTTTTATTCTGTAAAGAAGATTCAACATACCAAAACTCAAATTCCCATACATATGGTGTTATAGAGTAGATTGATCAATTAATACTACTTTAAATGTTGTTATATCACTTTAAAACGTAAAAGGAAACATCTTATTTTGTGTCATCTGCATTGTTACAAGCTGATTATTACTTCCACTTCTATCATAAATTATGTATTCTCCATCTTAAAATATCACCTTGTATCCTTTCTCGACTAGTTTCCTAATGCTTGGAAGGTAATACTTCAACCCTGGAACATAAAAAACTTCCTAAATTTGGCTCTTATTACCTTGGTTGGTGAGAATGGATATACTTCATTTTCTCATTATAGGGATGTTGTCATTTGTTCCCATCTTTACTTCAGGTTTGACTATTTCATCTACGTTGTTGAATATTCCTTTGTTTTCTAGACACATGGTTGTTGCATGCACTATCTAAATACAATATATGTTTTTTTCTTTTCTCATCTACATTGCATGTTAAAAACAAGTTTCCACCCTTTTCATGCATTTTTTAATACTCACATTAAAATCAAGTACATTATAAGCGTTTGTTGTTTCATTTAATGTATGAAATGTATTGAGTTGAAATCAATAGTTGTAAATTACTATAAGGTCGTTATTTACTTGAATCCCAAATCACAAATACATCATTTTGTATCAAATATGTTTGTCTCATGTGATTGTTTTATGAAAATGTGTAAGATATATAACCCTAAAATATAACAAAGCAAGTAATAAACTATGGGTTTACAAAAAGTAATAAGATAGGAAAGTGATTTAGCATTAATAAATACACTAAACTAACTATAACTAATTACGATTCAAATCTATAAATATATATACAATAGTGAATTAAATTACATGAAAGAGAGTTATAAGATCATTGGAAAATGTGAAATAATTAAATTTGTTAAAATTTAGATTTGAATTGAAATACATTAGATTAAAAAAATTGAGACACTCTTCGATGATGCATGGAAGAAAATAACTCTAACCAACAAATAAATGAAAATAAAAACGGATAGACCATACCCGCATATTGACCATTTTCTTAATGAATATCAAATTGGATACATATAAATGTAATGATCAAGAAAATGCCAATGGTATTTTAATTAAAATTATGAAAATTATTCCACAAGTGCATTTAATCTCCCTAGTATTCACATCCTTACTCATATTTTGTTTATTTTCTACGAATTATTGGGGATCGTCCCTCTTTTATGAAATACCTAATCCATTCTCAAATCTGTACAATATACATTAAAATGTGGTATTTGAACGAGTTTTGCATGCATACAAACTAGTAAAAGCTAGAGTGAATATCTATAAATGCTTGAATTCAAACTTTGTCATGGGATGGTATTGAAAACAATAAATTATTTTCTTTTAACTTCGATATCATTCTTGTAATAGATATATTCAATATTTGATTCTCCTCTATATGAATTAGCTTGTACTTTTATTTATAGGAATTATTAATTCAAATTAGGATCTTATTAACACTATATGAAGTATAAACTCATGTTAAAATTTAGGATATATTATCATAAAAAAATTTTTTTTTTTTTTTTGTGTTTTTGGATGTAATTTTTGGAAATCAACATCTTAGTTGTGGTTCAATTCCAACATAATAAACAATGCCATTTTACCTTTTTCATAGTTTAAGAATCACACCATATTGGTTTCAAACATATGCCACACTTTTTCATAGACTTTGTGTCACTAAATCAATTGTTTTTGAAAATATTGGCAAAAATGGTAATGTAACTTTCACCTCTCTACCTTAAACTTTCTAATTTGATAGTTTTACATATCAATAAGAAATAAATAACATTTGAACTAGTTCCACTTGTTCTATACAATCACTTGAATACATGAATGTTTGTAGTAATTTTAATATTGTCTAAACATATCTTGTAAGAGGCATAACTTTTGACCTAGGAACCCATTTGGGACCATTTTATATTAAACGGATGTATTCAAAATATTATTGAAAACATAGGTTATGTTAGCCACATAGTGCCATTTTCAACATCTTAGCAACAATGTAAATTTTAGAGGCTAATCTTCTTTAACTCACAAATATATGGGTTTTTGAAATTATGATTTAGTTAATTTTGAGGTTAGGTCACCTTCTATTTCACCTATTATATTAGAGTAAAAGTTAATATTTTGGGTTGATTCACCTAGAGTTTATTGTAATGGCCAACTTTATATTCAAATTGCATTTATCGCATGTAAAAAAAGAAATTTTCTGCATGGGAAGCCTACTACTACCAATCAATAGTTTATACTAACCAACATCATTTCCTTTCAATTTGTAGCATTCACCCAGATTTTGAAAGTCATTATAGAAATTTTCTAATCAATATATGGTTATTTTTTAGGGGGTCTTAAAATTTACCCTACTTAACAAGCTAACAAAAAAAGGAGGGATAAATTCATTTTCTGCTTATAAGAATATATGGAATTGCAAAGGGTGTTGCTAAGAGGACCATGGTTTTATGGGATATCTACTCTCAGCATTTGTCGTTGGTACCCAGGGCTGAAATCAGATTATAAGTTTCTAGAACTATCGGTGTGGATCCACCTCCCTGCTCTGCCCTTGGAGTTCTGGGAACCTGAGGTGTTCTTCGGCATGGCTAGTTCCATGGGTGTGCTTATTGCTATAGACCCAGCCATGAAAGCAAGATCAAGACAAGTCTATTCCCGAATGTGCATCAATGTACCTGTGGGTACTAAGGTTCCATATCAAATTTTCCTAAACACTCCAAACCACAAATGCAAACAGGAGATAGTATTCAAGAAGTCACAGATTATATGTGAAAAATTCCAGAAAGTCAGTTATGATGCCGGGATGTGCATCTGAGGTATTCACTCTTCTCAGATAGGGATGCTATTTGTGAGAATATCTGCAAACATTTTGATGATGATTTGTTCGAGGAGTAGTCCAGCGTGGGAGATTACGCTAAGGAGGAAGAAGGAGAAATCATTACGTCCACACTGGAGGAGACTATAATGCCCGTTCATTATTTACTCCCTGAAGCGACATGGTGAGTGTCCCCAAAGTGTGGGGCTGCCGAAAAAAAAGATAAAATAAATTTTTTGCTTTGGTTAGCTAGTAGTTAGGTGGAAATTTATGTTTCTGCTTTGGCGTGGGACATGTCGGGAGTCGTGGAGTGTTGCATCTTCCTTTTATTAAATTTTTGGATTTACAACTCTTCGTTGACTCCACCTTCTGTCACGTGGCTGCTGTTGTTTCTACCCAAAACCACGGATGCTTTGCACGCTCCATCAAATGTTGAAACAGATGAATTTGCTATGTGTTCTTGGTGTGGTTTCTCAAAATCGTGTTGTGCGGGCGGTTTTAGTGGAGCGTAGAACTGAAATTCGCTAGGAGTGCCGTGAGGAAGCCTGCACGTGGTAGCTACAGGAGAGAAGTAAACATATCTCAAAACCAATAGCCTAGGAGTGTGTAAGTGCTGCAGTGTCTGAGGTTGAGCCCGGAACCGTGGTGTTGATCCGATGTTCAGTTGCACATGACCACAATCGAGACCAGTTGTTGAGAATCTTGAAGTTGTAGTAGAAGAAGAACGAGGTAAAGTTTTAGTTGAGCTGTCTTTCCTTTTCATTTTGGGAAGTCACTTTTGGGTGGTGAATTTAACATGGAAGAAGCTCGATCAAATCTTGAAGGCAGTTTTAGGGTCTAAACTAGACGTGAGTGCTCAAATGAGTTCCCTTCTGTTGCTAGAGAATGAATTTTTATAGTCCTTATTCCATTCACAAAGAAGCAGCGCCCAAATAGTATCAGTATTAGTGGAATGAATTTGAAGCTAGATATTACTGAAAAGGTTGCAAACAAAGCGTAAACAGTGAGAGTGTTACAAGGAGACTCGTGTTCAGACCATATTTTTTCCCTTTTTTTTCTGTGTTCATTCTGTGATGCTTCACGAATTTCTCCACAAGCAATATGTGCACGATACGGCCTTGCTGTTGGTGCAAACTTTGTTTGGCTTGTACGCGTGCTTATGATTATTTGCTATCCCATTGCCTATCCTGTTGGGAAGGTGTTGGATTGTGTTCTTGGGCACAACGAGTCTGCTTTATTCAGGAGGGCAAACTGAAAGCTCTGGTTTCAATTCATGGCCTGGAGGCAGGTAAAGGTGGGGAGCTTACACATGATGAGACAACAATAATAAGTGGAGCACTTGATTTGACTGAGAAGACTACTCAGGAGGCCATGACACCAATTGAATCAACCTTTTCGTTGGATGTGAATTCTAAGCTGGATTGTTTGAGCTTGGCAGGGAGGCAATGGGGAAGATCTTGGCCCGAGGCCATAGCCGGGTTCCCGTGTACTCTGGAAACCCTAAGAATATAATAGGTCTTCTCCTGGTTAAGAGTCTCCTAACAGTGCGTGCTGAAACAGAAACTCCTGTAAGTGTTGTTTCAATTAGGAGAATACCCAGGGTTCCAGCAGACATGCCACTTTATGATATCTTAAATGAATTTCAGAAGGGAAGCAGTCACATGGCTGCAGTTGTCAAAGCTAGAAAACCAAAGCCTCAACTTGATGTTGAGGATATAAATTCTCAGGAAAGTATCAAAAAAAAAACTGAAGACTCAAATGTCAATTCTTCTATTTTGCTGAACCAGGCTGAGCCAGTTGACCTTGAGAAGGGTCGAGTTGGAAATGCAGAATTTCCTACCAAGCTTAATTCACTAGACAAGCAACAGAATTTTCCAGGGCGTGAGGACTTGAGAAATGGAGTTAATAGGATGCTGGATGACATTGAAGAAGGGGAGGTCATAGGTATTATCACACTTGAAGATGTTTTTGAAGAGCTGTTGCAGGAAGAAATTGTGGACGAAACAGATGAGTACATTGATGTACACAAGAGAACAGAGTGCTTCTATCTTCCCGGAGTTGCTCCCGAGGATTCCAAGAAGGCATGTTTCAATCACCCCCTTTCCTATGCCAAGCATGGCCGTTAACAGGGTATGGATCTTCAGCAGGCGGAGGAAGAGAAGTTGCGCAGGTTGTGTTGTTGTTGCCCGAGCCCTGGTCGACGTGGTTGTTGGTTGGAAGAATTCTAATCAGGCATGTTAAATCTACCCCTTGTAATAGTTTTCTACCTTCTTTCAGTATCTTGAAATGAATTTTCTTTCCCCTTGAATGGCGCCTAGACAAAATGTTTTCGTGATTATTTAAATCGCTGCCTGAATGTGTTGGTTGTTCCTTTAAATCTCGTACCAATTCACGCTGGTTTTGCTTGGAATATTCTTTTCCTCTCTTATAGCTTACTCTATTTTCATATTTGTCTAAATGGGCTACTGTAATTTTGGGTGATGCAATCTAGTTCGTAGGGAAGGAAACGTTTTAGAGTTTCATTGCTTATATGACCCTCTTTTAAAAGAATTTTTTTGATGGTATTTATAATAGAAGGCTTACTATCTGGAAGGTTAAGCCTTCATATCTCTTTTGGTTGAGTAAATACGTATTTCCTATTTAGGGCTCTCCTGCTTTGCTAAAAGGTACATTAATAGTGACGTTGTGTTCTAAAACTTGTTTAAGCCTGTGGGCATTCCTTACTTTCTGTTTAATTGGAAAATGGCATTAGGGTCTTGTTTTAGAACTGTACATGGTTGACCTTTGTACCCAGTTCTAGAGGAGGAATAACCTGACATCTATTTTGGCCTCTACGTGTTGAGAAAATTTACTATTCCTACTACCTGGTTCAAACTCTTGTTTGATTAAAGTAAGGGGGAAATATTGTAAGTTTTATTGAATGAAATCTCTACAATTTTATTAAGGGTCGCAAGCAAGCTAGTAATAGCTGGACTGAAACTAAATTTGTAGGTGAATCCATGGTGTTGGATTCGTGAACTCGTTTCCTGTTAGATGACATCTGATTACAGTGATAATATAATAGGTGGTTATTATGTTCATCTGTTTGATTTTGCTAGACATGTCCTTGATAAGCCCACATGGATCGGGTAAAATTTCCATCTTCTTTACCATTGGCCAGGAGCTCATAGAACTTCTAGGCCTGACTGCACTGCGTAACCTTCCTGATGGATATGTGTGTTGGTTCTTATTTTTGTGCTTGCACTCGTGGTAGGGTTCTTTGAGTCTGGGGCATCGTTGGTGTTTTACCCTCTGCATAGCGAATCCCTTTGTTTTTGAACTCGAATATCTTATACTTCAAACTTGGTTACTAAAAGGTCCCATTTTGTGGCCTTGTTAAGGAAATCAATTTTTATTTTAATGCGTATTGACATTGTCTGAAATATATAAAAATTATTAATGACTTTTGGGTTTAGTCTTCCCTTATATTATGTAGAGAGGTTGACGATTAGGATAAGGTTTATTGGTAGAATAATGGCCCTTTTTGTGTCTCTTTTGTACGCTTTGGAAGAGTGGATTTGTTTGTAATCTAGTACTACGTTTAAGTAATCCTATAAGAAGGTAGTGATAAAACTCCTTATTTTAACTGAAACTATAGTTGTTTTCTTTTAAGGGCGCCGAACCCTTATTGCTATGAAGCCTTCCCCTGGGAGATTTGGATAACGTCATTTTGTTTCGCACCTACGATCATTATTAGTATGTTTTGTCCTCTCTTGGACCTCTTTAGATGGATGGATTGGGTATTGGATTCCAATCACGTAATCTATAGGATTACATGAAGGAGATATATCAACACTCTTGACTTTCTTGTTCCTAACCCATAAGGTCTTGCCTTGATCCTAGAGTTATCTTTCTTACTAGAAATTTTGACTTCATCCTTCACTTGGTTTGTATAAATCTCTTTCTCATATGAAGCAATTTTGATTAGTGGGTTTGATTGTTTTTTTTTAACTAGAACATTCCTTTCATGATATTGTTGAATGTTAGCTTATTGTTGCAATGTGTAGCCTTAACATGCTCAGTTCTCACGAACTGACTCAAGTTAATATTTGTGTAGATGGATTATGCGAGTAGATTAAAGGAAAGAGTGTAAATGTTTCATCAGTTCAATTTATGAAGTTCCTTGTAAAATGTCCAATGAGGTAAATTTTGTAATAGTTTCGCAAAGGAGTTTAGAAGACCTCTTGCCTTGGGATATTTGGAAATTTCGTGATGATGTTGTCTTGTCCTTTTGTAGTTAAACTAGTAACTTACCTTTGTAAGAAATGGTATTCAATCTTTACATTGGATATGAGTATTGTAAAACTTTGATCTTGAGAATAAATTGTTAAGTTAAATCTTCTAAGACTTAGTGGCAATATTTTATAAGTAAAGTAAAATGGGTCGGTTACTCTTAAAGGAGTTAACAAAAATAACAATTTTATTCAATAAATAAAGGTAGAGGTGATCTACTTGAAATCAAATAAGTCCATGAGTGATCAAAATGAAACCATCCTCAGAAGTAAAAATTTTATAACTTGATATCCCTAGCTACACTAGTGAACATTATCATTTCTTTGGTGAATTTAAAATGATCCTAAGGAAAACAATGTGAGTTGTTTTAAGATAATAAGATTTAATAAATAGGAGGATTGGGTTCGAATCCATGTAACTCTCTCAACCATTTGAAAGGTAAATTGTTTTCTTTTGATAAAATCATCCCGTGAAGCCTAAGTAAAATATTTAATAATTACGTATAAAACCTCAAGCTCAATTAAACCTTGGTAAGAACTAATGATGTCTAAAGGATGAACTCAATTGACCTTCTTCCTTATCTCTTTATCCAAGGTACTCGTAATTTTCCTCTTAATTTGTTGAACGTGAACCCCTTGTTGTCATATGGGCATGAACAAGTTCTAGTAGTGTAAGTGTTAATAGATGGCCTTGTGAAATTAAATTACCCCTTTCTAAACAAACGAATTAAGAAAATGAATGTCATAAAGAGAAGATTAAAGATGATTACTCTCTACGGTGTAAAAAGAATAAACTTAGCTTGGTAAGATGAATTATATGAATCATACCTTGAGCATCCTTGAAAACATAAACTAAGAATGAGCTAAAGGTATATTTTTAGAAAAATAAAATAAAATAATCCTCAAGAATATCTCATTGTGGATGGCCCTAAGCTGTAGTGTGTTCTTGTGATGGACCTCTATGTTGTCATGTCGAAAAGAAAGGTGTATTGTCCTTTTGGGTGTGAACGTTTCCGTGCTACCTTTATGGCCTCCTCGTATCAAGTGATTCCTAGTGTTGGTTGTAACCTTGTGATGACATGTTGTGTCATGTTATGTGTCAAGCAAGTCAAAAAAAAAAATTATCTGTATTTCACCGTGTTGTCCTTGTGTTGTTCGTTGTTTTTGGTGTGTTACACTTGGTATGAGCATAGGTTCATGCTCTCGAACCTATGGGCCGGATTGGTGTTTATATGGTAATGTTACATGGTGGTGGTTGTGTTACATGATGATACCGATGATGATGATGATGTTGCATGATGGTGGTAGATATTGGAAGAGTAATGTGCTTTAAACGTGATGTGATCCATGTCGTAATTGTGTTTTTGTGAACGCACATGATGTGTATGTCACATTGTGCGTGTTTGTGATCATGTTGATATTTGGGGATGGGAGTATTCTCTCTCTCCTTGTGGATTCTATGAAGAGTTCATGTGTGAATTACTATTTGTGATGTGTGAAAAGAATTATAAATGTGGATGACATAGTGTTAGAGCTTTGTGGACATATTGTATATGTAGGTGTATCAATGTGTTGTATGACTAGTTTGATGTTAAAAGAAATGAGTTGTATCATGATGTTTTTACCATGTTTTGAAGAAATGTGAGTACCACCTTGCTATGTTGCAATGGATGTTGTGTTGTGATGTACTATGTTCATCGTATGTATGAGTGTGCAAATATGTAATGCTTCATGTCGTGATTTGGGGTCATACGGTGAGTGTATGAACCCTATCGTATTGTGATTGCACTTTGGGTGTAGAATGTGGTAAAGTGATGTATTGCACCTGTGGATGTATGATTGTGATCTACCCTGTATACATACCATACGTGAGACGTTATGGTAGTTATGTGTGTGCCACCGTTATGTTAGTGATGTTGTTGTATGTTATGTTGTGAACCTTACGCTAACCGATCCTGAGGGAAATCGGTAGAAGTGTATGTTGAGAGTGAGGAATGGTGTACCATGGGTCAATAACTCGAGCCAAAACTCGGTTTAGTAGATAACATGTGATTCTTTCCTCTCTCCCTATGTGGTTGTATGTATGTAACCTTAGTGTATCTATGACTATGTTTAGCCTTGAAGTGGTGGCGGGATGATTGAGATGGAGATGATGAAAGTTGTATTATTGATATGTATTTTATGAGTGAGGCTCGATGTTCCGAAAGTGCTAAAGCAACTCGTTGAGTACCCCTTGGTGGCTAGATAAAGCCACACAGTTATCATAATGTGACATTATTATAAGTTGATTTTATTCGTAATTGATTTTTTTTCTTTATTTTGTAAGGACCAGCATCTTTCTTGATTGCCATGCTTTACAATTTTGGGCATTTCCTTTGGCACTAACATGGGCACTAACTATGGCTATTTGGCCATTTATTTAGCTTGATTTGGGGTCTTCTTTTAAATTTGGAATTCTTACCACCTTGCCCAAGGCTTGTACTTTGCCACTTGGCACTTTGGATTGGATTGTTGTGCTGGTTCTATTGTCGTGATGTGTGGAATAGGGTCATGGGATGCACCATGGAATGGTTGGACCTATGGACCCGCTTCATTGTATAGGGGTATGCCCCAAGGAGTACAGATAACTAGCGGGTTGTTGAACCACGCGTTATTATGTCACTTGGGTTAGGAGTGTCCGAACTCTATGTGTCTTAGGCCATAGAAGTCAATGCCTCCCGAGGGAGGCATAAGAGTTTGAGGGAGGAATAAGAGACTTGAGGGAGGCATAAGAGATGAGGGAGGCATAAGAGTTTGAGGGAGGCATAAGAGACTTGAGGGAGGCATAAGAGACTTGAGGGAGGCATAAGAGTTTGAGGGAGGCATAAGAGATTGAGGGAGGCATAAGAGTTTGAGGGAGGCATATGATATTTGTGTGTATATTTGATGTTCTGGGATATATGTTGAGTTATTGTGATGTTTTGTAGTGGTATTTTGATGTATGTGTTACTCATGTCAGATGGATATGTGTTGTGATGTTGTAGATATGTCATTGATTCCCTTGTGGACACTATGTACCTGTAGCATGGTTTGGTGTTATGTGAATTCTTTCATTGATGTAAATTGAGGAAATGTCTGGTGGATTGTAGTACTCTTTTGTTTGAGTATTTTATATGTCAGTCATTGATGTGTGACGAGTACTATGTTATGTGGACTGTGCCTATTCCATTCCGTATTTGAGTAACCTTTTGTGGTGTAATACAATCTTGAAGTATATACTTGTGTGCTTGTGAATCTGTAGGGTCTTGTGAACCTGATAGGGTGTTGTGTTAGTAGTTCATGTTGGGCACCCACAATAAGGAATAAACCAAAACTCTTCAATGATGAAATTTTAAAAGCAATTAAACTAAGAATAATGCTAATGGAAAGAGACTAATGAAATGATGAACAAGAAAGAACTGCCAATCTTCACAGAACATTGAAAGTTAAAAATTCTACCAAATGTTCCTAAGGCTACCTTATGACCGTGTTTTAATCAACTAAAATTTTAAACCATAGGGTGTGTATGCTTCTTTATCTATTCCTTGTTGCACCCCTTTTCTTTTCCACTGTGTTATGTTGCATCGAGGACGATGCTTTCTTAAGGGGAGGAGAATGTAATGCCCCATGCATCGAGGACCTCTGATTTTTCCACCTGCCTCCACTGCCACCTTGGCCTCCTCCCAACCACCCGATTTTTGCGGGTGAAATGACCGCCGTGAAATTTATGTTTCTGCTATCCTTGCGTGAGGAGACGGGAGTCGGTGGGTGGATTTCAAATCTTTTTTTTCTTCACCATAATCTCTTGGGATCCTCCTTCAAATGCGATTTGCTACGTGTGGGTGTGGGTCTCAAAATCGTGTTGCGGTGCGGGTAGTATCCATGGAGCGTTGAACTGAAATCCTCCTAGGAGTGTCGTGAGGAAGATTTGGCTGCACGCAAACAACTGAGGTCGAGAGAAGTAAACTTATCTCAGAAAACCAGTGGCCTCCAGAGAGAGTAAGTGTGCAACAGCTGCTGCAGGGTGAGCCCAAGGAACCGTGGTGTTGATCCTGATGTTCTGGTTGCACGTGACCACAGTCGAGACCAGTTGTTGCAGAATCTTGCAGCTGTAGTAGAAGAACGAGGTAAAGCTTTAGTTGAGCTGTCTTGCCTTTTCTTTTTGGGAAGTCGCTTCTGTCCAGGTGGTGAATTTAACATGGAAGAAGCTCGATCAAATCTTGAAGGCAGTTTTAGGGTCTAAACTAGACGTGAGTGCTCAAATGAGTTCCCTTCTATTGCAAGAGAATGAATTTATAGTCCTTATTCCATTCACAAAGAAGCAGCGCCCAAATAGTATCAGTATTAGTGGAATGAATTTGAAGCTAGATATTACTGAAAAGGATTGCAAACAAAGCGTAAAGCACAGTGAGAGTGTTACAAGGAGACTCGTGTTCAGACCATATTTTTCCCTTTTTTTCGTGTTCATTCTGTGATGCTTCACGAATTTCTCCACAAGCAATATGTGCACGATACGGCCTTGTTGTTGGTGCAAACTTTGTTTGGCTTGTTACACGTGTTTATGATTATTTGCTATCCCATTGCCTATCCTGTTGGGAAGGTGCTGGATTGTGTTCTTGGGCACAACGAGTCTGCTTTATTCAGGAGGGAAAACTGAAAGCTCTGGTTTCAATTCATGGCCTAGAGGCAGGTAAAGGTGGGGAGCTTACACATGATGAGACAACAATAATAAGTGGAGCACTTGATTTGACTGAGAAGACTACTCAGGAGGCCATGACACCAATTGAATCAACCTTTTCGTTGGATGTGAATTCTAAGCTGGATTGTTTGAGCTTGGCAGGGAGGAAATGGGGAAGATCTTGGCCTGAGGCCATAGCCGGGTTCCCGTGTACTCTGGAAACCCTAAGAATATAATAGGTCTTCTCCTGGTTAAGAGTCTCCTAACAGTGCGTGCTGAAACAGAAACTCCTGTAAGTGTTGTTTCAATTAGGAGAATACCCAGGGTTCCAGCAGACATGCCACTTTATGATATCTTAAATGAATTTCAGAAGGGAAGCAGTCACATGGCTGCAGTTGTCAAAGCTAGAAAACCAAAGCCTCAACTTGATGTTGAGGATATAAATTCTCAGGAAAGTATCAAGAAAAAAACTGAAGACTCAAATGTCAATTCTTCTATTTTTTTGAACCAGGCTGAGCCAGTTGACCTTGAGAAGGGTCGAGTTGGAAATGCAGAATTGCCTACCAAGCTTAATTCACTAGACAAGCAACAGAATTTGCCAGGGCATGAGGACTTGAGAAATGGAGTTAATAGGATGCTGGATGACATTGAAGAAGGGGAGGTCATAGGTATTATCACACTTGAAGATGTTTTTGAAGAGCTGTTAGGAAGAAATTGTGGATGAAACAGATGAGTACATTGATGTACACAAGAGAACAGAGTGCTTCTATCTTCCCGGAGTTGCTCCCGAGGATTCCAAGAAGGCATGTTTCAATCACCCCCTTTCCTATGCCAAGCATGGCCATTAACAGGGTATGGATCTTCAGCAAGGCGGAGGAAGAGAAGTAGCGCGAGGTTGTGTTGCTGTTGCCCGAGCCCTGGTCGACGTGGTTGTTGGTTGGAAGAATTCTAATCAGGCATGTTAAATCTACTCCTTGTAATAGTTTTCTACCTTCTTTCAGTATCTTGAAATGAATTTTCTTTCCCTTGAATGGCGCCTAGACAAAATGTTTTCGTGATTATTTAAATGCTTTGCTGAATGTAATGGTTGTTCCTTTAAATCTCGTACCAATTTCTTTGGTTTGGCTTGGAATATTCTTTTCCTCTCTTATAGCTTACTCTATTTTCATATTTGTCTAAATGGGCTACTGCAATTTTGGGTGATGCAATCTAGTTCGTAGGGAAGGAAACGTTTTAGAGTTTTGGTTGCTTATATGACCCTCTTTTAAAAGAATTTTGTGATGGTATTTATAATAGAAGGCTTACTATATGGAAGGTTAAGCCTTCATATCTCTTTTGGTTGAGTAAATACGTATTTCCTGTTTAGGGCTCTCCTGCTTTGCTAAAAGGTACATTAATAGTGACGTTGTGTTCTAAAACTTGTTTAAGCCTATGGGCATTCCTTACTTTCTGTTTAATTGGAAAATGGCATTAGGGTCTTGTTTTAGAACTGTACATGGTTGACTTTTGTACCCAGTTCTAGAGGAGGAATAACCTGACATCTATTTTGGCCTCTACGTGTTGAGAAAATTTACTATTCCTACTACCTGGTTCAAACTCTTGTTTGATTAAAGTAAGGGGGAAACATTGTAAGTTTTATTGAATGAAATCTCTACAAATTTTATTAAGGGTCGCAAGCAAGCTAGTAATAGCTGGACCGAAACAAAAGTTGTAGGTGAATCCATGGTGTTGGACTCGTGAACTCATTTCCTGTTAGATGACAGCTGATTACAGTGATAATATAATAGGTGGTTATTATGTTCATCTGTTTGATTTTGCTAGACATGTCCTTGATAAGCCCACATGGATCGGGTAAAATTTCCATCTTCTTTACCATTGGCCAGGAGCTCATAGAACTTCTAGGCCTGACTGCACTGCGTAACCTTCCTGATGGATATGTGTGTTGGTTCTTATTTTTGTGCTTGCACTCGTGGTAGGGTCCTTTGAGTCTGGGGCATCGTTGGTGTTTTACCCTCTGCGTAGCGAATCCCTTTGTTTTCGAACTCGAATATCTTATACTTCAAACTTGGTTACTAAAAGGTCCCATTTTGTGGCCTTGTTAAGGAAATCAATTTTTATTTTAATGCTTATTGACATTGTCTGAAATATATAAAAATTATTAACGACTTTTGGGTTTAGTCTTCCCTTATATTATGTAGAGAGGTTGACGATTAGGATAAGGTTTATTGGTAGAATAATGGCCCTTTTTGTGTCTCTTTTGTACGCTTTGGAAGAGTGGATTTGTTTGTAATCTAGTACTACGTTTAAGTAATCCTATAAGAAGGTAGTGATAAAACTCCTTATTTTAACCGAAACTATAGTTGTTTTCTTTAAAGGCGCCTGAACCCTTATTGCTATGAAGCCTTCCCCTGGGAGTTTTGGATAACGTCATTTTGTTTCGCGCCTACGATCATTATTAGTATGTTTTGTCCTCTCTTGGACCTCTTTAGATGGATGGATTGGGTATTGGATTCCAATCACGTAATCTATAGGATTACATGAAGGAGATATATCAACACTCTTGACTTTCTTGTTCCTAACCCATAAGGTCTTGCCTTGAACCTAGAGTTATCTTTCTTACTAGAAATTTTGACTTCCTCCTTGCTGGCTGTATAAATCTCTTTCTCATATGAAGCAATTTTGATTAGTGGGTTGTGCTTTTATTTGATTTTTTTAACTAGAACATTCCTTTCATGATATTGTTAAATGTTAGCTTACTGTTGCAATGTGTAGCCTTAACATGCTCAGTTCTAGCGAACTGACTCTAGATAATATTTGTGCAGATGGATTATGCGAGTAGATTAAAGAAAAGAGTGTAAAAGTTTCATCAGTTCAAATTATGAAGTTCTTGTAGAAAGTTCAATGCGTTGTAAATTTTGTAACTTTTCTTGCAAAGAGTTTAGAAGATCTCTTGCCTTGGTATGTTTGGAAAACTACGTGGTGAAGTGTTCCTTCCCTTTTGTTGTTAGACTAGTTACTTACCTTGGTGAGATATGATATTCAATCATTACATTGGCATAAGTATTGTAAAACCTTGTTTTTGAGAATAAAGTGTTAAGTCAAAACTCTCTGACTCCTTGTAATGATGTGATATAAGTAAGATTAAATGGAACGGTTACTCTTATAGAAGTTAACTAAAATATATGTGTATTCAGATAAATTAATATAGAGATGACTTACTTGAGAACAAGAGATTCTTGAAGTATTCAAAGGTGAAACTATCCTTGTAAAGTAAATTTTTATAAATTGATATCCCTAGCTAAACTAGTGAACACTACTCTTTTTGGTGAACGCCTAAAACAAGCTAAAGGAAAACAATAGTTAGTTTCTAATAAGATTTAACAAGTAAGAGAAGGAAATTTAGAAACCACACAATTTATCTCTCAGCCTATTTGACAGTAAGTAGTTTCCTTTTGATAAACTCTTTCAGTTAAGCTTAAGTAAAAGCGTTAATAATTACGTATAAAACCCCAAGCTCCAATTAAACCTTGGTAATAACTAATGATGTCTTAAAGAGGAATTTAACTCGACCTAATCTCCTTATCTCTTTCCCAGGATACTTTGTAAGTTCCTCTTGATTTTGTTGAACACGAATTCTTGTTGTAGTAAGGTAATGAACAAGTTCTAGTAGCGTAAGAATGGATGAGATAGCCTTGTGGAATTTAATTATTCCCTTTATTAAATTAATGGAACTAAGCAATTCTATTGTCGTAAAGTGAAGATTTAAAGTGAACTTCTCTACAGTGTATAAGAAATTAGCTCAGTTGGTATGATGAATTTGTGCGAATCATATATTGAATCCTTCAAAACTTAAGTCATGAGCTAAAGGGTGTCTTATTAAAATAAATAACCCTCAAGAATATTTCATTGTGGTTGGCCCTAACTGTAAGTGTGTTCTGTGATCAGACTTCTATGTTGTCTTGTCAAAAGAAAAGTAAATTATCCTTGATATGTGTGAACGTTTACGTCTTATACCTTTATGGCCATCCTTGTATCAAGTTGTTCACGAGTGTTAGTTGTATACTTGGTGACGACATGTTGCGTCATGTTATGTGTCAAGCAAGTCAAAAAAAAATTATCTGTCTTTTTACTTGTGTTGTTCGTGTGTGTGACTTTGTGGGTCATTACACGAATTAAAAGGCCGAGGTCTTGACCGAGCAACATGGTGAGTGTGCAGGCATGGTGGGGAAAAGTGCTTTGGAGTTGCGGATGGGGTGTAGGAAAATTTTCGGGCGGCTCTTGTGTGGAAAAGTCGGTTGGTCGAGGTGTACAAATTCAAAATTTCCATTTTATTTCTTTTCGAGATGAGTATCGCTCATTGGTGACAGGAGTGGCTCATAAAATTCTTACTCCAGAGGGTGAAGGATGTGAGGTTCGGTGATCGTTCGCCGCCACCTGCTGCATGGGGAGTGATATATTTCAAAATTTGAAACAAGATTAAATGTTGTCACTGTATTTGTACCATCCGAACCGTTGGCGGATGTGGGTGGCTTCGGTTCAATATTGGAAAAGTCGGGACTCGGGAGGCGTGGAGGCTTTTGCTAGCAAAAGACAGATGCATGGAATAACGATTGATGCTTTGACCACTCATCTCGAAAGCTGGACCTCGGTCTTGCTTGATGTGCTTCCTTTGGTGGTAATCCAGTTGCCATGAACAAGGGGGACGTAGGGACAAAGTTTCCTCCAAGAAATTAAAAGTACTTTGCTCAGATTGTGGTGGTGGGTCTTGAGTTGCCTCTTCCCTTCTCTAAGGTCATGTTTATTATTGTTTTCTTTCTATTGATTGACCCTGCTTTACTTTATCATTACTTTGGTTTTTGTGACCATGCTTATGTATTGTATTATTGTGTTTGTTTCGACCACTGGTAGATGCCTCATGGTTTTTCTCCTTTGCTGATATCTTCTCCATTGTTCTAATAGGTTTCTTGGTCCCGTAAAACCAAAAAATTACCTAATCTAAAAAAATGCTATGAGTTAATATTGATCTCAATTAATTAGAAAATAAAAAATGTATGGTAGCACAAATTGACTCTAATGAGAATACAAATTACACTTCATATATAATATTTTTGTGTAAGATCAAACACAAAGGACATAAAATATAATAAGATAAAATAAATGCTAACATCAAGGAATTTAGAATCATTAACTAAAAGGTCCATTAAAATAATAATCATTTTCTAAACAAATATAGAAATGATTGAATAAATTTATATATATAGAAATTGTTATTCCTTAGACTTTGGGAAAATAAAATAAAAGAGTCAAATAGACGAAAAAATAATAAAACATAAAATCAATAGAAAACAAGGCCATGAAATGGCATATCCTGTCGAAGGGTCATGGGAGCAGAGATTTGGAATGAACTAAAAATGATCGTATAATTGGTTTATTTGTTAATTGTTGACTAGCAATTTTAAAACATTTATGGAAAAAATGGTTGGGAAATTTTCATAATAGTAGTATCTATAGATATGATAAGTTGTTTCTTATATAACTTTAACAATACTATTGGAGTGAACAAGAATAATATCTTCTAAATTACTTATTGTAGTGCCCATTTCCCTCGACCCCTTTTTTCTTTGATTTCGATATTGAATTCTCACACCTATGGATATTGTTGTAGCTGATTGAAAGTAGCATGATACTAAATGTTAGAGATAATGGATTATTGTTGATTTCGATTCGTATATGATGCATGTGGATTATTAGAGACATTTTATTTTGATGTTGATATCTTTGTGGATATATATATATATATTTCGACATGCGATATACTTTCATCACCACGAGTAGGCTTTGATAATTGAATTATTGTTGTGATCATTTTTACATGGATGAAACATTGGATGGAGATGTTGCTTAAAATTTTGTAAATTATTTGTAATTACCTAGATGATATTAATTCATATATAAATTATTTTAGATTTATATTGCATATTTTGGCATGGATGTTTTAATGCGGCCATAAGGTCGAATGAGGTATTATGTGTTTTGTAGGTATATATATATATATATATATATATATATATATATATATATATATATATATATATATATATATATATATATATATTCACAACAACATCCGGGGATTAGAGACCAACCAAATTGGAATTCTAGATGAATTCAACAAGGGCCACCATGACAACATGTAATTTTTTGTGTGTTAGAATTATTTCGTTAGGGGAAAATTGTGACCAAGGGTCATGTGTTGTCTTTTGTTTTAGTTTCCCCTTCTTTAATGTTAGTATGTGTTCCTTTGAAAGATGTAATTTACTTGTTTTAATTATTTAATTTTTGATATATGTTTTCCCCTTCATCTTAGTGGGTCTAAGTGCCTTATTAAAGTTAATAAATCTTGTCCTAAATTAATTAAAGATGTGACCAAAAGAAGTTCATTTATTAGACTTGATTTGCTCTTGGATTTTGTGTTGTGTGTTGAATGCTTGGGATCTTGAGTGTTGTACACTCTAACCTCCATGTGAAATTTAAATTTAGCTTTAAGGGCCGATTTTGAAGGCTTGTGGGACAAGTTAAATTTGTCCCACACCTCTCAAATTGCCATACCAACCCTACCTATGGGTTGGGGGGTCAAAATTAGACCCCATTAGGTGTTTTGGGAAGATAAAAAGGTGAAATGTTTATTGCACTTTCTTTCAAGTAATTAATTTTGTCCTTAGGGGGTGTGGGCTTAGATGGTGTGTGTAAGTAACTTGTCATTCCTTCAACCACTTATTAATGGTGCTTTGGAATATAAGGTTGAATAAGGTGATGTGGAGTGGAGAGGAAATGAGGTGGCATCCTACTTGAAGCCGTATCATTCTTCTATCTCCTTTTCTATTTATTGAAGCTCTTTTTTCTTGTTTGGGGGTTACTTCAATATTTTGTGCTCTTGTATTTTTGAGAGAATTAGACAATTGTTGAGAGTGGTTATGGATGATTGCTTTGTTTTGAGGAGGTTGGAGACTTACTCTTGGAACAAACTCTACTATGGAAAGGTAGGAGCTTTACCTTGATTATGTTATGATTTATTTTATGTTTGTGCTTGTGTTGAGTATTGTTTTCTTTGGAGTAGGAGGATACTATGGGGAGATTTCATGTAGTGAGGCATAAGAGTTTACCTTTTTGTTTGGAGGGAGTTTGGGTTGGGTGTCCCACCTTGTATAAGGAATGCTTGCATTTCTTTCTTGTTTCTTTTATGAGGGAGGAATAAGAGATTGAGGGAGGCATAAGAGTATGTAGGGGATTTGAGATATGCATTGGAGGCTTTAAGGTGGGCATCCATTCCCATTGGGAGACATAAGTGGCCTCCCCATAGGTCTTGCTCCTTTGGCTTTCGTTCTAAGCCTTGTTTTTGTTGTTTTATTTTTCTTCTTTCTTGTGTTGTTGATTTTAATATGGATGAAATGGTTGTGAAAAATTTGTTTGTGTTGTGGAAGATTGTTGTTGCCATGTGTTGGAATTATCTCCCATTGTAATGTGGTTGGGGCTCGGGGACCAATGGAGAGGATGGCTTCTCCTCTTCATTAGATATCTTGGTTGGGTGGAGAGCATTGCCTCTCCCCCATTTTGTTGTGAATCAAAAAAATCTTGGAGGAGCTATCTTGATGGAGTTGTGAAGCTTGGAGTTTTTTTGGAGACCTTGTGAAACTTTCTTTGTGTTATTCCCACTTAGAGTGGAGGAAATTGTAATATTGTATTCTACTTTTAGTTTATATTCTTGTATGATTTCTCACTTGAAGTGGAGGACATTGTATTGAACTTGTGAAGGAAAATTTTATTCCATTATTTGTTATGAAAGTTGTATTATATATTGAAAAAGAGAAGAAAGATTTGTGTTGTAAACTAGTTTTGTGAAATAGAAAGGAAAGTAATTCTCTTTATTGAAATCTTGGTTGTATTGTGAGAAAAGTAGTTCTTGTGTTAAAAGATATGAGCTATTTTCAATGGAAAAGAAAGTATTACTTTCATTTGTGAAGTTGTAATGTTGTAAAGGAGAAAGAAGAAATATAGAAGTTGTAAATGTTGAAAATGTATATATAGTAAATTTGAATGGAAGATAAAGTTGCTATAGTTGTTTTGAACATATATATGTTGTAGTAAAAATGGGAACAAGAAAAAAAATTGAAGTTTATAGTTATTGGAGATGTTGATTTTTGTAGTAAGAGAATAATAATGTAAAAGTAGATTTAAAACCTTTTGCTCATGGAAAACAGAAAGAAAATTTAGTTGAACAGTAATGTAATAGATCTTGTAGTTGTTATTATTACTATTGGATTTAAAAATGATTAAAATAAATAATTTTAACCAAGAAATGAACTAATGGAATAAAATCCCAAAACTAGGAAACTTTAGGAGCATAAAATCAAGTTCAAAATGTATTTTAGAACTTTGTAGTAAAATTTGGTTTTGTGAAAATATTAGATTTAAGGTTCTATTTTTGAAGCAGACCGCCGAAATGTATGAGCGAGCAAGCGGTTCTATAACCTCCACTCGAGCTAAGGTGGCAGTCTCAAAACCGCCGCTCAGGAGAGCAGAGGTCTGTTGTTTGTCACCTAGAGATGGCGGCCGTCCCAAGACCGCCGGTCTTCTAAGTGACGGTTATGTCACTTACGACACAACTCCGCGGATTTGTGCCTGTGTGAAAACTTTAATAGGTTTTTACTAATTTATAATATTTAAAATTTAAATAATGACCACCAACATTGAAACAAAGAGTAATCCCTTAGATTTGAACAATAAAACATACAAATGGTGGATATAAAACATCCTTGTCATTTATAAAAATGGGGCTAGGGTTTGCCCCAAAATAGAAAACCCCAAATACATATAGCTTGGAAATAAAACCAGATTGGTAGAGGAAAATCCCTCCCAATCCTTGAATGAAAGAAATTACAACAATAATAAAACTATAACTAAACTAATCTAAACTAGATTCTCCTTGTAGAATCGTCCATGGATTTTCCTCTTTTGCTCCCATGGCTTCCTCCTCTTCAACCTGCAAATTTTTAGCAAAACAAATAGACCAAATGAGGGTAATAGAATAAAGGAAAGGATTTAATAAAATTCATAAGGATTTTAGGGCTAAGTGTGGAACCCTAGAATCTAATGGCCAAGATTGTTTTGATCTAAGGGTGGAGGATCCATCCTACTTTTGTTAGGTAGAAATGTATTTTAATCTTTCAACTTAAAATCCCTAAGGGTATGTGTAGATGGGTGAGTGGGGCCATGTAAATTTCCTTGGGGTGTAAGGACTCTTTTAATACTTAGTATGTTGTAAGAATTAATTAAAAGGACTTTAAACTATTAGGATAATGAAACTAAATTAATTAAGTATGAAGTTAGTCATATTTGGATTGAACATTAACTAAGAAGAGAAAACAATTAACCAAGTAAATTAAGCTATGGCACTTCCTAGTTGACTTTTAATTAATCAACCTTAGAGGTAAAGCAATTTTAATATGTAATATTTTAACTAGACTTGGCCTCTCAATCTTAAAGTTGATATTAGTGATGTAAGTTAATTTAATGAACTCTAAGGGTCAAACACCCTTGTAACCTTCTTATAACTTAAACAAAAAAAAATAGACGCAGTTTTTGGGTTAAGTGTTAGGTTGTAGCGTGCTCTTAGAATGCCATTTTTTGGGCGTTACACTTTTTCTAGAAGAATCTTAAAAAACTTCAATCAAATGAAGACCATGTAAAATAGAGAAACTAGTTCACAATATTAAAATATAATATATTATATAGCTTATAATGTAACCAATTAAAAGTAAAAGATACTTCAAAAGTGCATGATTATATAAATGACTTATATATAGATAATCACATGAATGATAAAATGCCAATTGTAGGTTTGAAGACAAAATTTCATAAAAGTTTCAAGTAAACCGGCAGGTAGTTGTAGCTCAAGTAACAAATGTAGCTAATGTGTTTTGGGAATTCAAATTGTCCTAACATTTGCTAAACAAATCCTAGAAAGAATGAGAATATTGTTTACAAGTTTGTTGTTAATTGTAACAACGTCATAACTTTGACGAGGATGTAATGCTCACTTTAAATACTTTAGCACAAAAATAGTTACTAATTATTTTAGAATAGAAGTTACGCTAAAATCCATAGAAAGAGATAAATATCCAATGTAATGAATGACATGATGATATTAAGTGTTGATGAAAATTATAAATTGAGTTTTTAGTGACATGTGTATCCTTAGGCTATTTTGGTGTTGGTGCTTTAAAATAATCTCGCCTGCGATTTTCCTTTAAAAATATATCGATTTGTGGCCTTTGTCACTTTCCTTTTCCGCGTGTTGTGCCTGGTTAATCTTTGCCATTTTTATTTTGTTCCCTGGGTCATTGATCACTCATGGGTCCATGGTTTGCTCCTTGTTTCTTTGTTCCTATGGAAAAAGGTCTGCAATTTGGGTCCCGTTATCAATTATTCAAAAACTCTCGGGTTCCCCCATGTTTTCTTTTCTCCATGGTTTGCACCGATTTGGATTTGTCTTCCTTATCATTTTTGCCCTAAGTACTTGAAGAAAAACTAATGGATGTGTATTTGATGAACAAATTTGAGCCTTGTAACATTTCTAAATTCTTCTGTCCTTGGAGAAATTCTCATTTCCAGCCTCAAATGATCATTCCCTCTGTATTTTATGGTTTGTGGTGTTTCCCCTAGTCAAATTTACATCCTTGTAATAACAGACGTGAGATGTGGAACCTTTTTCTTGGACACGCAGCTTCCCTGATTTTGGCACGGCCAGGTCAAGTCGCGTGTTTCGAGTGGTACTTAAAAATAAAAATTCATGGAAAGCCTCAACTCCAAATTTGTCCACGTGGAGGCATGGCACTCGTTTGAGGATCTATTTTTGGTTTGGCCTTGGAGTAGTGCTACGAGGACATGTGGAAGCGACTTTGCTTTCAGGACTTAGAAAATTTTTCATGCAGTTGATACAGTTTTGTGGAACGGGACATGTGGCAAACTCGTGCTCATTTGGGGTCTCCGCTTTGGGCACCATCTTGAAGTTACACCATGGTGACACATGGAGGAAGCTGCACATGTTTGGGGACCGGCCTTGAATTTCATTTTAAAGAAGCACCCGTGATGACATGTGGAGGCCTCCGCTTACTTCACATTTTTCTTAGACTTTTCAAGGCGACCAAAGGAGACTACCTCATAAGCACGACACATGGCACCTCTCGCTAAGCTTCAAGCATTCAGAAAACCTTTCCGAGCAGGACATGTGGCAAGCCCTCACTCATTCAAGGTATCAAATTTTGGGACTGTTTCAAGGTGCGCCATGGTGACACGTGGAAGTTTGAAAAGTCAAAGAAGCGAGGAGGTGGACCATCGAAGGCAACTTGTATTTTTCCCCTTAAGGATTAAAATCTCAAAGTGGCCCGTAAGCCCGATGAGGGAAATAGTCAATGTTTTACCTCGGTCAATGGCGGAGGTACGGACTCTTGGAGGAAATTTGGAAAAATTTCGTTTTGGGAGAAAAGTGTCAAGAGTAAAGAGAAGCATGGGTCCACTTGAATCAGATTTGGACACGTGTTAGGATCATTTCTCGAGGTGGAGCTCCGTGGAAAATTTGTTCTCGAGAAGAAATTTTTCCATTTTCTAAAAAGAGAATAAAATGGAAGAATTTAGCCGCGGTTCCACTCAAACCACATTTGGACACGTGTGTGGCTTGTTTCCCAAGGGTGGAGGTGCGGAGAAAAATGGGAATTTTTCCATTTTGCCAAAAATTTGTAAAAATTTAAAGGAAGCCCCAGTCTATTTTTAAAATTCAAATTTTTGAATCTTCTACGTGGACGACCCAAATTCAAATTAAGGATCAATGAGAATTGAGAGTTTGATTTGCGATTTCCCCCATTTTTCGAAACACGTCTACAAGTGCGAGTCTCCATTATTTCTTGGTATTTTATACATGCCAAATAGAGAGGGGAGTTAATTTTGATATCTAAGTTTGGTGGGAAGATCTAGAAGACATCTTTCACCATTAAAATTGTCTAACTTTTGTGTTGATCAAATTTTCTATTTTTCTTCACTGCCCAACACAAAAGGAGCCAAATTTGATAGATTATGGGTGGAAGTGGTTGGAAAATTGAAGAAAGAGTGATCTACCAGAGGAAGGAGTTGAATGCGGGAGATATTCGATGAGATCTACCCCCTCGAGCACTTGGTAACTTTTTACTGATTTGATTATGAGAATCACGCTCTAAATTATGGCGAGCACTAGTGCATTAAAGGTTTTTGTCTTTTGGTGAGAAAGGGGCTCTTTTGTAAAGGTTATAAATGCCATGCATGCACAAATTTTTTGTGCAAAAGGTTCTGAAGTTGGAGGTCGAGTGTTAGAGGTCGAAGAAAATTCCCAAGAGGAAAATTTGACAAACCCTATCTTTTGAGAATCCATCGAGAAACTAGGTTATCTATTTTTGTTTTATGTTTTATTGTGTCAAGGTGGTTGCGAGTGTAGAGTCATTGACAAGCTTTGAGACTAATCTAGAAACTTTCCCTTGCTAATAGACTTAATCAAACTCAAGCTATTGTTGTTTGTCTGAGCAAAATGTGTTTGTTTTATTTCTTAATGTATGCAAGTAGTTTTTCTTGTTTTTATTTCAATCTTGCATTAAAATCTGATTAAATCACACATGCCTCAATCGTTGTAGACAGTTTAGTGGCATCTACAATTTCATCTCTCGAGAAGAGCTTTCATCTCGGATTGGAATAAATGATTTTAAATCACTTTTCTTTCATCTGACATTTGAGATTTTCAAGGAAAAGTAAACCTATGGGTGTACCTTAGGCGTTATTTGGCTTAGATGTTGATGCTTTGTTGGATTTTCTAAGCTGGAGTTTTGTGATAGAATCTCAAAGATTGTGTGAAAGAGTACTTGATCTGGGCCTCCATTGAGGCAAATATTACAGTTAAAGAGACATTTCCAGCTATTGTCGTGGCATTCTCGTTGGTTTAACCCTCCATTTTGTAAGATTCCTCAAGGATTTGGTTAATCAAGTTCACCACTTTTGCCCCACCTCCCACCAAACAATTCATTCAACAACAACCAATCCTATATGTACTACCCTTGTTTGTCTGTGTGCACACAAATGCATAATCTCTGTCACTAAACAATGCGAAGCAATCAAGGTCTCAAATGTCTTTAGTAACCTTTACCTTATTGTGAAAATATCTCCATGATTTGGCAATGACAACTCGTGAGAGTCTATAATTTCGGTTGCAGACAGATCTGGAGTGTTGATGATATATTCCCAAGGTCTTCTCTATAAGATCCATGCGAAAAGAAGGATTCATTATTGTTCTTCAATAAACAAAGGTTACAAAAATAGGTTCTCTTACCTTGGTTTAAAGGCACAACCTAAAATAGTGAGGATCAAATCAAATCCTCTTGAGGGTCTTTATCCATTTCTCCACATTTGAGTAACAAAGGGCTAGTTAGATCTCATCCTCGTCTACAAAACGACTCACCATGATCTAATCTATCTCTAAGTTCCCTGTCAAACTAGTGATCTTTGCTTAGACTTTTGAGGGAGAATCAATTTGGATACCAACAACTTGTAAGTAAATAGAAAAAATTAGAACATGCTTTATTGATTAAAAAGTTTGTTATTTATTACGTGTGGTTGAATTGCAGAGGTTAGATACAAAAATTACTATCAAAGTTTACCAAAACTCTTATAGACAATTTTTTTTATAAAAAAATTAAATGTGATTTTACATTGATTTGTAAGAAGTTAAACAAAGTGAGAACAACTTGTGATTTCAATATCATGTTGCATAAATTGTAGCTAGACTACATGTGAATTATGTCTAAAAAGGCATGAGCATGAGTTGTTTCAAAAGAGGAGAGTTTGGCATGGTGTTGTTAATGTGTTTGGCAATGTATCTACATAGAAGATATTTTTTTTTCCAAATTTAGCATTGAATGGTTTTTGATGAGTTTTTTATGTAGATGAAAATAATATGAGTGGATATGTGTAGATGGTTATGTACCTTATTGGTAGATGATAGTGTCAACACCAGAATGGTGCTACTTTGATTGAATGTAAAGGTGCATAGCACTATGAAGGTAAAAGGGGATATACGAGTGGAGATTTTTTGTAGGTATTTTCCATGAATTGTTTATGTGAGTGCAGAAACAATATGGCCAATGAAGGACCAAAAATAAAGTATTTGACATTTTTTCTACTATAGTTGTGATATTTCAGAGTAATTGGTGTGCATGACATAATTCACTTTCTTTGTTACATTTTCAACATGTTATTGTTGTTTGTTGTGGTGTAAAAAGTCTTTGAGAGTGAAGTTATTTTTGGCAGACAAGTTCGAATGGCTTGGAGTAGACATAAGAGGTAGTCAATGTACCTTGTACCTAAAGAACAATGATAAGAAATTTGAGGCATATTAATTAGTGTCATATATTAGAATTTGGTACATGTGTAATGTGAAGAGGGAACTAAACTTAAAAAGTGAAACGGTCAATGTGAAAATATTAGTATAAAAGACATTGAATTCAAGGAGAAAGTGCTACAACTCACACTTTTCTTACCTCCATTTTTGCATTCAACAGTGCTTGCAGATCTTCAAATGTTGTTTTTTCTTGAGTGAGGTGATAAATGTTTATTGAAAAGTCAATAAGGCCTTGTTGGGGTTGTTTCTCTTGACTATGCTCATGGGTGAGATTTAGGGAGGTTTGCGGGGATCATTATAATGGTTTACTGTGAAATTTATTTGGAAAAAATTCTTTCCTAAGGAAGATCTCAAGAGATACACAAAGCTTCATCAATTTCACAAGCTTATCCAAAATTAAGAGGTGATAATTGTTATTACTCACAATACTCACATTTTTATTCATCTCTCGACAATACTCGACAATACTCACATTTTTATCTGTCTCCTCTTGTTCATCTTCATGTCCCTTTTTGGATTTTTTTTCTTTCTCTTCTTCCTTATCCTTCGTTACTTCCTCCTCATCCTCCACCCCTTCTATCTCCTTTCCTCCTCCTTATTTTTGGGGTTAGGATAACACCGAATTTTGGATTTGATGACCACCTCTTGATTAAAACTATGCATATTTTCGAGTTAGATATGGAATGTTTAGGTACTTTATGGACAATAGATAAGGAAGGATGCCACTGATTACAACGGAGATAGATTCAAGTCCCATTTGGATGCCTTAGTGTTAAGAATTGTGAACTTATAAGGAGATGAAGATTGTATGTTCGAGAGATCGACAAAATAGCTAAATGGAAACCAAGAACTACATCAAGTGTATGGTCACTTGGTGGTGGAGTACATGATAAAACATCCTCAATATTTTAAGAATTTCCATGTGGAAGAAGGCGCTTGAGTTTTTAAAAATATTGTCAAAAATGTCGGAGGATTGAAGATGTGGTGGTAATTTGGAGCTTCAAGAAGAAAAAATATTCAAAAACCACTAGTTTTCTAAAGGGTACCTAATGTTTTTTGACATAAATAATGTTGATAGTGACAAAACACTCCTTTTATCATATCATAATGGGAACCACTACAATAGTATCTCGATTAAAAACCAATGTTCAGCTTCTGAAAAATTACAAAGCACAAAAGAAAATAAAAAATGGTGGAATAGAATCACTCTTAAGAGCAACAACATCAGGAGTGAAGAATCATGATGAACATTTTGTGAAAATTTAACCGCGGGTTCATCAGGATCTTTTCCTTCCCAGCAATCCATTTTTTTTGTTGAATGACTAATTCCATTCTTTCCACTAATTTCCACAGGGATTCTAGCTTCAGAAACTACATGAGTGCTCCTCTCATGTGCTTGTGATCTTCTACATACATTTCTATGACTACAAGGCAACCCATTAAAGATGTTTTTAGTTTTCATTTTCCTTGCATAATAATCCAAGCACAATATTTCAATTCTAAAGAAATTAATTCATGAAACCCAAGCTTCCATTGTAAACTTAGCAGTAATTGGATGGTTACGGGAAGTGGAGGGTGGATGGGAATCATGATAGTGGAGCCGTGTTATAGTCTTTTGTATTACCCTGGTTCATTTCACCCAACTGGTAAGGTGTGGGTTCCATTTTCCCATCTGTATAGTTGGTATGAAAGGTTATCTTGTCAACTACTTGAGCGTTTGAGGTGTAGTAGTCCATACTAGCCTTCTTTGAGTCTTAGGAAAGGCTACAAACATCTCATCGGGAACCATTTGTCTTCTTTTTTCCATATATTTGGTTGTGTGTTCTATTTTCAATCAACGTCTCGATTATATTGTTTTTGTGAGATGATAATAATAATAATAATAAAAACAAATTTCATGTGCTCAAACATTACGATTGTCACATGTAACACCTGCTAAAAACACCCGCACGAGACCCAAGAACAACCTAGGTTTAGTTAGAAAAATTAAGGAATAATTTTTTTTGAAAAGCATGCCCACAAAATTTTTCGAAAATGACTTGCCACATTAATGTCTCTAAGGCGATGACTCAAATAAAAATAATATTCCATGATAACACAATATTTAAAATCTACATTAAAATTTAATACATTGATTTGATTAGGCAAGTTTAATCTCCTAAGGATTATTTAAATAATAAATTAATTCCTACTAAAGTTGAATATTCCCCCATGGGGTGTCAAGGGTAAAAGTGGCCAATGAAATTAAATACCAAGGTTATTTAATTTCTACAATGTTGAAACAACTAGCAAGGTCCCATATTAAAATATTGGGTTAGGATAATGAACACTTCCCTACCCCATAAAGTAACCCCCTTAAAAGTCAACCCATATTTTGAAATAAAACATTTAAATTAAAAAGGTAATTTCCCACTCACCCACTCTCCACCTAATTTTTGTAGGGATGAATCTCATCCCTTGGATGGATTCAATTTGGGCCCTTGATGTGGAAAAAGGGCAACTAACCCTAAAGCATCCTTATGAAAACTTCTTTCTCATTTCATTTGGTTCATTTTCTTTCTTTTGTTTTGCAGGTTGTTTGGAGGAGGAAGAGAAGCCATTGGAGACACTCTTAAGCTTTTGGAATTGGCCTACAAGCTTCATTATTCTCCTCATTTTTCTTACACCCTCTCTTAGGGTTTTAATAAATTAATATATATTATTTAGCATAGTTTTCTTTGATTTTTCCCAAATGGGCTTGTGGGTTTTGCCCCACTTTATTTTTATAGCTATATTTGAAGAGATTTTCATTTTGAGAGGGGTACACACACACACACACACACACACACACACACACACACACACACACACACATCTATCTATGTGTGTGTATACACACTGTATATATATATACATATATATATATATATATATACACATATATATATATATATATATATATATATATATATATATATATCTATGTATATATATATATATATACATATATATATGTATATATATATATATATATGTATATATATACATATATATATATATATATATATATATATATATATATATATATATATATATGTATATATATACATATATATATATGTATATATATATATATATATATATATATGTATGTATTTAGTTTTTTATTATTATCCTTATTTATTATTTTATTTTATTTTTTATGGGAGGAAACCCAAAAATAAAAATAGGTACAATATGTGTGCGTGCGTGCGTGCGTGTGTGTGCGTCTTTCGGGGGGGTAAGAGTGCAGGTCATGACCTTTAAATTAAATACATGACGTGATAATAGAAGGTACGCATTATTTTAATGAGTAAAGGGTCACATGCACGAGGGTAGGTTTAAAAACAATAAACTATGGTGTTGGGTTGGGGGTGAGGTTCACCCCAACCCCTATCCTATTTCTTCCCTACCGCAGCCTTTAAGGCTTAATAAAAATGCGGCTAGTTCCTTTTAATAGGATTTCTTAAAAGGTTTTTTTGTTTAATATTTTGAACAAAGAGGTGTGTGTGTGTGTGTGTAATATATTTTAACTATGTATGTATGTATTTTAATCATAACATAGTCATTATTATATTTAGTAATAAAAATGTATAAAGTAATGTTAGTACTATTGTTATTATAAAAGTAATATTTAAATAATAGAAGTTTTATCAATAAAAATTGTGCTATACTATTGATGTCATTAAAAAGGCTAAGATTTTCTCTTAAATTTCTGTTGAATTTACTAAGGCCTAAAGGGGCAAGACATAAGTTCACTTCTTATGATGTTTTTTTACATGGTTTTGTAAGAAAATTTTACAATAACTTAATAATAGTTTTACACATTCCAAGAGTAAGGGTTGAAGCCTAAGTTGTAAATGGGTAGTTTCTTCTCTCCACTAGATTTAGGAATTTAGCTATTTGATTGGCCATTGAAAAACAATTTAACATTTAAGCTCTTCCATCCACTTGGATAAAATTTAACTTTCTTTCAACTACTATAAGGGAATAAAAATTGTAACTTTTCACAACTTTAAAAATTTCATGGAATACAATGGAAGTACTATTTCTTAATACAAATTTCCAACACACTTTTATTATCCAAGGAATAAGCAAGAGGCTTACTAACTATCAAATGCAAGTGTATAATGAAAATGGATCTTTATTTTTACATGAACAAGTTTACAACATTATCACAAGAAGCATTCAACAACATTTCCAATGATTTTTATACAACAAGAGCAACACCCTAAATGGAGGTTAAATCAACTACAATGGAAGGATATTTTTCCTTTTAAAAGCTTCCTTTCTACTTCAACAAACTAACTTTTCAAACACAATTCTTCCCTTCCCTTTTAATATACAATAGAAATTTGAAATTCAATAATCAATACAAATTTTCTCACAAGGATTAATACAATGTCTTCCACTTAAAGTGGGGAGTAATACAAGAATGAAGGCTAAAATGAAATGCAAGTTGTCTTCAACATAGCTCCAAAGTCAATTCTTCAAGCAAGTTCCATCTTCCCAACACCAACAAGAGAGATCCACCTAGCTTTATTGGGTCATAACAAAAAAATGGGGGAGAGGCGACACTCTCCACCCAACCAAGAACTCCAACGAGGAGGAGAATCCATCCTCCTCATTGGCCCCAAGCCCCAACCACATTACAATGAGAGGTGATTCCAACACATGGAAACAACAAGCTTCCACATCACAAACCAAGTATTACACAAACATTCCAAAAACACAATCAACTCAGACTACAAACACAAGAAGGAGAAACAAAAAAATATACAAGGCTTCTAAAAGAAGAGCCAAAGGAGCAAGAACCTATGGGGAGGCAACTTATGCCTCCCAATGGGAAATGGGTGCCCACCTTAAATCCTACAATATAAAACTCAAATCCCCTACATACTCTTATGCCTCCCTCAAGCACCTCTTATTCCTCCCACATAATCTTATACCTCCCTCATTCTCTTATGCCTCCTCTCACACAAGAACAAGTAAGAAATGCAAGAATTCCTTGTCCAAGGTGGGACACCCAACCCAAAATCCCTCCAAAAATTAAATAACTCTTATGCCTCCCTACATGAATTCTCCCCATAGTTCCCTCCTACACCACACTTAGGAAATCTACCCAAGCACCCAAACAATAATTCCAAACAATCAACAAATACAAGCACACAAACACAAAACAAAGGAATAACATAAGCAAAAGTAAAGCTCCTACCTTTCCATAGTAGAGCTTGTTCCAAGAGTCCAACTCAAGCTCCTTCAAACCTAAGCAATCACCAACAAGCTCCCACAAGACCACAAGCTCTCCAAAATCCTCTAACTCCAAGAAAATGAAAGAGCACAAAAGAATGAAGTAACCCCCAAACAAGCAAAAGAACTTGAATAAATAGAAAAGGGAGAGAGGAGGGTGAGGTGGCTCCATGTAGGATGCCACATCACTCATCCTCAACTCCACCTCACAAGTCAAACTTCAAACTCCAAAGCACAATTAATAAGTGGGTGAAGAAATGACATTTTACTTACACACACAATCCATGCCCACACCCCTTAAGGACCAAAAGTAATTACATGTAAGAAGGTGCAATAAAGACTTACAATTTGTCTTCCCAAAACACATAATGGGGTCTAATTTTTACCCCCAACCCATAGGTAGGGTTGGTATAGCAATTTAAGAGGTGTGGGACAAGTTTAACTTGTCCCACAAGCCTCCAAAATTTTCCCTAAGGAAAATCCGAATTTCTAAGGGAAGGTAGAGTGTTTCACACTAAAGTTACTTACACATCACTTAAAACACATAAACCAAGAGCCATCAAGTCTAATAAATGCATTATTTTGACCCTTTTATAATTTAGTTTAGTAAAATAATTAATTTACTAATCTAGACATAAATCAAGTAATTAATAAAAGGAGAATACATCACTAAAATCACATACTAAAATTAAATAAAGAAACTAAAAAAAATACAACACATAACCCCTTGGTCACAATTTTCCCCTAATAATAATTCAACACACACACACACACAAACACATGTTGCCATGGTGACCCTTGTTGAATTCATCTAGAATTCCAATGTGGTTGGTCTCAATCCTCCCGATGTTTGTTGTGACATGTTTACTGTAAAACACATAACACCTCCTTGACCTAATGATCGCATCAAAAATATTTAGATAAAATATACAATATAAATCCACAATCATCTATATACGAATCAAATATCATCTAGGAAAATGCAATATCATTTACAATTTCTAGCAACATTTCTATTCTACATCTCATCCACGTCAAAATGATCACAACATTAGTTCAATTATCAAAGGTCTACTCAATATGACGAAATATCACATGTTTGAAAAACATATATATATAACCATGTCAACATCATATCAACATTAATATAAAATGTCTCTAATAATCCACATGCATCATATATGAATCGAAATCAACAACAGTCCATTATATCTAACATCTAATCATCATGCTAAATCAAAAGCTACAATAATATCCATAAGTATATTCGATAGTATGATAATCAATAACAAAAAGGTGTCGAAGGGAAGTGGGCATTACATCTCCCTCCTTATACTCGACTTCCTCTGGAAGTCACTAGAACAGGTGTGGAAATTGAAATCGTACCAATGTAGCATCCTCCCATGTAGCTGCAACCTCATCATATCTATCCCCTACACTTAAACCACGATCAATCTCTCTACCTCAAAGGCCCAGTGGTCCTATGATCTAAAATGAGGGCTAGCTCCACCATCACCTACCTCGATCCCGCACTGTAATGAGATCCAATCCAAAGCACATGAGAAGTATCGCAATATATCTCCTAAGTCTTGAAACATGAAACACATCATGGACGCAAGACAAGCTAGGTGGAAATGCTAGACGGTATGCCAAAGGGCTGATACACTCTAATATCTCAAGGGACCAAAAATCTAGGAGCTAACTTAGAACCTTTTTCGTAACTGATAGGGCTCTTATGTGGCCTGACATGAAGGAACACCTTCATGCCCACATCAAAACTATGATCTGTCCTATGTTGATCTGCATATTTCTTCTACCTGTTTTGTGCCTCTTGCAGTCTCTGTCTAATCATAACCACTTGTTGCTCCATGTCCTATAATAAAGCTGGCCCAAGAGAAACCATGTCCTCTAACCTATCCCAACTAAGAGGTGTCCTACACTCTCTACCATATAATGCCCGAAAAGGAGCCATACTTGTCGAAATATGAAAATTATTATTGTAGGAGAACTCCACCTAGTACAAGTACTCCTCCCATCTCAACTAGTGATCCATAATGTACATCCTGAGCATGTCCTCCAAAATCTGATTCACTAGCTCAGTTTATCCATCTATCTCAAGGTGATATGTTGTGGTGAAATTGATCTTCATCCCGAGGGCATGTGGCATGCTTGTACAAAAGTGGTAAGTGTATAGAGGATCGTGATCATAAATGATCTTCTATTGAATCCCATGCAACCTGATGATCTCATCAAGATATACCCTTGTCATTGTAGTAGCTATATAGGTGGTCTTCACCATAGAAAAATGAGCCACTTTCATCAATTTATCCACCATGACCATGATGACATCATGGTGGTATTTTGACATCAATAGCCTAACTATGAATTCCATGGAAATGGTGTCCCTCTTCCACTCTGTTATAGTATAAGGAAAGAGAAGGCCAACAAGATGTTGATGCTCAGCCTTCACCTTCTAAAACTCTAAACAATATGACACAAAATAAGCCACGTCTCTCTGAAGTCCCCTCTAATTGTACAACTACCTCTAGGTGGCGTGCATCTTCTTCACCTTGAGATGGGATGAATAGGGTGCACAATGAGCCTCTGTCAAAATGTCTTGTCTCAAACCTCCATCTCTAGGAATATAAATGATCTCGGTGTCAAAGAAGGCCATCTATCTCTAGTGAGAATCCATCAAAATTCCCCTCAAGGGGTCTCTGAGACTCAATCTTTGCTTTGGCTGCAAGGTAGAAGTTGTCGTGAGGAAGTTGTTGTAATATCCTACTCACAAATTTGTGCCCAATGAAGTGGCCATAACCACATGTCTCCGTCTTCTCAAGGCATATGAAACCATATTCTCCTTCCCCTTCACATGATCTATCTCCATGTCATACTCACAAAGAAACTCCATCCAATGCCGCTAACAATCATTGAGATTGGGCTATGTGAAGAGGTGAAAAAGACTCAAGTGATTAGTCCTGAGTGTAAATCTTCAGCCAAGAAGGAAGTGTCTCCATCGAACCAAGGCATGAACAATTGCCGTAAGCTCAAGATCATGAGTCGGATAATTGAGCTCATAATCCTTGAGTTTGTGAGACTCAAAAGCCACTACTCTACCCTCCTACATCAACACACCTCCAAGTATTTCCAAAGAAGCATCTATGCATACAAATAACTCACCCTGAGGATTTGGTACTATAAGAATAGGTGTTGTCATGAGGCATTCATTTAGTGTCCTGAAGGCCTACTCACATCTATTTGACCAAACAAAATTATTCCCTTTCCATTGAAGGGAAGTGATGGGGTGCACAACCTGAGAGAAGTCCTGAAAAAATATCTTGTAATATCCTACTAAACCCATGAAGTTGCACACCTCTATCACATTAGTGGGTGTTGGCCAATCCATAATAGCTCAAATCTTGGAAGGATCAGATTGCAATACCTTCCCCATAAATTATGTGGCCCAAATACTACACCTCTGTCTGAAAGAACACACACTTCTCCATGTTCCCATAAATATGTTCCTCACGAAGACATTGAAGAACCTAGCGAATGTGCTCCTCACGCATATGTGAGTAAATAAGAATGTCATCAAGGAATATGAACATGAAGTGATCCAAGAATGTTCTGAATACCCCATTCATCAAGCTCATGAACACTGTGGGGGCATTCGTCAAACCAAAATACACTATGGTGAACTCATAGCAGCCATATCTCGTACGAAAGGTAGTCTTATGAATGTCTACCTCTGTGATCCTTAGCTGATGATAACTTGACTTAATAACTATCTTGGAGAAAATTTTATCCCCCTTAATCTGATCAAATAAATCATCAATGCGTGAAAAGGAGTAACGATTCTTCGTCGTCGTTACTTTGTCAAAGCCTAGCGATTTAATCAATACACAACCGCAGAGATCTATCTTTCTTCTTTACAAAAATCACCGGTGCACCCCAAGGGGATACACTAGGATGGATCAAGCCTTTCTCTAGAAGGCCCTCGAGCTACAACTTGAGCTTCTATAGCTCAGGAGTAGTAATCTGATATGGTACTCGTGAGATAGGCTCTATGCCTAGAACCAAATCTATGTGAAAATCTATCTCACATGGTGGTGGTAACCCGGTAGCTCCCCTGGAAAGACATCTAAAAACTCTCTCAAGATGGGATGATCATCAAGGGATGGTTCACTAGACTCATCCTCAGATTTGTCACTAATCGTAACAATATACATCTAACAACCCCATCGCACACACCGCTTAAGATGCATAGTAGATATGGTGTAAATGGAAACATGCCTCCTAACTCCTGCTATCACTTACTTAACCCCTAGATCATCTGTACAAGAAATAGTCTTATGGTAACAATCCACTAAAGCTCTGTGTGTAGACAACCAGTCCATGCGCAAGATGACACCATAAGAACCTAGAGGAAGGATGTGAATATCTCGAGTTAATGGTGAAGGGTTCCAAATCCACTATACACTCCTTTACTAAGGATTCTACAAAAAAAATTACCCCGAAGCCATTTCGACATCCCAACTACGATCCTGCCTAATTACCACCATCTTGCAATGCTCTACTAAGGATGGTGCAATAAAAGAATATGATGAACCATAATCAAACAAAATGGAGGTAGGAATACCACTAATGCTACCTATCATCTCTATGATGGTACTTTGGTGCTCGGCCTTCTTTGTTCTCGACTGCTACATAGATCTAATGATTGTGCCCCATGTCACCAACAATAGGCTAAGATTTCAATGTCTTACCCTTATTACTAGGGTTATGTGGGCACTCCCTCCAATGATGTCTAGAAACACCACAACCATAACAGCTGCCCAATCCTCTCTAATGAGATGCAGCTCTAGCCGACACTCTAGAGGTCTGTGTTGTGGATCCTGATGATCTAGCTATGGAATGTTGAGGTCTCGTTGGCAAGCTCTGCCTTGACTGTGCTCTTGGCACACCCTGTGTCCTAATGAGACCCATAGGAGGATGCCCCATACACCATCCTCTCTGTGTGTTGAACCTCTCGAGGAGGTTTATACAATGGGCAATTACATTACACTTTGCTATTGTAAATGAGGTGGTTATTTTGATGGCCGAACAACAACTATGCTGAACCCGTCCACCATGAGGAGGAGGAGGAACTAACCCCCTTGATCTGCTATCATGTATCTTCTAGATGCGGCTCGAACTCTTTCCCCTATCCTCTTTGTCTTCCTCATGTATCCTTTTCAATGTAATCCTTCTCCACGACCTCCGATAAGGTCCATGGGGTAGTGAATGTACACCGCACCACCAAATCCAAATTCAGGCCCTTGATGAACTGTGAATCCATACCTTCTCATCCGCATAAAGTTGACATACTAGAGTAGGTCAAGAATTTGACTCTCATTCTCACCTACGGTCATAGATGCCTAACATGAGGTCATGGAACTCATCTATACACTATGAAATAAACCTCAGGATAAGTACCTACTCCTGAACTACTCCTCAAAGAGCTCCTAGGTAACCATCTCTAACTCAATGTGGAGCTTCTGCTCCTCGATCCTCCACCAGACACTAGCTCCATCCCTCAGAAGATGAATCGTAATATGAGCTTTTGTGTTGCTAGTATAAGGGTAGAGCTTGAAGCACCCACTCAAGCTCACCAACAAGGCCTCTACCTGAAATCCACCTGTATCTCCGAATAGTGAGATGGTCGTAGCTTCAAGATCTCCCTAATATGGTTTGCAAATATCGACTAGCAACCGCTAGGCCTCTCTACATGCTCATCTCTAGGTTTAGGGGTCCACGACCTATCCCTTTGTCCTAAAATCTTGTCTCCATATTCCCTTTATGATGAATCTACTCTGGCTAAGCTCCACAAGAGTTCTCTACCATATTCTCCTTCGCATGTCAAGGAGATGCACGAGCCTCAACGGATGGCTCCCTCTCATGTCTGGCTGATTCTCCTCTTAAGGTCCCTCCGCGTATAGTGGCTTTTATGTCCTAAAGCATTTGTAAAATCTAGGGTAGAATGGCCATTATGGCCTACTCTAGAGGTGGTATATCTAGGTCTATGTGAAAGGACCCCTCGTTTGATCTGCGCCTCCTGCAAAAACTAGGGTGAGAGTTAGTTCATCATTCTAGGTTTTATTACATTTTTCTATGCTTACTAAAATATACAATCTTTTAGACAAGTTGTTTTTCTAGGTTCAATGTTCATGTCTCATGTTTTCCGATGTGCTAAAGGGTTTAACCTTTGAACCCACGACTACGATACCATATGTAATGCCCTGCTAAAAACGCTCACATGAGACCCAAGAACAACCTAGGTTTAGTTAGAAAAATTATGGAATATATTTTTTTAAAAGCGTGCCCACAAAAGTTTTTGAAAATGATAGTTGCCACATTAATGTCTAATGACTCAAATAAAATAATATTCCATGATAACACAATATTTAAAATCTACATTAAACTTTAATACATTGATTTGATTAGGCAAGTTTAATCTCCCTAAGGATTATTTAAATAATAAATTAATTCCTACTAAAGTTGAATATTTCCCCATGGGGTGTTAAGGGTAAAAGTGGCGAATGAAATTAAATACGAAGTTTATTTAATTTCTACAATGTTTAAACAACTAGCAAGGTCCCATATTAAAATATTGGGTTAGGATAATGAACACTTCCCTACCCCATAAAGTAACCCCTTACAAAGTCAACTTTTGTATTTGAAATAAAAATTTAAATTAAAAAGGTAATTTCCCACTCACCCACATTCCACCTACTTTTTGTAGGGATGAATCTCATCCGTTGGATGGATTCAATTTGAGCCCTTGATTTGGAAATAAGGGCAACTAACCCTAAAGCATCCTTATGAGAACTTCTTTCTCATTTCATTTGGTTCATTTTCTTTCTTTTGTTTTGCAGTTATTTGGAAAGAGAGAGAAGCCATTGGAAAAACTCTTAAGCTTTTGGAAGTGGCGCACAATCTCCATTATTTTCCTCATTTTGCATACTGACCTCTCCTAGGTTTTCAATACATTAATATATTTTATTTAGCATAGTTTTCTTTGATTTTTCCCAAATGGGCTTGTGGGTTTTGCCCACTTTATTTTTATAGCTATATTTGAAGAGAGTTTTCATTTTGAGAGGATGTGTGTGTGTGTGTGTGTGTGTGTGTGTGTGTGTGTGTGTGTGTGTGTGTGTGTGTGTGTGTGTGTGTGTGTGTGTGTGTGTATTTATTTTTCATTGTTATTATCCTTATTTCTTTCTTTTATGGGTTAAGAAAACCCAAAAAAAAAAATAGGTACAAAAATATATGTGTGTGTGTGTGTGTGTGGGGTAAGAAGAATGCAAAGCGCGGCCTTTAAATTAAATACATGTCATAATAACAAAAGGTACGTAGTCTTTTAATGAGTAGAGGGCCACATGCACCAAGGGTAGGTTTAAAAACAATAAACTATGGTGTTGGGTTGGGGGGAGGTCCCCCCAACCCCTATCCTATTTCTTCCCTTCCATGACCTTTAAGGTTTAATAAAAATGCGGCTAGTTCCTTTTTAATAGGATTTCTTAATATCTTTTTTTTGTTTTATATTTTGAACAAAAGTGTGTGTGTGTGTGTGTGTGTGTGTGTGTGTGTGTGTGTGTGTGTGTATATAATATAATATATTTTAACTATGTATGTATGTATTTTAATCATAACGTAGTAATTATTATATTTAGTAATAAAAATATATAAAGTAATGTTAGTACTATTGTTATTATAAAAGAAATATTTAAATAATATAATTTTTATCAATAAAAGTAGTGCTATACTATTGATGTCATTAAATAGGCTAAGATTTTCACTTAAATTTTCTTTTGAATTTACTAGTGCCTAAAGGGGCAAGACATAATTTCACTTCTTATAATCTTTGTTTACATGGTTTTGTAAGAAAATTTTACAATAACTTAATAATAGTTTTACACATTCCAAGAGGTTGAAGCCTAAGTTGTAAATGGGTAGTTTCTTCTCTCCACTAGATTTAGGAATTTAACTATTTGATTTACCAATGAAAAATAATTTATCATTTGAGCTCTTCCATCCACATGAATAAAGTTAAACTTTCTTTCAACTACTATAAGAGAATAAACAAATGTAACTTTTCACAACTTTATAAATTTCATGGAATACAATGGAAGTACTATTTCTCAATACAAATTTCCAACACACTTTTATTATCCAAGGAATAAGCAAGAGGCTTACTAACTATCAAATGCAAGTGTATAATGAAAAATGGATCTTTATTTTTACATGAACAAGTTTACAACATTATCACAAGAAGCATTCAACAACATTTCCAATGATTTTCCAAAATCGAGGTTAAATAAACTATGATGGAAGGATATTTTTCCTTTTTAAAAGCTTCCTTTCTACTTTAACAAAATAACTTTTCAAACACAATTCTTCCCTTCCCTTTTAATATACAATAGAACTTTTAAATTCAATAATCAATACAACTTTTCTCACAAGGATTAATACAATGTATTCCACTTAAAGTGGGGAGTAATACAAGAATGAAGGCTAAAATGAAATGCAAGTTGTCTTCAACATAGCTCCAAAGTCAAGTCTTCAAGAAAGCTCCATCTTCCCAACACCAACAAGAAAGATCCACCATGTTTCATTGGGTCACAATAAAAAAAAAAAAAAAAAGGGAGAGGCAACACTCTCCACCCAACCAAGAATTCCAATGAGGAGAAGCCATCCTCCTCATTGGCCCCGAGCCCCAACCACATTACAATGAGAGGTGATTCCAACACATGGCAACAAAAACTTCTACATCACAAGACCAAGTATTACATAACCATTCCAAAAGCACAATCAACACAAACTACAAACACAAGAAGAAAAGAAACAACAAAATATAGAAGGCTTCTAAAATAATAGCCAAAGGAGCAAGAACCTTTGGGAGGCCACTAATTCCTCCCAATGGGAAATGGGTGCCCACCTTAAATCCTCCAATACAAATCTCAAATCCCCTACATACTCTTATGCCTCCCTCATACAAGAACAAGTAAGAAATGTAAGAATTCCTTGTCCAAGGTGGGACACCCAACCCAAAATCCCTCCAAAAATGAAATAACTCTTATGCCTCCCTACATGAATTCTCCCCATAGTTCCCTCCTACACCACACTTAGGAAATCTACCCAAGCACCCAACAATAATTCCAAACACTCAACAAATACAAGCACACAAACACAAAACAAAGGAATAACATAAGAAAAAGTAAAGCTCCTACCTTTCCATAGTAGAGATTATTCCAAGAGTCCAACTCCAAGCTCCTTCACACCCAAGCAATCACCAACAAGCTCCCACAAGACCACAAGCTCTCCAAAATCCTCTAACTCCAAGAAAATGAAAGAGAACAAAAGAATGAAGTAACCCCAAACAAGAAAAAGAACTTGAATAAATAGAAAAGGGAGAGAGGAGGGTGAGGTGGCTCCATGTAGGATGCCACATCACTCATCCTCAACTCCACCTCACAAGTCAAACTTCAAACTCCAAAGAAAAATTAATAAGTGGGTGAAGAAATGACATTTTACTTACACACACAATCCATGCCCACTCCACTAAGGACCAAAAGTAATTACATACAAGAAGGTGCAATAAAGACTTACAATTTGTCTTCCTAAACCACATAATGGGGTCTAATTTTTACCCCCCAACCCATAGGTAGGGTTGGTATAGCAATCTAAGAGGCGTGGGACAAGTCTAACTTGTCTCACAAGCCTCCAAAATTTGCCCCTAAGGAAAATTCGAATTTCTAAGGGAAGGTAGAGTGTTTCACACTCAAAGTTACTTACACATCACTTAAAACACATAAACCAAGAGCCATCAAGTCTAATAAATGCATTGTTTTTGAACTTTTTATAATTTAGTTTAGTAACATAATTAATTTACTAATCTAGACATAAATCAAGTAATTAATAAAAGGAGAATACATCACTAAAATCACATACTAAAATTAAATAAAGAAACTAAACAAAATACAACACATAACCCCTTGGTCACAATTTCCCTAATAATAATTCAAACACACACACACACACACACACACACACACACACACACACACACACACACACACACACACACACACAAACAAACACATGGTGACCCTTGTTGAATTCATCTAGAATTCCAATGTGGTTGGTCTCCAATCCCTCGATGTTTGTTGTGACATGTTTACCTGTAAAACACATAACACCTCCTTCGGCCTCATGGCTGCATCAAAAACATTTAGGATAAAATATACAATATAAATCCACAATCATCTATATATGAATCAAATATCATCTAGGAAAATACGATATCATTTACAATTTCTAGCAACATTTCTATTCTACATCTCATCCATGTCAAAATGATCACAACATTAGTTCAATTATCAAAGGTCTACTCAATATGACGAAATATCACATGTCTGAAAAAACACACACACACACACACACACACACACACACACACACACACACACACACACACACACACACACACACATATTATAAACAACATATCAACATTAATATAAAATGTCTCTAATAATCCACATGCATCATATATGAATCGAAATCAACAACAATCTAGTATATCTAACATCTAATCATCATGCTAAATCAAAAGCTACAATAATATCCATAAGTATATTTGATAATATCATAATCAATAAATAAAAAGTGTCGAAGGGAAGTGGGCACTACATCACACTTGAACTCGATCTTTGAACTTCCACTTATTAATGAACTTGAAACAAATTTTGTTCCCTACCTCGAACTGGTAGCTTCATACAAGAGGGTTTATTTAATTTTTTTCTTTCGAAAATAAAATATTATATGAGATAATTCAAATGTTAAATATTAAATATAAATGACTGTATTTTTAAAAATGATATATATATATATATATATATATATATATATATATATATATATGGGAGCAATTTATTTGAAAAGGTATAAATAAATTAGAAAATTAAGAGAAATAAAATAAATAAAAATATCAAATACCTTTAAACATATGGGAAATTAAAACAAAATGAAAATAAATAAATAAAAATTATAGAAGACTTTAAAAAAAAAAAATAAAAACTAGACACTAAAATAAAACAAAATCAAAACTATGGAGAAAATAAATCATAACGGTTGAGGAAAATAATAATTAGTAAAAATAAAAATAAAAACATAATACTGGGTGTTGAGGTGTAGGTGTTGAAATGTCTGACAAGGTGATTTGAAATCCTCTGAAAAATCTACCAAGCTCCTCTCCCTTGCACGCATCCTCTAAGTATGTGTCAATTCAGGATCTTTGAATCATTTTTTTGCTCTCATTAAATCACTTTGGTAGCTATAAAACCAAACTCCTTAACCACTGCAATCAATTTCCATCATGCGCATTGATTATTGAATCAAGTGGAATGTGTTTCATCCCTAATCGGTCCACCTTACTAAAGCTTTTCCCAGCTTGTGCAAATACAAAAACGTGGATGCTGAAATTTTTTCATTGAGCCATGAGTTTTGGAATTGGTTTTGGATGGCATTAGATTAATTTAATTATTTTACTTTTATTTTATTTTTTCTCATTGCTTTATTGTCTGTAATGTGGCTACATGGCTGGCTAGGGGTGTTGGATTTACCTGGAATGGTTTTGTTAAGAGGCGTTTGAATTTATATAAAAAAGGGACTCAAATGACAGGTGTAAAGAAAAATTCCACAGCCTTAGACCAGCATCCTCCTAGCCAGTGTGACTATGAGAAGTTTGGAGCAAGGTATGGTTTTCATCTATGTTAATGAATAAATAAATTTTGTCAGATTGTAGTGGTAGAAGTGCGTGTAGACATGTAATGAAATGTGGAAGTTTATTTTCGTATTAATCCCTTGCTAGGATGCACTTTGTATTGGGAGATTAAGCTTGGCAGTGGAAAACATTGGCATTGTATGATTATTTGGTTGCAACATTTTGTTTTATATAAAAACAAACAATATGGAAGCATGCACTTGACATGCATTTGTTTGACCAAATGCCTGAAATAAATGTGGTCGATGAAGTGTGAAGATTTTAGAATATGATCGCACTTGATAGAAAGATAAGGTTAGAGGAAAGTTATCAGATTTTGTTTTAGTAAATTCCCTAGTGGACATTAAGGAAAAACAGGGATGATTATGCAAATCCCATGATTTGTTTGATGGGATACCTGGACGAGTGATGTATCCGTGTGGAATACGGGTGAACCCTCATGGAGAACCTCGTGTACTATAAACGCTAATTATTTTGAGGCATGGTTCATCTCTCCCGATCTTTATTGATTTTCGTAAGTTAGTTTTTCATTTGCAATGGAATAAAATTTTAAAATCTTGAGATTATCGTAGATTTAATTGTTTTATATTAACTTGTTGCAAAATAATGAAATGTCGTATCATTACTCACACAATAAAAATAACCATTTTGTAATAAACCATGAACTTGAACCCTCATTTTGAGGTGATTTAGAAAACTCCTTAACCAAACTAGATCACTACAGTATTGTTTTATCGATAAGTTGAAGTTGACTTCCCAGGTAAATATGTTGACCATGCCCTCGTTTAAATAGATAAAATGTGAATTCCAGAGACTTGCAAAGTAATCATCATAACTCTAGAAAGGGGAGGTTAAGCTTCATTTTGTACCTTGTTATGTGAGGTGTCACTTCAATCTTTGGATCGACCCTGAATGAACATTTGTGACCTTTTTAATGCCCTTATAGTAGCCTTGTTACACTTTTTTGCAGCTGTAGGAAGATGCTAAATCTAAAAAATAGGTTTCATTTTAAACCACCATTTGATACCTAGATAAAGAAATTATTATCCGTCTTCACAAACCTCTAGTATTTTTAGTAAACAATTACATGGAACCTTCAGTTTAGCAAAAAACACATTTCTATATAGTTTGGAAAAGCCATTTTGTAGGCCTCGGTCACGCAGTGATGATGAATTCAAACTAGACCAATTATGACTTGTTGATCCAAAAACATGTTTTCTTTTGAAAATAGTTTTCTAGTTATGAGTTCCGTCGACTCTAATGAATTATCCATATATGGGGATCTTGTAGGAATTTTATCTTGGCGCGTACATCCATCAAACGTTATTTTTGGATGTGGTTTACTTGAGCCCTTGAACTAAATTTTAATCATTTGTAACTAGGCCAATTACGATCGATGGCCCTAGGAAACTAGCCTCTGATCGTAGACCGTTTGCTACTTCTGAATTCGTTAGTTTCTATGAACTCTTGGTATATAAGTGTACACATATAAATTTAACCATGGTGTGTTTTCTCATCGAGAATACAACCTTTGAAAGTGGATTCTTAGCCTTTGAGCCTATTTTGAATATTTTTGTAGCTAGCAGGAAAATGTAAAAAAGAAAGTTGTAGGACCCCTGTTAGGTTTCTAAACCACCGTGGAAAATTTTGAAACATGTAAATAAATTTTTGAAAATTCTATCATGTAACTTGTTTGTGTGCAATAGAAATTTTGATAAAGTTGTGTTTCTCTCTTCCTTTCTCTTTCTCTCTCCTTAGTTACGAAGTGAAGTGAAATGAAATGAACTGAATACATGTTTATAAACCTTTTCTTTCAAATGAATTTTTTTTAATTATTATTGCATGTAAATGAGAAATTAAAAACATTAATTATGTTAGATTAGGGTGGGTTCCATGCTAGCGATTTATCGCTGATTTCATGCCCACATGGCTTTCAGGATGCAAGAAAGATGGCGAAATGGCGATGAGTTATTCATTATTTATTATTGTAATTTTTATAGGTCATTGTAAAATGAATATATGTATAGTGTAGTCTCATGCTATAGAAATGTATATTGAAATTTGAATCCTAGTTTTAGGGATATGTACGAAATGTGCATTTTATAACAAGTTCAATTGGATTCATATTTATGGTAAAAGGGGATATATATAAATATATATAAAATGTATATTTATATATATATATATATATATACATATTTATATATATTTATATATATCAAACCCTTTTACCATACACAGTTATGAATATGGTAAAATGGTTTGATATAATAAAATATATATATAGAAAATTTCAAATATATTTCGATATCTAGTAAATGAATTTACAATTAATACATTGTGGGGAATTTTTCAGTGTTCAATAAACGATAAATTATTTATTGTGTTGTATTCTTACCTTGTAAATGTAATAAAGATATTTAATCGAAACACTCAACCCTAGTATAAGATCTATGCATAACTTTTCTTAATGTGTGTGATCCTTCGTAGCGTAGAAAAAAATTGAAACCATAGAATAAAATTAAACCTTGTACTCGATGGCACCTCCTAGGTTAGGTAAATAAAACCCCTAATTGAAGTTTACCGTCATAGTCATTATGTTTAGTGACATTGTCGTGAACCCATCTTTAGGAATGACATGGTCCAAATTTATCCGAAATATGTGGTTTCCTTCTAGTTTTGATAACCGTGAGGAGAATGTCATCTCTTTAGGTCGACACCATGTTGAGTGGTCAAGACTACCTTGGAAGTCACCTTATGAGTCCTTGTTCGAAGCAATGACTATGAAGTGTAACCTTACCATCTGTTGGGTAAATAGAGCTAATACTCCCTTAGTATCCTTTTAGATTGCTAGGACTTACGTGATTAAAACTAGAAATTAACTTCATTAGTGAATGAAGTCCCTGTTGGATCCATATGACATAATTGGAGATCTTGAAATACTTGTTCTAGGTCTTAAACTCATGTTAATGAACTCCTTAGTCCCTCAGATTATATGTGTTACCTTGGTTTCTATAAACATATCACCTTGGTATTTTTTTGAAGGTGGTTTAGCATAAATATGTCCTTTTGCCTTAAAATCATATATAGTTGAGGCGTAGATCATTAGGTGTAGTTGGTATTAAACCAAACCTCAGTTGATTAGGAGGTTAACTTGGGATTTGTGTGCAGTTATAATTATTCTAGTCATTGTACATCTTCAAGTTATTAGACAAATACTACCATAAATCCTTCTATTATAAAACTATGCTAATAATGAGACCATAGTGCGATGCAAGAGTAAATCATATAAGAGTAAAATCAGATTTGAGGTTAGGAATAATGTCACTCTTGAAGTCCTTATGGTAGATTTAAGCTTTGACTTTTTGTTAAGAATGGATAGAAATTGTTCTTGGTGGGACTAGGCATTCAAACTAGTATAGAGTCCACTATAAATAAAATAAAATAAAATAATGTCATATAAATGTTTAATTGAATCAAACCAAATTTGGAACTAAAAAAACCATAGTACGAAAACAAATGTGCTTTTAATGGAAGGAAGTTTATAGGAAAGAGAAACTTGAACCTTCACATCCTTTGATGTGTATTATTTTTCCTCAACAACTTCTAGTTAGCTCCCTTGCATAATGAGGATAAAATTAAATGTCAACTAAACATATTTTGAGAAACAAACCTTTAGCATAAGAACGAGAGAATTAGGAACTTTGTATGTAATTGGAAATATGGAATTTAATTATGTAAGTTATGGAGATTGTCATAAGGGATAAAGAGAAAACTTAAATGGTCAAACAATAAGTTGAATGTGAAATGAATTGAAGAATATGTATGTGGAAAATGGACAAAATTATCCTTGCATAATAATATTCCTAGAATGCTAATCATAATTAAGATGTAATCATGGTAATGATGTGTGTGGGCTTGCCAATCCTTGGGTCCCTTTTCTTGTTGTTGGGTCATTTCTAGCATTTGTTCATTGGGTAAAGTGTGGCATCGACATGTATATGGTGTTGTCATGTGTCTATGTGAGTGGATGACTTATGTAAGTGTACTATACGTCGTCGAGTTTCTGTATTTGGAGCCCTTGCGGTGTTGTGTAGTGAGAAATGTAAGTCAAAAAATAATATCTTGGTATTTCTTGTTATATTTCTATGTATAAAATGTGGGCTCTACATCATCCCTAATCGTAACCATTATTGGTAAATCATCCCTTTCCCTAGTGATAAACATGTAAAGCAACCCAACCGCCCCGTCTCGATAGTATAAAAAAATTAAAGGTCACACATGGGCTATTGTATAAAGTGTATGTAGATTGTTTGATAAAATGGATGGCCCTCTTTGGATAAAACACATGCAGTGTTTTCTTTGAAATTATCCGAATTAATGAGGCTTATCGAAAAAAATGATGATAGGACACGTAGAATTTGGTCTTTTACTTTACAAATAAATTTCAATAGTGTCACACTGACTCCATAGCTCGTGCCATAATTTTCCTAGCTTGAGCACAAATAGGAGCTTAAAATTTCTCTAGTTGTTTTCTGTGATTGTTTTGGGTACTAGGCGGGAAGTTAATGGGTGTTCCCCATTCCTTAGTCGAAAAAATCCCAGCTGCATTGATATGGAGAATGTAAAATAGAGTATGGAATTTTGTCAAAGTAGAGTATGGGAATGGGGAAGCTAGTTTACCAACATAATTATGAAAGAAAAATTAACTTGGAATTGAAGCTAGACATAAATATGTGAAAACAGTGAAGAGTACGATTTATAGATGAAACTAGATCAACTAAAAAGTTCTGGTTTGAAATAAAGCAGTTCATTCTTGTGTCACTGATTCATCATATTGGGCAGACTATATCTCTCCATGCCAGAGGCTATCTTCAAATATGTAAGATGAATTACTGGCACTCATTTATCAGAAGAGGACATACAACACGGGTTCAATCAATAATTAGTATTGAGCTGATGAGACAATGGATGTGCTATTATCTAGTTGAAGATATTTTTCCATTAAACTTGTATCTGAATGATCTGAGGCCTCTCAGAAAATCCTTCCTAGATTTTCCAATAAGTTGTTTGATCCAAATAAAGTCTCTGTAATTGAGGACTGGGTTCATTTCTAGTGTTCCTTATCCATGCAATGGGTTATGCCAATAATTATCTTGTGTGCATTGCAAATTCAACCTTCATATATCAGGAAGCAATAGTAGAAGAGGATATCAGAGGGTTTGGTGACCTTAGTGGTGGTAGGAATCAAGGAAAAGACATTAAAACCATTCGAATAGATGCCTCATAGAGACATGCTCTCATGGATTATGTTGGTGGAAAGATGTGCACAAAGTGGAGTTTTGTAGAGAAATGAGAAAGCCCGCAAATTGTTTCTAGAATGCCTAATGCTGATGCGGTCTCGTCAAATGCGGGGATCGTGGGATTAGCGTAAAAGGTATGGATCACTCTTCCTCTCACTTCAAACTAAACATTTCATCTTTTATTTTCTTAGTATTGGATTTCAGTATGTTGTATACTATGACAAAAATTCAACGAATGAATGATATGGATTTTACCTTTCCTAAAAATATTTTTCTTTAAAATTTTAAGAAAAAAAAAGGGCCTTGGAACCATGCTCATGGAGTGCCATGTCGAACTATTGATGGGAACCTAAATTTCAAATAAGATCCATGTAGACTTAAGACACCATGAAATTTCTTAACCAGGATGACTAACTCGATTAAATGCCTTGAACAACGTGAGATTCAATACCCTTTTAACACTTCAATCACTTTTGGTGATGTTTCCACTTTAAGAAATTGTGATTGGTTTTGGCTTACAAATGTCGTATCAATTTGGTGTAACTAGAAAACCCCTTCATCTACCTCTAGCACTCATATGTGAGAATTGAAACCAACTCTCAATTTCATAAAAATAATTTCATAAGTTAGAGTTTTAAGTGGATGTTGGGGCCCATTGGTCGTCGTACAACAAAAGTGTTCAATGTGTTTATGATAATTGGGCTTGAAGTCACCTTCATAAATTGAACCTTGTTTGATGTAATCGAATTCTGTTGAATCTAGTGAGTTCTTTGTTTATAGGTGATAGGTAGGAATCATGAAATTTATGTTTGAACTTAAAATGAGTGGTTTTGGAAACCATACTATAAGCACTTTAATTGTTTTGGTCGATTTTCGCAAACACACAACTTAAGCTAGAAAATATTTCTAAGGATCCCATTGGTTCTGTAAATTACTTGTGAACCCTTTTTATAGCATTATAATGTGTGTAGAGTATTATTTAATCAATTACTTTGTATGAATGGATTTTGTAATTTATAGTGTTCTCTCTCTTAAAATAAATATGAAATTTTTGTTGGTCTTGGAAATGTGAATGGATTAAAAATGCAAATGAGTTTGAAACAAAATGAAAATGGGTATGGGTTGAGAAATGGTCAAAATATTGTGAATAGAAAAGAAAATGTTTTATATTTTCTCTCTTCCCTACTCTCTTAAAAAAATGTAAATGAATGTGGAAGTGTGAATGTGTGAGGAAGTTAACTCTCTTCTCTCTCATGATCTCTACCTCTCTGTACTTTGTTTGAAATTACTTGAAATGATGAAATGTCTTGTTTTTTCTTGAGTGTAAGGGTTTTCCATACTCAATGCTAGGACTGACACAACACCCCGATTAAAAGGAGTAGTAAAAATGACATTTGTGTCTTTTATTAGCATGTTATTTGAAGGCAATGTAATCATTTAGAATATTTCAGTGATATTTTTATGAATAAAATGTATTATTTTCATTATTTCCATGATGAAAATGATAGTGTTGTGTATTGGGAAAATGTACTATTTTGTACGTAGTTGTACTTTTTCCTATTTAACGAATGTTACTCTTAGTTGTAATTGTATATTCTATTAAGTAAATGGAGTTGATTGTATTATGTACTTTGGAAAAATATGTCAAAGATTCCTTCTTTTAGTGTCAAAATAAATATAGGAGGATGAAACTAGAACCTTGTCATTTAAAATGTTTATTGTAGCCAAAAAATTTGGATATGAATGTCTTTGGTAAAATTGTTAGTTTAAAATTACATGTTTTTACCTATCTCATTGGTGTCATGAATGACCTAGAAAATCATTTAATCTTCAAATAAAAATATCAACTTACATTTTTGTGTGTTTTCATATTGAGTGGAAAGTGACCAAACAAACATATAGCTCAAAATATTTACCTTTGTTGAATGTAATGACCTTCTCTAGTAAGCTCCAAGTTAGGCTAGCTCCAAACACCTTTCATAGTCCTATAGACTTAGAGATACCGTATGTGTTGTGTGTTCCTCCCTAGGAACCTGGTTGAGAAATTTCTTGTGGGTATGAACGTGTGTAAGATGCCTTAGTGTGAGGCATAACGTTACTTTAGTTGCATATAAGATGACATGTTGAGCTTGAAATCTCATGGTTGTTTTTACAGACTAAATAACATTAGAAGTGGAATGTAATGAACAGTGGGTGGGACAAAAATATAGTTAGGTTGTGCATTAATTCACTATTAAGTTTTTAATTGTAAAGGAAAATTTGTAACTTTCCTCGTTTGGGAAAGTACCCTTGTGATGTCAATCTAATCATTTTAAGTGTCATGGAGATTGCTTGCAACATATTAAATATTTCTTATGATGTGAAAGTGGATGGAATTGATCCACATGAGAACAACTGAATAAGAAAACATAGTTTCCCATTTAAGAATCAAACCACAAAATGTGTACATGTTAAGATAATTCAAATTATCAATTGAGTGATATATTTTTATTGGCAATCAAATAAACAAACTAAATCTAATAGAACCCTTTAGAAGATAAATGTTAAACGAAAGTGAGAAAATGTATTCTTGGAATACCTCGAGTGGCACGAATGCCTTGCAAGACATGGAAATTTGATTTCTCAAATTTTATCTTTTGGTAAGGTGTAGAAACCCTCGAGCACTAATAAATGTAATTTATCAAGTGACCTCTCTTGATGTTATTGGACGAAGGGGATATGATATATGATTGTAAATATGACTTTAGATGGTTGTTGAAAATGTAAAATATTATAGCTTTTGCATTTTCACCCCTTTTGTTCATCTTAGATAAGTGTCCCTTAATTTGTAGTAGTGGATTACCATGTCTTTCTCATATGGGGTAGTTTATACACCATCCCCGAATGCCTTTGAAGTTATGATATCGTAAAGCCTCTCATAATTATTTTTGTGAAAGAAATGCTAATGCTTATTCACACGAGGATTTAATTAGTTCTTTGGAATAAATTTTAAAATTGCTTAGTTGTTGGGTTGTCTAGTTATATGCTCTAATACTTGGGTTTTTAAGAGTGGTGAAATGAGTTGTTAGGTATATGGAAACCACTCCATGTAGTCACAAATCCCTAAGTGTTATGTAAGTGTTATAGGAATTAAATTTGTTCCAAAATGATGTTAATACATGACCAAAGTAACCACATAAATGTAGTTAGTAAAAAGGGTAAATAAGATTAAATCTAGGATCACTCAGGAAGTAGAAGTTATGGTCGAAACATGTAATTAACCTATTGCTATTGAGAGTAAATCCTTAAGATGATGAAATAAAATTATTTTGAAATGTGAAATTTGTCACTTAAATTCAAAGAAAAATATCTATAATAGGAACATAGGTGTAATGCACCCTTCCATGCACAATATGATTGTGAAAATATGAATTCCTAATTGGAGCAATGGATTGTGAATCAAGAATGATACAACTTAATTAGTTATCCTTAATATTTTGTTGTAATAACTTGAATATTAAAATTGTGTATTGTTATTATTAAACAATTATATGAAATGAAATCATGATAGGTTTTCTATTGATCTAGTAACATTGCTTTTTCTTCCTGTGAATTTTCCTCCTTGTAATGACAAGACATTTCCAAACCAGGTATGCATGACTCTCTCAAATAAATCCTTAAGTCAAATATTAGAAGACACATATGTTGATAGACATTTCTAATCACAATCATGATATATAGAGTTATTTCTAGAAGATAAACAAGTGAATTCTAAAGGAACCACTATAGATGAAATGTTAAACCAAAAACATGCAACCTGGTTATAAAGGAATGAAGGGTCCCATGTTATGTATTATTTAGAAAATTATAGTCAACTAATAAAAATAGGATTGTAATAAATATTTCACCATGAACAATGGTGTGTTGTGGGAAGTGCTTGTGAGTAAGTGTATATTTTTGTGGGTCATTATTCTACCTTGTCATTTTGGATATGTGGATTTGATGTGCATCATGTGCTTCATGATATTTATGTGGGTCTAGGGTTATGCAAATGTTTCATTTGTTATACATTATCCTAAGTGATCCTATGTGATGTTATGTATCAAGCAATGTAAGCCAAAAAAATAAATTATCCTATTATTATGTGTGTTGTATTTGTGTGTGTAAAATGTGGAAGATTACTGATGTTTTGAAATCATTAAGAATCATTTTATTTAATTTCTTAGAGAAATGGTAGCTTTAATAAATATATCCCCAATCAAAACAATTCAAGACATCTTTAGGGGAGATCTGATACAAAAAATAAGTATCAAGATTAAATTCTTGTTTACTAAAGATAGGCTATAAATATGTGTTTAACTTGTCGAGGAATGTGGTACAAAAGCATTCAACTAGAGAAAAAGATGGAAATAGTAAAAACATGGGCTATGCAAATTAGTGTGAGCAAGTGGTAATTAAACAATTCAAAAAACAACCATATGACTGTGGCCCCAGTAAGAACACTCCCAAAAATTCGTTTGTTTCTCCACAACAACACATCAACAGCTGCATAGATAACCAAACAAGACAAATTTACAATAACCCAAATTTACTCTTTAGGTTCCATTAATGGCCCTCCTCCCATTCTACATACTAACAATATACCTTATCCTTTAGTTTAGGCCCAAGACCTAAAAGGAAAACAATATATTCCACGAATCTAGATTCAGAAAAACACTTTAATCCTTCCCTGTATACACAAAGATGTGTACAAAATAAATTAATTAACAAGAGAGTCTCATTGAAGGTTTTTCCTTACATTTAAAGATGATGAAAAATATTTTTGCGTCCAAAGATTCGATTAAGCGACTACGAAATGGATTATTTTTAAAATCTATGATGACTAAGTTTTTGGCGATCAACACTTGTCAATTTTACAATAGTCAAACTGTAGATCCAAAACGAATTTTTCAAGTGTGAATTAAATTTTTCCACAATAGAGGCTTAACAAAGTATTTTATTTCCTTTAAATATATGTTCATTTTAGGTCTAACATGCAACAAAACAATAGAATAAAGAAGATATTTTTTTGTATGTAGTCTATTTGTGGTTTTTTAAAATAAAAAAACAGAGAGTCTCTATTCTCGGTATGTAATGCCAACATTTTTCACACATATAAACAATAGTTAAAAATACTAGGATAATTTTTTTGACTTACATTGCTCACTTTACAACACCACAAGGGCTCCAATAAAAGAAAACTCAAAGACACATACAAAACGTACAAGTCATCGACTCACATATACACATGAAAACATAATATCGATGCCACATGTTTCCCAATAAATGAATGCTAGAAATAACCCAACCACAAGAAAAAGACTCAAGGATTGGAAAACCCACAACACATCATTTCTTTAATTGTATTTTAGTTACGATCAACATTCCAAGAACATTATTGTGCAAGGAAAACTCTCCTTTTTCCATCTACAAAATCTTAAGTTCATTCCACATTTAATTTATAGTTCGACCATTTGAAGTTCATTTTTTATCCTTCACGGAAATTTCCATAACTTACATACTTATTTGGCATAATTCAAATTGCATATAAAGTACTTAATTATCTTGTTCTTATGTTAAGAATATGCTTCTCAAATGTTTATTCAATGTCTACATTTTACCCTTGAAACTCAAGAGAATCTGACTTGATGTCCAGAAGGCAATATTAGTTGATTAAGGAGGGGGTTTTAGATTCAAGATACATTTTTCCCATAAACATTCTTCGATCATGGTATCTTTATTTCCGATTCAACATTTTCACAACAAGAAATTGTATTTAGATTTTATATATATAACTTTTGTTTTTCTCAAAGTTTGATCTCACGAAGGGAAACTTGTGTTCTTTATAACACTAGAAAATGTTTAATTAAGTTATAAGGGCTCCAAGAGTGACATTATTCCTAACCTCAAATCTTGTTTTACTCTTATGTGTTTTACTTTTACATCGCATTATGGTCTCACTATTACCATCGCTTTATAACAAAAGCATTACGAAAGTACTTGCATGACATCTAGAAGAAGTACATGCTTGGAAGCATCATAAACTACACATGAACCACAAGTGATTTGTGTTCAAGGTAAGATCCCATGTTTCTACATTTCACGATTTTGCATGTGAAATTTATTTTATTCTTAATGTCATAAAAGGGCATAACAAGGGATTACGGGACAAGATTTCATTTTCCTGGGTTCTCTAAAGTCAACATCTTTCAAATCAATTTCATTTGCAAAGAGTTACTTATAATTTTCTACCCACAAGTTAACCTCCTAATCACTAAGGTTTAGTTTAATTCCAATTTTCACTCAGGGCTTTACGCCCTATTATAGATTAGATTAAGGTTCAAAACATATTCACCCTATAAACCCTCTATAAAAGATCAAGGCACTATATTGTCACTAGCCAAAGATAAGACATTTAGCTGAGAGGATCTAAAGAGGTCATTAACAAAATTTTAAGTGATAGTACCAGTATTTCAATAGCTCCATGATGTCATCTGGATCCCACAAGAAATTCATTTGATGAAGAGATTTAATTCTAAATCTATCTTCGGAAGACAAGGTAGACCACTAGGATACGAAGGAAGAGTTAGCTCTACTTACTCCAGATACAGTTTGACTGTGTTGCTCCTATCTGTTAGGTTTATGACGATGTCACTAAACATACCGACTAAGACGATAAACCCATTCTTGGGCTCTTATTTACCTAAACTAGGAGGTTCCATCGAGTGTAAATTTTAAGTTCATTCTACGGTTTCAATCTCTTCTATGGTAAAAAGGATCACACATGAAGACATGTTATGCACAGATCTTATACTAGGGTAAATCTCTTTATTACATTTACAAGGTAAGAATACAACACAATAATTAATTAATTGTTTATTGAACACTGAAAAAGCACTACAATATATTAACTTCAAATTCATTTACCATATATATATCAAACCTTTTTTACCATACGTCCTATGAATCAAATTGAAACTATGATTAAATACACATTTCCTAGATGTCCCTAAAAACTAGCATCTCATACATATTAGCAAATTTCAAATATAAATTTTCTGTAACATGAGACTACATTATACATATATTCATTTTACAATGAACTATATAAATTACAATGATAAATAATGAATTACACATCACCTTTTCGCCATCATTCTTGCATCCTGCAAAACCATGTGAGGATGAAATCAACGATAAATCATTGGCATGGCATCCACCCTAATCTAACATAATTAACATTGTTCAGTTTCCCATTTACATATAATAATAATTACAATTTTCATTTGAAATAAAAGGTTTAGGGACATGTATTCATTTCACTTCATTTCGTAACCAAGGAGAGAGAAAGAGAAAGGAAGAGAGAGAAACACCATTTTGTCAAAAGTTCTATTTCACACAACAAGTTACACTATAGAGTTTTCAAATAGTTATTTACATGTGTCAAAAGTTTCCATAGTGGTTTGGAAACCCGACGAGGGTCCCACAACTTTCTATTTTTACATTTTCTTGCTAGCTACAAAAATGTTCAAATCGGGCTCAGAGGCTAAGAAACCACTTTCAAACGTTGTCTTCCGATGAGAAAACACACCACGGTTAAATTTCTATGTATCCACTTATATTCCAAGGGTTCATAACAACTGATAGAATTTGGAACTGGTGAATAGTTTACGTTTGGCATGGCTAGTTTTCCGGGGCCATCATCGTAATTGACCTAGTTGCAATTGAATAAAAGTTAGCTCGAGGGCTCAGAAAACCACATCCAAAACTGACGTCCATTGGATGAATGTGAAATGAGAAACATCCTACAAGTTCCTCTATATATGGAGAATTCACTAGAGTCGACAGGACTGAGAATTAGCAAACAGTTATCAAACGACAACATGTTTTCTAGAGCCACCGGTCATAATTGGCCTAGTTTGACCTAGTCAAACTACAACTAGAGGCCTACAAAATGCCATTGCCAAACTATCTAGAAAAGTGTTTTTCCCTAAACTGAAAGTCCCGTGTAATTTTCTAGTAAAAACACTAGAGGTTTGCGAAGACGGATAATAATTTCTCTATCCAGGTTTCAAATGGTGGTTCAAAATGAAAGCCAACTTTCTAGATTTAACAACTTCCTATCACTACAAAACAAAGGTAACAGGCTCCTATAAGGGCATCAAAAAGATCACAAATGTTCATTTGGGGTCAATCCAAGGATTGAAGTGACACCTCACATAACAAGGTACGTGAAGGAATCTTAACCTCCCTTTTCCAGAGTTACGAAGGTTACTTTGCGAGTCCCCAGAAATTGCAATTTATCTAATTAAACAAGGGAGCGGTCAAGTCATTTATAGGGAACTCAACTTCAGCCTGTCAATTAAAAAGGGTAATGTAGAAATCTAGTTTGGTTGTGACACTTACTAGATCATCACGACGTGAGTGTTCAAGTTTATTGTCTACCAAGAAATATTGGATCTTGTAAGTTACGATACAAGGTTTTACTATTTTTAAAACAAGTTTATTTTATACAGTATAATATATGAAAATCCTTTGGTTATAAATTTTCATTTCATTTGCAAAAGAAAAACTAAAGAACATAAATTATGAGAGATGAGGAGAGATGAACCATGCCTGGAAAGGATGAGCAAAGTGGCATGAGGTAATCCACACGATTTTGGTGTTCCATGAACCGATTGTAGTTGTTAGAGGGGTTTCAAGCCTTTTTCACAAATCCCACCTCGTGTATCTTCTATAATCCATCCCTAGAAGGACCAACTGGGAAAAGTAATGTCAAGATGATCTCTTTTGCTGCAGAAAAAAAAGGAGGTGGTGATAGGTTGGATATTTTGATCTTTCAATCCTCACCTATCCATACAATCAAACATTAGGTCCACATCAGGCACCAAGCCAAGATAATGTTCCAAGAGCTACAATAATCCCCAAATTGTGAACATCATTATGCTTTGCACACATGCATAGTAGAGATCCACATACAGTAGACCACTCACGATGACCACCCAAAAAGGTAAACAAATTATTTGGCAACCTTGATGTTGTATTCTCCTATTCCAGACACCCTCCACTGAGCAAGGTATTTGTGAATCCAATGGAAAAAATCAGGGCAAGATCTTGTTTTATTTTGAAATAGATCATTCTTATTCATGTATGAGTGGATGAACCTCAGTGGTGAACTACAGGTCAGGTAGGAGCACTGGAAAATATGTGAAGCTCGTTTATACTTTCCATCTAACAAAATTCCTCTATCTTATATGCTTTGATGGGTGTCCATACTCTGTTCCATAGCTCACATTTGGCACAGAACAATAGACGCTAATAAGAGGTTATCAAATCTGGCTTTAAATCTTCTAGTTACATCTACTCAGAAGTTTCTACATCCTTTTCAACAAACTCATTTTGTGTATATCATGTAGTCTATGCTATTCAACAAAGCACATTTTTTTTTGTATCTCGTATCTACCAGGGAACCTACAACTATAAAATCTGAAAAACTCCCATTTTTCACAGATGAGGAGGAACCTAACAAACTAAAAAAAATATGATTTCCATTATGCTTTTATGGACGTCCTTACCCTGTGTTGGAGCTTCCCTTTTTTTTTTTTTTGGTGTAAGCCGAGAGGAGATTTATGTCCCCGAGACACATTTCTTTCAGGAATTTTGGCTAATAGTTCATGTACATTTCGTGCTTCCATATATTTTTATAACCATCTTCCATAGCACTTCTAACTCCAAAGCATCTAACAAATCTTCAACTTTGGTGCATAGGTTGAGAGCGTTGAAAACTAGAGAGAAAGATATTAAAGTTTTTTTTGAATCGTTGAGCAAGGAATATGGCATGCCTGTGGGTTGGGAGTGAGCCCACGTGCTTTCACATGGGGGTGGAAAGGGGGTCACTTAATCCATGTTGTCTCCAATCCCACGCACCCTACCAACCCCACTACCAGCAAAAATTCCATCAAACTGTCATTGTTTCTTTTTTATTCATTTTTATTATTTTAAAATATTATGTCAAGCCCACATACTCCTCCACTGACATCCTTCATTACATTGCAGTCATAGTTGAAGGCCTTAATCAGGTGCTTGAATTACTATGAAATGGAAAATGATAGGTTTAAAACTATGTGGAAATGTGCCTCTCCACTTACATCGCACACTAACTCGACTCCCATGTTAGTTCACACTCCCCTTTAAAAATAATTCATTCCACTTTATTAATATTTAGAGGCATTACAGAGTATATCTCATTTTTTTGTATAGAATTCTATTTTTCCTGTAGCTATTCTAATTAAACATATAATATCAATTATGTTTTTTATCATTCTGGAACTATTCTTTTTTAGGTTGTGAATTCATTTCATTTAAGTCCTTATTCATTTGTTTAATTGGTATTAAAGTTGCATATATAAAAAAATTATTTGACTACTGCGCAAGGAAGTGTAATGGCCCAAACTAACAATCCTGTCAAAGATAAAATTCATCTTTTTAGTGGAGAGAACTATGAATATTGGAGTGTGAAGATGAGAACTCTACTAATCTCACAAGAACTGTGGATGTTTGTTTCTTAAGGCTATTCAAAGGTAGCTGATGAAGCCTCCTATAATCTTCTATCTGCGATCAAAATACAGAGTGAAGGAAAAAAAAAAAAACATGACAAACCTTTGTTCACTTTTCAAATAGGAGTTGACATTTTAATATTTCCAAAGATTGCAGAATGTTTGATGTCAAATGATGCTTGGGAATCCTTGGAAAAGGCCTACAAAGGTTATGTCAAGGTAAAAGTTGTCAAACTCCAAATGCTAAGAATATTTTTTCACTTTCTACGAAAGAAAGTGAAAGTGTTGAAGCTTTAATTACTAGAGTTAAAAACATTGTGAATTATTCATGCCCATGGTGAACCTCTTGAAGATAGGAGGGTTGTTGAAAAAGTGTTAAGAAGTCTTCCTAAATTTTTGATCCCATTAACATTACTATAGAAGAGTCAAGGATTTATCACATGCCTATCTCTTAGTGATTTAGTTGGAAGCCTTCAATGACATGAAAATAGGTTGAAAAGGAATAAGAAGCCTCCGTAACAAGCCCTCCAAATCAAGTTGGAGGTTAATGACAAGAAAAAGAAATCTTCCATGAATGAGGCTACTATTTTCTCCTCATCATATAGAAGAGGTAAAGACCACGCATTTCATTGGAAAGGAGGTCATGGTAGAGGAAGAAACAATAACCCTAGGAGAGGCTACCATCATTTTACCTATTGTGGTAAAGATGGTCATATTGAACAATATTGTTTTAAATAGAAGAAAACACCTCCTAGGAAAACTTTAGTAAATAAGAAGGTGAGAAATCTCAAAATTTGTTTTCACTTACAATAGCTTTGAAGCGAAATATGTTTTTTTTTTGGTATTTAGATAGTGGATGTTCAAATCAAATGACTGGAAATAATTTTTTTGCAAAGTTAGATGAGAGTTTGAAGGGGAAAGTTGATTTTGGTAATGATAATCAAGCAAAAGCAATGGGAAAAGGTGTTCTTGCTTTAAAAATGAAGAGTGGGAGTACTATGTATGTACATGACATTTTTGGTTCGAGTTTAAAACATAACTTTATTAGCATAGGGCAGCTAAATACTAAAAATTACAAGACTATTTTCAAAGGAAAGTCTTGTAATATTTTTAAGACCAATGAACTAGTTCTTGAAGCTCCTATGACATATAATATTATTTTTTTGCTAAGAATGGAATATGACGTAACTTGTTTGAAGGTATTTTTGATTATTCTTTACTTTAGTATAAGAGTTTTGGGAATCTTAATTTTGGATCTCTCTCGTTCATGCAAAAGAATAAATTGGTGAGAGGTTTTACTTCTTTCATAAGATACAAAAAAAGGTATGTAAAGGTTGTGTAATAGGGAAGTAACATAGAGAAATTTTTCCTCACCATCAATTTAGAGAGATGAGCCTTTAACTTCAGTACATGCAAATATTTATGGTCCCATGCAAACTTTGTCTCTTGGAAATAAAAAATAATTTATTCTTTTTGTAGATTATTTTTCAATGATGTATTAGGTCTATTTCTTAAATGAGAAGTCTTAAGCTTTTAGTTTCTTTCGAATATTTATAGCACTTGTTGAGAAGGAATAAAGTTTATATTTGAAAGTTTTAAGAACTAATGGAGGTGGATAATTCACTTCTAATGCATTCAAATAATTTTCCCGTTCACATGGCATTAAAAAGGAGATAACTACAACTTATATTCCTAAAACAAAATGGAGAAACAGAAAGGAAAAACAAAACAATTATAGAGATGACTAGATGTATGTTGGAAGAAATGTGTTTTCCATACATGTATTGGGTAAAAGGTGTACATTTAGCTATGCACATTTTGAATAGAAGCCCTACAAAGATGGTAAAAATTATACTCCTTATGAGGCTTGGCTTTGTATAAATCCAAATGTTTCTCATCTAAAAATATTCGGGTCTACATGTTTTGTTCATAATCCCCAACAACAAAGAAATAAGTTAGATGAGAAATTTGTGAAATGCATTTTTATTGGATATTCAAAATAAATTAAACATTATAAACATCATGATCCTCTTACTAATAAGTTTCATATTAGTATAGATGTGATATTTTTTGAAGGGGGAGTTTATTTAAAAAATGAAGGAGATGATAAGATAATTACTCCTCATATTGAAAATTTAATTCTTGATAATAAGTATTCAATCAATGCAACCCTCTACAAATACAAATATGGGCTTGCCTTCCAGGATTTCTCCCTCAAAGGAATATTCTTGTACTTCATCAAATGGTTCTCATGTTGACACCAAAGTAAGAAATCCATGTAGATCTCCTAGAAAGACAAGAAGTTTAAAGGAAATATATGACACAACCAAGTATGTTGATGATAATTTTACTTTTATTTCTTCTACACATGTTAACCTTATAATTTAAAAGAATATTGCACTAATGACCTATGGATGCAAGTATGGATGTTGAGATGTCCCAGTTAATAAGAGTTTTGCATTGGAGTTAGTTGATCTTCCGATGGAAAATCAATTGTTGGAGTAAAGTGGATTTATAAGATAAAATTCAATATGGATGGAAGTATTTCAAAATATAAATCATGGTTAGTTTTATAAGTATATGTGCAACAAGAAGGCATTGACTAGTAGGAGAAATTTTCTTGGTAGCAAGAATGGAAACCGTTAGAACCTTTCTTTCAATTGCATATCGATTCAATTAACAGTTTATCAAATGGATGTTAAATCTACGTTGTTAAATGGATATTTGAAGGAAGAAGTTTATGTGGACCAACCACAAGGTTTCATTTCTCATAGAATTTAAGATAAGGTTTATAGGCTTAAAAGGGCTCTTTATGGTCTTAAACAAGCCCCTAGAGCTTGGTACTCTAGAATAGATAACTATTTTCTTTATTATGGATTTGTTAAATGTTATTGTAAGAGTATTGTTTAAAAAAGGTTGTAGGATCAGATTTCATCATTCTTTTCTTATATGTGGATGACTTAATTTTTTTGGAACCTTAGTATCACTTGTGGAGAATTTCAAAGAGACTATGAAATATGAATTTAAGATGTCTTATTTTGGAAGAATTTAATAATTTTTGGTTTGGAAATTATCCAAGAAACTACTAGTATATCTATTTGTCAATCCAAATATGTTGAACAGGTTTTATATGCAAGGTTGTAATTCGGTGGGCATTCCTCTAGTTGTTAGGATTAAATTGATGAAGGAATATGAAAACCCACCTTCTAATTCCACTCTTAATAGATCTCTGGTTGGAAATATTATGTATTTAACATCTAATAGACCAAACATTTTGTTTTTTGTAAGTCTAGTTGCTTGATTCATGTAACATCCTTGTGAGGCTCATTGACAAGAAGCTAAAAGAATTCTTGGAAATGTAAGTGGAACTAATTTTTAATTTTTTTATAAAGTTACTAATGATTTCAACGTTGTAGCATACATAGATGCGGATTAGGCAGTAGCTTGGATGATCAAAAGAGTACTTCTAGATATTATTTATTCTATGGAGAAAATCTCCTTACTTGGAGCAAGAGAAAGCAATTCACTTTGTAGCTTTATCTATAGCTGAAGCAAAATATATAGTGGCATAATCAACAAGAACACAAGCCATTTAGATGGAAAGAATCTTTTAATATTTGGGAATGGAAGTATGTAAGCCCATTAAAATTTAGTGTGATGATAAAATCACAATATCGATGACAAAGAATCTTGTTTTTCCATAGCAGAGAGCAAACACTTTGATATCCAACATCATTTCATTCAGGATCTTGTTCAACAACAATTCATTTACTTTGAATTTTTTTCAATCGGAAGATCAACTTATGGAGACATTTTTACTAAGGCCCTGCAAAGGATAGATTAGAGAATCTTCGATGATTGTTAAGAATTCAAAAACTTCACATCAAGGAGTGTTTGAAAGGTGTTGTGAATAAGTTTTTATTGGTCAACACTTGTCAATTTTAAAATAGTCAAACCTGTAGATCCAAACTGAATTTTCAAAGTTTCAATTAAACTTTCCATAGCAGAGGCTTAACTCGATTCTTTGATTTTCTTTAAATATCTGTTTAGTTTGGGTCTAACATGCAAAAACACAATAGAATAAAGAAGATATTTCTTTGTACGTAGTCTATTTGTGGTTTTCTAAATACAAACAGAGTCTTTTTCCGAGTATATCTTCATTTTTTTGTATAGAAATCTATTTTTCACGTATCTATTCTACCGAACATATAATATCAATTATATTTTTAATCATTCTAGAAGTGTTCTTTTTTGGGTTGTGATTTAATTTCATTTAAGTCCCTATTCATTCTTTCAACTAGTATCATAGTTACATATATAAGTTTTTTTATTTGAATGGTGCAAAGACGTGTATTGTCCTAGACTAACAATAATGTTTAGTATCAAATTACTCTTTTTAGTGGGGATAAATTTGAGTATTGGAGTGTGAAGATGAGAACTCTACTAATTTCACAACAACTATGTATGCTTATTTCTTCAGTTATTCAGAGCCGGTGATAAATTTTCCTATAATCTTCTATTTGTTGATCAAAGGATAAAGTTGAAGGAGAACAAAATAAAGATGCCAAATCTGTATTCATTCTTCAAACAAGAGTTCACATTTCAATATGTCCAAATATTATAGAATGCTTGATGTCACTTGATACTTGGGAATCCTTGAAAAAGGCCTACAAAGGTTCCGTCAAGGTAAAAATTATCAAACTCCAAATGCTAAGAAGAGATTGTGAGTCTCTTTCATGAAAGAAAGTGAAAGTGTTGAATCTTTTATTACTAGAGTTCAAAATATTTTGAATTTTATTCATTACCATGGTGAATCTCTTAAAGATAGGATGGAGGGTTGTTGAAAAAGTGTTAAGAAGTCTTCCTAAATTTTTTTATCCCATTACCATTGCTATAGAAGATTCAAAGAATTTATCAAATCTATCTCTTAGTGATTTATTTGGAAGCCTTAAAGAACATGAAAATAGGTTGAAAAGGAATGAGGAGCCTCAGTAACAAGCCCTCCAAATCAAGTTGAAGGTTGATGAAAAGAAAAATAAATGTTCCATGAATGAGGCTTCTATTTTTTCCTCATCATATAGAAAAGGTAGAGGCAACAAAAGATTTCATGGAAAAGGAGGTCTTGGTAGAGGAAAAACAACAACCCCGGGAGAGGTCACCTTCATTGTAGCTATATATCGTAAAGATGGTCATATTGAACAATATTTTTAAAAATAAAAGAAACACCTCTCATGAAACTTTTAGTAAAGATGAAGGTGAGAAATCTCAAAATCTGTTTTTCACATCAAATAGTTTTGAAGCCAAAGATGATTTTGTTTGGTATTTATATAGTGGATGTTCAAATCACATGACTAGAAATAAAAGTTTGGCTACAAAGTAAGATGAGAGTGTGAAGGGTAAAGTCAATTTTGGTAATGATAATCAAGAAGAAGTAATGGGGAAAGGTGTTATTGCTTTAAAATTGAAGAATGTGTGTACTATGTATGTACATGACATTTTGTTTGTTCTAAGTTTAAAGAATAACTTGATTAGCATAAGGTAGGTAAATACTAAAAATTATAAGACTATTTTTAAAGGAAATTCTTGTAATATTTTAAAAAATAATGGACTAAATGTTGAAGCTCCTATGACACTTAATAAGATGTTTTTGCTAAGAATGAATTTGATGTAGCTTGTTTGAAGGTATCTGTTGATGATTATTGGCTTTGGCACAAGAGGTTTGGGCATATTATTTTTGGATCTCTCTCATTCATGAAAATGAAGAATTTGGTGAGAGGTTTCCCTTATTTCATAAATATAGAAAAAAAGGTATGTGAAGGATGTGCAATAGGGAATAAAGAGAGAGAAAATTTTCCTAATCATCATTTTAGAGAAGATGATATTTTGGCTTCAATACATGCATATGTTTGTGGTCCCATGTAAACTTTGTCTCTTGGAAAAAATAAATTCTTCTCTTTGTAGATGAGTTTTCGAGGATGTCTTGGGTCAATTTCTTAAGTGAGAAGTCTCAAGATTTTAGTTTCTATTGAATATTTATAGCACTAGTTGAGAAGGAATCATGTTTCTATTTGAAATTTTTAAGAATTGGTTGAGGTGGAGAATTCACCTCTAATGTATTAAAATAATTTTACATTTAACATGGCAATAAAAGGAGCCAACTAAAACTTATACTCATCAACAAAATGGAGTAGTAGAGAGGTAAATAGAACAATTGTAGAGATTACTAGATATATGTTTGAATAAATGTGTTTTCCAAACATGTATTATGTAGAAGGAGTACATTCAACTATTTATATTCTCAATAGAATCCCGATAAAGATGGTAAAAATAATACTCCTTATGAGGCTTTGTTTTTAGAAATCTAAATGTGTCTCATCTAAAAAATTGGGTCTACATGTTTTGTTCATATTCCTTAACAACAAAGAAAGAAGTTAGATGAGAAATATGTGAAATGTATTTTTATTGGATATTCAAAATAAAGTAAATCTTATAGATTTCATGATCCTCTTGAACTAATAAGTTTCATATTAGTAGAGATGTGATCTTTGTTGAGGGGGAGTTTATTTTAAAAATGAAGGAGAAGATAAGATAATTACTCCTCATATTGAAAATTTAATTCTTGATAATAGTAATAAATGTCCAACCCTCTACAATAAAAAATATGGGATAACCTTCAAGGAGTTATCCCATAAAGGAATATTCTTATAATTCAACAAATGGTTCTCATGTTGACACCCAAGTAAGAACTCCATCTAGCTCTCCTAAAATGAAAAGAAGTTTGAAGGAAACATATGAGACAACTAGGTATGTTGATGATAATTTTATTTTTATTTATTCTACACATATTGAACCTTATAATTTTTAAGAATCTTTCACTAATGAGCTATGGATGCAAGCCATGGATGTTGAGATGTCTCAGTTTAATAAGAATGATACATGAGAGCTAGTTGATCTACCTAATGTAAAATCAACTATTAGAGTAAAGTGGATTTACAAGATAAAATTAAATATGGATGGAAGTATTTCAAAATATAAAACACAGCTTAGTTGCAAAAGTATATGTGCAATAAGAAGGCATTGACTATGACGAGATATTTTCTCTAGTAGCAAGAATGGAAACCGTAACAACCTTTATTTCCATTGCATCTCAGTTATAGTTAACAATTTATCAAATGGATGTTAAATCTACATTCTTAAATGGATATTTGAAGGAATAAGTTTATGTGGACCAACCACAAGGTTTCATTTATTAGAGATATGAATTTAAGGTGTTGGTAGCACAATTTAACCTCCTTCAAAGGTCGAGTAGCATCATGGATTTCACAGACACTTAGAGGTAGATAGATAATCATGTATGTCTCTTTGTAGTTGGGGAAGAAATATATCTGACTTGTTAGCACTCAGGTTTTGAAAAAGGAGTGGGTAGCACCTTAAAAGGATGTGATCTGATCCTAACTATTTTAGGTTGTGCCTTATAACCAAGGTAAGAGAACCTATTATGTAACCTCTGTTTATTGAATAATATTGATAAATTCTTCTTTTACAATTTTATAGAGAAGACCTTGGGAAAATATGATCAACCCACCAGATCTGACTCTCACGAGTTGTCACTTCCAGATCATGGAGATATATTCACAACAAGGCAAAGGTTACTAAAGACATTTGAGACCCTGATTGCTTCTGCATGTTTTAGTAACAAAGATTATGCATTTGTGTGCACACAGGACAAATAGGGGTAGTACAAGTAGGATTGGTTGTTTTTGAATGAATTTTTGGTGGGAGGTGGGGTAGGGTGAAATTGATTCACCAGATCCTTGAGGAATCTTACAAAATGGAAGGTTAAACCAATAGAATGCCACAAAATAGCTAAAATGTTTCTTTAACTAGAATATGTGCTTCAATGGAAGCCTAAATTAGCACTCTTTCACACAATGTTTTAGATTCTATCACAAAGGCTTGAGTTAGAAAATCCAAAAAGCATCAAGATCTAAGCCAAATCATGCCTAAGGTACACCGAGAGGCTTATAGACAACCTCTATCAACAGATGAAAGAAAAGTGATTTTAAATTGTTTATTCCAATCCTAGATGAAAGCTCTTTTGAGAAATGAAATTGTAGATGCCACTGGAATGTCACAAGGATTAAGGCCTATGTGATTGAATCAGATTTTAATGCAAGATTGCAACATAGAAAAGAAAAACTACTTGCATGCATTCAAAAATAAAACAAACACATTTTGCTGAAGATAACATAGAATAACTCAAGTTTGATTAAATCTATGAGTAGGGGAAAGTTTCTAGAACAGTCTTAGAGCTTGTCAATGGTTGTACACTTGCAACCACCTTGACATACTAAAACTTAATACAAAAAGAGATAACCTAGTTTCTCAGAAGGATTCTCAAAAGATGGGCTTTGTCAGATTTTCCTCTTTGGAATTTTCTTTGACCTCTACCAAACTAACCTCCAACCTCCAACCTCTAAGCACGAAAAATTTGTGCCATTTATAACATTTACAATAGAGCCCCTTCTCCCCAAAAAAAAAAAAGTTTAATGCACCAGTGCTTGCCATGATTTAGATCATGATTCTTAGAATCAAATCTATAAAAAGTCACCAGGTGCTCGAGGGGAAAATCTCATCGAATATCACCCACATTCAACTCCTTCCTCCTCGGTAGATCACTCTTTCTTCAATTTTCCAACCACTTCCACCCCTTATTTGTCCTATCTTGCTCCTTGCGTGCTTGGGAGAATAAAAACAAAAAATCTGATCAAGCACGATAGTCAGACCATTTTAATGGCAAAAAATGTCTTCTAGATATTCCCACCAAACTCAGATATCAACATTAACTCCCCTCTCTACTTGGTGTGTAGGAAATACCAAGAAATCATGAAGACTTGCACTTCCAGGCATGTTTCAGAAAAATGGGGGGAAAATCATATTCAGACTCTCAACTTCCGTTGATCTTTACTTTGAATTTGGGCCGTCCACGTGGAAGATTCAAACTTTAAAAATAGACCAGGGCTTCCTTTGACTTTTTAAAACTTTTGGAAAAATGGAAAAAAATTCCATTTTTCTCTACACCTCTGCCCTCGAGAAATGAGCTTGACACGTGTCCTAAGGTGGGCCCCAATGGAACCATGGCCAAATTCTACCATTTTACTCAATTTTGGAAAAGAGAAAATTTTCCAAGTTTTCCCCATAGCTCCGCCCTTCCACCGTTGACCGGGGCAAAATATTGACTATTTCCCTCATCGGGCCTGTGTGCCATTTTGAGATTTTAACCCATTTCTCCCAAAAGGAAATGTTTCCAAATTTCCCCAAGAGTACGTAGCTTTTATTGACCGAGGAGTAAGCTTTGACCTTTCCTTTATCGGGCTTGTGGGCCATTTTGAGATTTTAATCCTTAAGAGGCAAAAAAATCCAAGTTACTCCCGATGGTCCCTCCCTTCCCCTCTTTGACTTTTCAAACTGCCACATGTCCCCATGGTGCACCTTGAGATGGTCACAAAAATTTTGATACCTTGAAGCAGTAAGGGAACACCACGTGTCCTATTCCTAGCAAAGTTTGTGAATGCTTGAAGCTCAGTGGAAGGTGCCACGTGTCATGCTCTAAGGGTAGTCTCCTTTGCCATTGAAAAGTCTAAGAAAAATGAAAAGTAAGTGGAGGCCTCCACGTGTCATCCTGGTGCTTCTTTAAAATGAAACTCAAGGGCCGGTCCCCAAACATGTGCGGTTCCTCCACGTGTCTCCATGGCACAATTTCAAAATGGTTCCCAAAGTGGAGACCATGCATGAGCGTGATCTTGCCACGTGTCATGTTCTGCCAAACTATACCAAATGTATAAAAATTTCTAAGTTCAGGAAAAGTAGTGGAAACCTCCACGTGTCCTCCCAGTGCTACTTCAAAGCCAAACCAAAAAGTAGATCCTCAAACGAATGCGGCTTCTCCATGTGGACAAATTTTGACTTGAGGCTTTCCATGAAATTTTTGAAGTACCCGGTGCCGAGCCGTGTCCAACCAAAAGCTGCCACGTCCCCTATCGATGTAAGGATGCAAATTTAAAGGAGAGAAACACCATCAAACCGTAAAATACAAAGAAAAACGATCATTTGAGCCTAAAAATGAAAATTTCTCCAAGGACAGAGAATTTAGAAATGTTACAAGGATCAAATATGTTCATCAGAGACACATCCATTCATTTTTCTTCAAGTATTAAGGGTAGAAGTGACAAGGAAGACAAACCGATCATGTGGAGAATGAAAAATATGGGAGAACCCTGAGTTTTTAGATGAACAGAGAACATGAGATCTAAATTATAGACCTTTTCCAGAGGAACAAAGAAACTAGGCACAAACCATGGACCTATAAGTTATTTACGAATCGAGGAACAAATTGAAAATGGAAAAAATATTAGTCAGGCACAACATTGGGAAAATAAAGTGACAGAGGCCGTAAATCGATAGATTTTCAAAGGAAAATTGGGGCGAGACTATTTTGAGCACCCACATCAGCTCCGACTCGGGGATGGGCACTCCCTGTGAGTGCCACAAGAACAAAGGTAGACCAAGTACCAAGAATAGCCATTGGGTAATGGATTCATCTTGTAGAGTAGAGAAATAGAGCCATCTTAAAAAACAAATAGAGAAACTAAAAAAAATAGGTCACAGAGGACTAGAACGAGCAAAAACACAAAAGAAAGGAAAAAAACAACAAACTATACATTGCACACAAGATTTTTTCTTGATTCAAGGGCATCAATCCAAGAAATGCTTCAAATTCCTGACATTGACATGAAACTTGAGTAGTTCACCATCTAAGTCCTTGAAGAAGAAGGTATGATCACAAATCCGATATCAATGGAGTAAGGGCCCATCCATAATGAGTCAAACTTGCCATGTTTTCCCTTATCCTCATGTCTTTATCCCATAGCAGCACAAGATCTCCAAAATTGAAAGCTCTGGGAGTGACCTTCTTGTCAAATAACTTCTTCAGTTTCTCTCTAAACTTTACATGCCTCTGGTGGGATTCCCTCCTCTCTTCATCAAGCTCAACAATCTGGTTAATGCGAGCATCATAAGGACCTACCTCTTGATCTTCCAGTTGTTACATAAACTGATATGAAGATAGTTGCATATGAAGGGGCAGTAGGGCCTGAGTCCCATATACCAACTCAAATGGACTCTTTCTAGTGACCCTCTTGACAGTGATCCTATCTGCCCAAACAACAAACTTCAATTGTTCACCCCACTTTCTCTTGTTCTACTCCAATGTTCTTGATGATCTTCAACAATTTTTATTACTGGACTTAGCTTTTCCATTTCCTTGGGGTTTTAATTGGAGGCATATGTCAAGTTGATTCCATACTCCCTACACATTGCCACCAAAGGTTTAGCTCTAAAGCTCATGGCATTGTCAACAACAATCTTGATTGTAGCCCAAACCTGTAGATGATATTGTTTAGCACAAAGTCCATGAAAACTTGGTGTGTTGCCTTCTTAGTGGGGATTGCCTCCACCCATTTAGTAAAATAATTAGTTGTTACAAGAATCCATTTATGGCCAACACTTGAAGGGTCTAAAATTTCACCAATGAAATCCATTCCCCATTACTTGAATGGGGCTTCAATTGATACAGGTTGTAAAGGAAGGGAGCCTGAAGCTTTTAGTCTTCCAAAAAGTGTTGGCAACTCTCACATCTTCTAACCAACAATTGTATCCTTGAAGAGAGTTGGCCACCAATAACTAGCCCTCAAGATCTTTTGTGTTGTGACTCTTGCAGTGAAATACCCCCACAAACTCCTCATGGAGATCAACAATTACCTTGGGGCTTCTTCTTTAGTAATGCACCTTAAGAGGACTCCCTCTAGGTTCTTCCAAGCTAACCCATAATTAGTGATGACATATTTTTGGGAAGCCAACTTAAGGGCCCTTTTTTGGTTCTTACTTAAATGCTCGGGGTAATATAAGTGTCTAAGAGATAAATAATTACATCCTTGTACCACTTAGAATTTATCAATGTTTGAAAAACATCTACCCTACCTTCTTCTACCTCGTTTACCTCAATAGTTTGTAAGTTTCTCTCAGCCATAAGCTTAGCCAAGCCCAAACCTATCACCAACTTCGTGGTTTGGATATCCATATCATATTATTGTAATTTGTTTACCCATCGCATATTTTTCTTGAGACTTCCATCTCTGACAAGATGTCCTTCACCATGGTGTGGCGAACATAAGCAACCACTTTAGAACTTAGAATGTAAGGTATAAAAACCTTTGTTTCTTTTACTAAGGAAAATGCCTGCTTTTCCATGATAGTGTACTTTAGCTCAGCCCCGTGCAAGTCCTTACTGAAAAAATCAATTGGCCTCTCAACCCCTTCATCATCCTTTTGTAGTAGGACATAAGAAATAGTGTTCTCTAAAGCAAAGGAGAACAGTTGGAAAGGTTTCTTATAGTATGGAGCTACTAGAACAGGTGCATGCTTTAGTACCTCTTTAATCCCATTAAAAGCTTGGATGTGAGCCTCCTCCCATTTGATGACCTAGTCTTTCTTCAGCATGGAAGTGATTGGAATGGTCAATTCAACAAAGTTTGATATGAATCTTCTAATGAAGTTTATTTTCCCAAAAAGGATTGAATTCCTTTCTTAGTCCTTGAGATTGGGACCTTGTTGATGGCCTCTACTCTTTCTATATCAATCATCACTCCTTGTGACACAATGTGACCAAGAAACTTTGTCTTCTACACTCCAAAATGGCACTTCTTTGGGTAGAGTGAGATGCCATATTCTCTACATCTTATTAGCGTCTTCTCCAAGTGTAGCAAATGGTCACTTCTTTTTCTAGAAAATATAGTTACATCATCTTGATAGCTACTATAATAAACTCATTGATCTAACTAGAAAAAATCAATATCCATTTATGTTTGAAAGGTGGCTCCAGAATTCATCCGACAAAAGGGCATCCTAACATAGACATAGGTCCCCCAAGGAGTAGTGAAGGTTGTCTTGATCCTTTCTGATTCATTCACCACAACTTGGTTATAACTAGAGAAACCATCCAAGGTGGAAAGCAACTCAGAACCAGTCACTAACTACAACATGTTCTCCATATTTGGAAAAGATAATTATCCTTCATTGATGCTCTATTTATATTCCTAAAATCCACACATAACCTGATGTCACCATTTTTCTTTCTCACTAGCACTAGGTTTGTAACCCAAGAAGAATACATTGTGGGTTGGATAATCCCTCCATCTCTTAGCTTCTTCAGTTATTCTTGAATTTTGAGGGATAAGAGTGGATTGATGGGCCTCTTCTTCTTCCTAAATGGCTTTGCATTAGACTCTAAGGGAATCTCATGTTGGAACATGTCCTCTCTGTATGCTTTTAGTTCACAATAGGTCTAAGCCATGCAATCTTGATACCTATTCAACAATTGAATGTATGACTACTTCTCCTCCTTGTTCGAGATTGATGAATAACCAAATATTCCTTGGCTTCTCCTCTGTACCAAGATCATGCTCCTCAATATCCCTTGAGGCTGCCATGCATCTATTAATAATGTGATCAGCATTATCAAAATTGGACTCAAGAGAAACTAGCCCTCTAGGAATGGTATTAGTATTTAGTTGGATGATGCCCTTTCCAAACAAGGTTTATTTTCCTTCTATTGTACATACCATTGGCTCCCAATCAACTCATTGATCAGAAAACTCTCCCTTGTTCTACATAAATCTTGATTTGAGCATCATCATCAAAAACCTACCAATGCTTAATGTTGTCAGGGACATAGAAGGTCTTGTCAATACCTCAACCTCATATTCACAATATGGGGACATTGTAAAATTGTCAAAACGAGACACCAAAATTGCAAGTCTATCTTGAAAATCATTGAATTTTATATTATGATGCACTATGTTGAATGAATCAAACATCTCAATGAAGTCCCAAACTGCATGCTTGTATTGTTTCATTCGTTGATTTTTTGTGGCATATACAATTTTATGACTTGTTTTACTATGAATTCTAAGTGTCCTTTGACAATGATGTCCTTAACACCATATTTCCAAGAAATTATTAAACCCAACAATAGTGTGTCATACTCAAGCAATGTTGTTAGTGCACTCAAAGTTGAGTTTGAAAGAAAAAACAAATTTTTCTTGACACTGGAGAAAGTAGAACAAACACCAGCACCATTTCCAAACTTGGAGCAAGCTCCATAAACAACAAAGTCAAGGAGATCCCTGTTTGTTCAAGGCATCTGCATTCCTCAATCTTGTGTTCCTTTCCATCAACAAATCCCACAAAGTTATCTCGCATTAACACTTGTGTACAATATGCATTGTTGGGATCCTCATAGGATGTAACATTTTCTTTTCCCCATAGAACCTGACAAGGTTGCCCTCAATTAGAATAGTAGTATAGGACATATCCATTTGGACACTCCCACCAACACTTGAAACCCATTTTCTTTACAGATATGTGCCCCACTTGGTGGGCGGTCAACAATGACAACATCAAGTTTTAAGTTTTTACCTAGGTAAGTTGCAAGCTGCACCACCAAACCCTTAACATATCCCACTATTGGCACTTCTCTGGAGTCCATGGTAGTGCACTTCCCATATTCTGCTATCACTTTGATGTTTATCTCTTTCATGACTTCCAAAGGCATGACATTACATGATGCTTCTGAGTCAAACATGCAATTATACAACAATCATCCTTAATGATCAAAGTGGTGAAGAATGGATCCACATTCATCTGAGAGTCCACCAAGGATGTTCCCAAATAGACCTCAGGTGATTCATCTGGATCTTCGATCTTTGGTGGTGCTTCAATTTCTTCAATGACTGGTGGGACCTCCAGAATGTTTATGTTTGTGCCTAGGGTAGTCTTCTCTTCTTTTAGTCCCAAGTATTCAAATGATCTCTTTTTGTGCTCAGGAACCCTAAGAAAATCAAAAATTAGAACAGATACTTTGATTTGACTTAAAACTTGGGCAATATCATATGGGACATTCTTTGGCAAGGCAGTATTGGAAGGAAAGCCAACACACTCATTAGGTGGTACAGGATTTTTGACAACTTGGGCATGAGGAGGGTATGATTTTTGTTTGGAACTGTAGGGATTTTGGCTAGATGCCTCTTTCTTAGGAGCCTCTTTAGGAATGTTTGAAATTAAGGGAGCTTTTGGCTTGACTTGAGGCCATTCCCCTTTGACAACCTTACTTCTTGTGTTATATTCCTTCTCTTGAGCCACAACAACATTCATCGAGAACTTACCTATCTTCCTCGGATGGGATTCCTCCATCATACTTCCTTATCATTAAATCCCTTAAATATTCAAAGTCCTTGTTGGGAAATTCAAAAGCTTGTACATTATCTACTTCTAAAGTATGAGAGAGAGAAAGAATAGGTACCCTATGAATGCAGTCCCAAAAAGTAGTAGCATTGGGCACTTATCACCTTAGTTGAAGTTGTCCCTTGTTGTAAGCTTGTGGAACAACCCATCATGCATACATCATCATCATTTTCATTATCTTCTTCCTCTTATTGCTGATCTTCCTCACAAAGAGCATGAGAATGAAACATTTTTCACACCAATCAATGACATCTATCTCTTCCACCATAACAGCTCTGGCAGCTAAAGGATCAGGTACCATTCGGTTATCCCTTGCTTGAGACTGTCTGTTTCAAAATCCAACTAGTCCCTTGCCTTTGTCATCAGATATTTGGTGATTTGTGAGCTTGTCTTGGCCTTGCTACTTGTGTTAACCTTGTGATATTTTCCCAATTCCTTTCTCATCCCTGGGCTAGCTTATAGGAAATCTCTTTGACAACCCCCACCAAATTCTTCACAACTTCTTCCAAATTAGCAACCTTGCTTGTTTGGGGTTTTTTTAGGTTAACCAGCTTTAAACCCTCCCTTTTTGGAGGCTTTCTAATTTCCTTGATATTGTTCTCGATTTTGAGCCTTGGTGAAGGCACACCGCCTAAAATTTGTGGGGTTTTTGTCTCTTAAGTAATATGCAACCTTCTTATCAAATGCATCAGTATATTTGATCAAGCATGACTCATCACAAGGCCTTATCCTAATAGGTAATCTCCTCAAGGTCTTATTAAACCTTGTGTTGAAATCATGTACTGACTCATTAGGGTTCGTTTTGATGTTTTCAAATTCTGTCAAAAGAAACCTAAGGTCAGTTCTATCACCATATTGCAACATTACTCATTTGAGTCCAAGAATCGATAGAGTTATCTGGCAATGCTTTATACCAGTCCCTAACATCCTCTTCCAAGGTATGGATAAATAACTTGATATATACATATTCATGTTCAATTTCAAATTCTTCCATCATATTGATAAAAATCTTTAGATGTTGATCACTAGTAATAACATTGTTTTCTTGGAACTTTGGCATTATATTCCTTACACCTTGAGGCACTGCATTTGGATATCCATCCATTCCCACAAAATTTATAGGTCCAAAGGTGTTTACAACAAAAGGGGCTCGGGTGGGGGTGGACCATGTTGATTTGAGAAGGTGACCCTAGAGGGGTAACAAATTGATGAGGGGTAGAGGGTCTTTAGAACACAAGAGTATAATTTTCAAAATGGAGATCCCCCAAAGGCCTTGTCTCTTGGAAATGTATATCAACCTCGAGAAAAATAGGTGCAGAGTGTGGAGCAAACCTTTCAAAATCAAATGAAGGCCCCTCTCCAGCTGGAGAGTTCAATTCCACAAAGAGGCTACCTGATTTAGAGTCACTTGAATGGTAGTATTCAATGATAGGCTGATCACTTTCATCAATGGATATACATTTCCTTTTCTACTCATCTCCAACAACTCTCCAAGATTTTATTCCTTCTGATTTTGCTTTTCCTAGCTCTAGAAACAATGTCCTAGCAGGATCCCTAGCAAAGAAAGATCTTCTTCCTTCCAGCTTTGCAAATATTAGTAATAAATCTGATTTTGTGAGTCTTATGACTTTGGTAATCATTTAAATAATTAGATCAACAGGAGTCGGCACTAAGGATTTCCACCTTAGTTGTGTAAATGCACTAAATATGATCTATCAAACATTTTCCAAGATAGAAACTAGAAATGGAAAGATTCTAAACTTTCTTTACCCAAATTATCAAATGAAAGCTAGTGCACTAGGTGAGAAGACTGAAAGAACTGCACACAACACTTGGAGCATACAAGAAGTGTTTTACTAGGGTTTGAATGTGAATTTTGATCCATGGCAATGGCGCCGGAGAAGCATGTTGATGGGCCAAAAAAAAGACATGAGCTAGCAATAGATCAACAAATCATGCGTCAAAGTGTGATGTAAATTAGTTCCCAGTAATTCAAAACAATCCCCAACAATGAGTGCCAAAAGTTTGTTGACGGGCTAAATAAATATGAACTGGTAGTGAATCAACAAATAGTCTCAATGACTCAAATAAGATCCTCGAAACAATGCCAGAAGCGTGTTGGTACCCAAATTTAACCTCCTTCAAAGCTCGAGCAACATCATAGATTTGACAAGAAGTCTGCGGTATATTCCTTTGGTGGCATTGCGATGACTTTTCAAGTAATTCAAGTCTGCTTTTTCTCCATGCCTTATAGACCTCAATAGAGTATCTTTTTCTTGAATCTGTGCAATCTTTACTTGTATATTCTCCTCGGGAAATAAAAAGAATATGTTCTAGGAGGAAAATTACCTCTTCCTCGTCCTCTCCATGGACCTGATCTTCCCCTGGTGGGAATTTGGCGTTGTACGATCCTCGTGTTGAAACGGAGGTGCATTTGGAAAGGATTCATATGGCTCATCGGACTAAATATCTTGTTCTTGATATTCTTGTTGCTTGCTTTCTGTTCAGCTTCTTTACTTTGATGTACTTATCTGCATTTCTCTCTGAGCTTTTTGCTCAAAGACATTTTTCTTGTAGTGTCCCAAGGGGGACAACTATCATATTCACTTTGAAAGCATTCAAGCTGCTTTCTTAATAACTCTGCACTAGGAGGAATCATTGGATGAGCAAAGTTAGATACCATATTAATAGTGAAATTTGCAAATGAAGGAATGGTATCATATCCACTATCATCTGAACTATCACTTGCATCTGATACTTGTTGTATCATGTTACACTGTTCTCCTTCAAGTGACATATAAGAAACATCAGATGAAAAGCTTTCAGTATCAGAGATTAATGCATAATTTTCTTCATCTATACCTCTTATGAGATAAAGCATTTACTTTGGCTTTACCTTTCTCTGAATCTCTGTGTGGACATTTATTTGCATAATGTTCTCCTTTGCATATATAGCATGTAGGTTTAAACCTTTTATGCTTACCTATGTATTTATGCTTTCTGAACTTGAACTTTTTCTTTGGCTGTCTGAAAGAATCTTTAAACTTTGATCTTTTATATTTCTTGTATTTCTTTTTCTTTCTATATCTGGATCCTCCCCTTTGAAAAAGAGCAATCTTTGCAAGAAGATTTGCGTCTGTGAGGAGATATTTCAAGATCAGGACAACCAAATGGTTCTAGTGCATATTGTTCACAAAAAACAGTACCTAAAGCTCTTTGATGCTTGAGGGCTTGTTTTCGCTCCCATTTCTCTTTACAGAGCTTAGCATTTGTCTGATCAATTATCTGATTGATCGCACCAAAACTGAGTTCAGAAGTTCTAAAACCATGCATAGCTTTTTTATACTTGTGTGGCAAAGTATGGAGGAAAAGATTCAATATATCTGAGACGCATAGTCTCATCATTGATATTACCTGAACTGTAATATAATTTCTGCATAAAACATTGATATTCTTTTACTCTTGACATGTCACACAATCTAGCTCTAAGAAACATAGCTGTATTCATCATTTTATCATCGTCTATGTTTCCTATAAATTCTTTTATTGCTGTGAGAGCTGTATAGCCAGCATGCAAAATAGCTTCTTTGTCTGGGAGTAAATCCCACCATTCTTTGAGAATTCCTACAAAACCATTTTTGCTATTGTTGCAGCTATATTTCTAGGACTTCTGCCATAAGTCTCTAATTGTGTATTACCCCATCCAATCATACCATGAACAACTTCTTTGATTTCTGGAATAGTTCTACATTCAACTTTATAGAAGTTGGGTTGAAGGGTCTGTACCCTTGTCATACCATGTAGGGGTTCTTGTGCTGGACTGGGTCCAGATCCTGATGGATCTGCAGGTACCATAGGCTCATCATACTCAGGAGCTTCTATCTTGAGCATATTTATTTTCTTATCTTTGAAAGAACAAAGGTTTATATTCTTCAAGAATTTCCTTATGGGGCTGCTTAGTAGAAGTTCTTGCCAAATTTGTAACTTGATCCATGACATGACTCTTGACCAATCTCTTACGGAGGGCGAGAGACCTTTTTATCAATTTCTGTATCTTTGGAAGAATACTAGGAATTTCTTCTGTCAGACATTCTTGGATCTCATCAAGCTTTTGATGAGTTTTCTCATTATCTTCATGAAGATGAGACACTGTTGATTCTACCAACTCATGTGTATGAGACAGCTGAGTTGTAACAGAACTTTTATACTTGTAGTGTGATCTACTAAGGGCTGAACTAAATCAGTTATCTTTTGTGTAATAGCTTCTGGTAGCTCAGTAGAAACTATCGATGACTATGTTGGACTAGTGTTTCTACTTTTGACTGATTTTTCTAGAGTATCTACTCTTCATTTAGTACTTTCAAAGCACCTGTAGAATCACCATTTTTCCTGAGCTCAATAGCCTTTAATATCTTTTCTAGAGAGGCTATTTTTTCAGAATTGACTACTACTTCTTCATGGACTGCCTTAACTACTTTGTTTGTCCAGTTTAGCATTTTTGAGCTTTGAAGGCTCAATCTGTTTGTCTACACTTTGTCACGATACCAGAAAACTACTTTCTGGGTTTGATCAGGAGAGATCAATTCATGTGATTCTGTCAATGGCAAAGAAGATGAACTAGTTGATGCCATATTTATAGCAGGGCCATTATTTGGAGCATATCTGACTGACTAATTTTCACAGTCAGAACACCACAAAAAATCCGTTGACGGATCATGCACTAATGAACTGTGGCTACAAAGAAATGTTTTTCTTTGTTTTGCTCTGGTGGCTTCTGTGTATTTGAACTTTCTCCTACTGTGAAGTAAGAAGAATTTGAAGACACAGAATTTGTTCTTGACAGACCAACACTGGAATTAGATCTAAAACTCAAAGTGACATTGTTCTTATTTTCTCACTCTGTAGCATTTTCTAATCTGGGCTTAGAAGACTGAACAAACTTTTTGGACAACGTCCATTCTTTGGGAACCTTAATTTCTGACCATGAGATTAACTCTGGTTCTATCTTTTGACTTTCTAGGTTCACATGTGTCACCACGCTGCTGCCTTTTGACACACCGTGCTTAACGGCGGGATACATGGTATTTACCAATCTGTAGATAATTTTATAATGGATGGCTAAAGGACAGGAGCCAGATCTCATATTTAGACCGGTGGTGGCTAAATGCAATTTTAATACATCTTGCAATAAATCATCTTTTGTAAGGGAAACTGGATAATTGGGATAGACCTCAAAAGATATAGGGCCATTATGAAGACCTGTTTGAATGGCTGCTAAAAGGGAATCCTTAAAATTATCAAATCTAAGGTCCATTAGACAACAGAGTATAGAGGCATTTAGACCGCGACGGAACAACGGAGTGATGCCGATTTGAACACAACCAACATGGGCAAACTTGTAGGTAGACTTGTCGTTTCAAACTTTTAATATCAGACTTATCTATCAAGGGTATATTATACTCACTATTACTGGTCTGGGAAACCTGTATAACGGATTCTCTAGTTTTAAAGACTGTAGAGGCTAACAGATGAAATTTACTTATTTTAGAATAAACTTCATTATATGACTTCTTAGGTAATCTCCATTCTGGAGTAGGACTAGACTCATCTACAATATCAATATCTGTATTAACAGTAAAGACTTCAGAAAGGTTTATTAAATCTTGGTCATCATTTTCGACAGAGGAGACTCGGGAACTGGATTGGCCATTTTGATTTGCTCAGACAAGCAAAGAAGCAAAGGTTAAATAAATCGGGTCAACCTATTAAGCTGCTTTGACACACGGCGTCTTACTTCAGCAGGACCTCACCAATTAACTTTGGCTGGTTGCTATATAAACTCTTCCGCCACAGATTGAAAAATCAAATTTCTAATCAACTCGAAAATACGGAAACCAAGCTTTACATAAATGCATTCGATCTTTATCTCAGCTCTACATAAATCCTGAAGATGTTTTCTCGGCTTTAATACATTCCTTAGATCTTTTTCTGCTCTGATACCACTTGGAAAATAAATGAAGCTCAGCATAAATAAAGAAACTCGATAAAGAAGCTCGATACCAATATAAGCTTTATAGCTTAACAACTCACTTAGCAAGTACGAATTACTGAGTAAACATAAACAGAATACAAATATCCTGATCTCCAAACAACTCGTAACAATGCTTACAACGATATCAAAGACATCGTCAAACTCATAGTATTCTTCAAGCGAATGGAAAGATTCTATTATTATTAACTTATGTTCACCATTGACAGTAATAAGAACATGAAGGCTCGTATCAAACATGCTGATTTTCTGGATGTACTTACAGGACTCGACTTCACAAATACTTGGACTCTACCTTCTCTATTATCTTCTTGAATATCGCGATTGTTCCACAACTCCAAATGCTTTAGATGTCTCCGTGATTTAGATAATCATGTATGTCATTTTGTAGCTGGGAAGCAATCTATTTGACTTGTTGGCACTCGGGTTTTGAAAGGAGTGGGCAAAGCACCTTAAAAGGATGTGATCTTATCCTAACTATTTTATGTTGTTCTCACAACCAAGGTAATAGAACCTTTATTGTAACCTTAGTTTATTGAATAATAATGATAAAGCCTTCTTTTGCAATTTTATAGAGAAGACCTTGGGAAAATATGGTCAACACACAGATTTGACTCTCACGAGTTGTCACTTCCGAGATCATGGAGATATATTCACAACAAGGAAAAGGTTACTAAAGACATTTGAGACCCTGATTGTTTCGCATGTTTTAGTAATAGAGATTATGAATTTTTGCCCATATAAGACAAACATGGGTAGTACAAGTAGGATTGGTTGTTTTTGAATGAATTTTTGGTGGGAGGTGGGACAGGTGAACTTGATTCACTAGATCCTTGAGAAATATTACAAAATGGAAGGTTAAACCAATAGAATAGCTAAAATGTTTCTTTAACAGAATATGTGCTTCAATGGAGGCCCAAATTATCACTCTTTCACACAATATTTGATATTATATCACGAAGGATCGAGTTAGAAAATCCAACAAAGCATCAAAGTCTAAGACAAATCACACCTAAGGTACACCCAGAGGCTTACAGACAACCTCATCAACGGATGAAAGAAAAGTAATTTTAAATCATTTATTCCAATCCCGGATGAAAGCTCTTCTAAGCTATGAAATTACAAACGATACTAGACTATCTCAAGGATTGAGGCTGTGTGATTGAATCATATTTTAATGCAAGATTTCAATAGAAACAAGAAAAACTACTTACATGCATTCAGATATAAAAACAAACACATTTTGCTCAAGATAACATAGAATAACTCAAGTTTGATTAAATCTATGAGTAGGGGAAAGTTTCTAAAATAGTCTCAGAGCTTGTCAATGGCTATACACTTGAAAGCATCTTGACTCATTAAAACTTAATACAAAAACAAATAACCTAGTTTCTCAGATGGATTCTCAAAAGACCGGCTTTGTCAAATTTTCCTCTTGGGAATTTTCTTCAACCTCTAACATTCGAACCTCTAACCTCTAAGCAAAAAAATTTGTGCCTATAACATTTACAATAGAGCCCCTTCTTGAAAAGAAAAACATTTAACGCACTCAGGTGCTTTTCGTGATTTAGATCGTGATTCTCGAATCAAATCTATAAAAAGTCGCCAGTGCTCGAGGGGGAAGATCTCATCGAATATCTCCGCATTCACTCCTTCCTACGGTAGATCACTCTTTCTTCAATTCGCCAACCACTTCCGCCCCTATTCTCTGTCAAATCGGCTCCTTACGTGCTTGGGAGAAAAAAATAGAAAATATGATCGAGCACGATAGTCAGACCATTTTAATGGCAAAATATGTCTTCAGATCTTCCCACCAGACTCGAGATATCAACATTAACTCTCCTCTCTTCTTGGCATGTAGGAAATACCAAGAAATCTTGAAGACTCGAACTTCCGGGCGTGTTTAAGTAAAATGGGGAAAAAATTAGATTGAGAATCTCAATTCTTGCTATAGATCTTTACTTTGAATTTGGGCCATCCACATGGAAGATTCAAACTTTAAAAATAGACCCAGGGGCTTCCTTTGACTTTTTACAACTTTTGGAAAAATGGAATAAAATTCCATTTTGTTTCATACCTCCACCCTCGAGAAATGAGCCTAAACACGTGTCCTAAGGTGGGCCACAGTGGAACCGCGGCCAAATTCGGCCATTTTACTCCCTTTTTGGAAAAGGAAAACTTTTCCAAGTTTTCCCCATAGCTCTGGCCTTCTGCTGTTGACCAGGGAAAAATATTGACTATTTCCCTCATCGGGCTTGGGTACCATTTTGAGATTTTAACCCATTTCTCCCAAAAGGAAAATTTTCCAAATTTCCCAAAAGAGTCCGCACCTCCGCCGTTGATCAGAGCAAGCTTTGACCTTTCCTTTATCAGGCTTACGGGCCATTTTGAGATTTTAATCCTTAAGAGGAAAAAAATCCAAGTTGCCTCTGATGGTCCGCCTCCATGCCTCTTTGAATTTTCAAACTACCATGTGTCACCATGGCACACCTTGAGATAGTCCCAATATTTTGATACCTTGAACGAGTGAGGGAACGCCATGTGTCATGTTCGAAAAATTTTGTCGAATGCTTGAAGCTCAGTGAAAGGTGCCACGTGTCATGCTCTAAGGAAGTCTCCTTTGGCCGTTGAAAATTCTACGCAAAATGCAAAGTAATCGGAGGCCTCCATGTGTCATCTGGCGCTTCTTTAAAAATAAATTCAAGGGCAGATCCCCAAACATGTGTGGTTCTTCCACGTGTCTCCATGGCACAATTTTAAAATGATGCCCAAAGCGGAGACCCTGAATGAGCGCGAGCTCACTACGTGTCCTGTTCTACCAAACTGTACCAAATGCATAAAAAATTTTCCAAGTCTGGGTAAAGGAATAGAAACCTCCACTTGTCCTCCCGACACTACTTCAAAGCCAAACCAAAAAGTAGATCCTCAAACGAGCACCGCTCCTCCACGTGGAAAATTTTTGAGTTGAGGCTTTCCATGAAATTTTTAAGTACCTAGTTGAGCCGCATCCAACCAAAAGGTACACATCCCCTATCGATGCAAGGATACAAATTTAACCAAGAGAAATGCCTGTCAAACCATAAAATAAAGAGAAATGATCATTTGAGCCCGAAAATGAAAATTTCTCTAAGGAAAGATAATTTAGAAATGTTACAAGGCTCAAATGTGTTCATTAGAGACACATCCATTCTTTTTTATTCAAGTATTTACGGTAGAAGTGCCAAGGAAGACAAACCCTAAACATGGAGAATGAAAAACATGGGAGAACCCGGGTTTTTAGATGAACAGAGAATGATAGACCCAAATCAAAGACCTTTTACAAAGGAACGAAGAAACTAGGAGCATACCATGGACCCATAAGTTATTTATGGCCCGAAAAAAAAATTAAAAATGGCAACAAAGATTATCCGGGCACAACATGGGGAAAAATAAAGTGATAGGGCCACAAATCAATAGATTTTGAAGGAAAAGCTGGGGTGAGACTATTTTGAGCATCAACATAAGGTTTATAGGCTGAAAAGGGCCCTTGATGGTCTTAAACAAACCCCTAGAGCTTGATACTCTAGAATAGATAAGCTATTTTCTTGATAATGGATTTGTTAAATGTTCTTGTGAGAGTATTGTTTAGAAAAAGGTTGTACGATTAGATTTCATCATTTCTCTGCTTATATGTGGATGACTTAATATATTTTGGTGCCTCGGTCTCACTTGTGGAGGAGTTCAAAGGCTATGAAATTTAAATTTTAGATGTTTGATTTGGGAAGAATGCAATATTTTTGGGTTTGGAAATTACCCAAGAAATTGTTGGTATATCTATCATCAATACAAATATGTTGAAAAGGTTTAATATGAAAGGTTTTAAATCTGTGGGCACTCCTCTTATTTTTGGGATTAAATTGATGAAGGAAGATGAAACTCTGCCTTGTAATGCCACCCTTTATAGTTCTCTAGTTGGTAGTCTTATGTATCTAACATCTACTAGACCAGACATTTTTTTTGTTGTAAGTCTAGTTCCTCAATTAAATCCAACAACCTTGTGAGGCTCGTGGGCAGGAAACTAAAAGAATTCTCAGATATGTAAGTGGAACTAATTTTTTTTATTGTTTGATAAAGCTACTAATGATTTAAATGTGTTAGCCTACACATATGAAGATTGGGCAAGTAGCTTGGATGATCAAAAGGGTACCTCTGAATATTCTTTCTTCTATGCATAAAATCTCTTTTCTTGGAGTATTAGAAAGCAACTCACTATTGATTTATCTATAGTTGAAGCAAAATATATTGTGGCATCATCAACAAGAACACAAGCCATTTGGATGGCAAGACTATTTGAAGATTTGGGAATTGAATTATGTAAGCCCATTAAACTTTATTGTGACAATAAAAGCACTATATCCATGACAAAGAATCTTGTTTTCCATAGCAAGAAAAAACACATTGATATCAACATCATTTCATTCATGATCTTGTTCAACAACAATTCATTTCTTGTGAGTTTTGTCAATATGAAGATCAACTTGCAGACATTTTTACTAAGTACCTTCCAAAGGATAGATTGGAGCATCTTGAATCATGTTAGGAATTAAAAACTTTGCATCAAGTTGGAGATTGAAATCTATGATGACTGAGTTTTGGCGATCAACACTTGTAAATTTTAATCAGCCAAACTACAGATCCAAATCTGAATTTTACAAGTGTCAATTAAAATTTTCCATAGTAGAGGGTTAAGTGATAATTTGATTTCCTTTAAATATTTACTTAACACGCAACAAAATAGAAGAATAAAGAAGATACTTGCTTGTACACAATCTATTTGTTGTTTTTTAAAATAAAAATCGAAGTCTCTTTTCTTAGTATATCTCAATTTTTATATAGAATGTTATTTTTCCTGTAGCTATGCTACTTGAACATATAATATCAATTCTATTTTTATCATTTTGGAACTATTCTTTTTTGGGTTGTGAATTCATTTCATTTATCTCCTTGTTCGAGCTTTTTCCATTTTCACTATTTTCTAAAAAATGTTTTCGAGAGCATGCAAAATCACAGCACTTGAGATGATTTCAAGTGCTTTTCTAAGGTAGAATCATCTGGTGTGATTGCACAACATGGGACCATCTCTCAAGTTGTGGGACTTGCGGACTTGAGATGTCCCTCTGGAGAAAGATGACTTCTTCTTCCTGATCCTAATGCTAAACTACTCCTAATTCAGAAATGACGTCTAACTACACCTATCCTAACAATGCCAAGGAGATAGGGAGAGATAAAGTGCATAAAGAGGGAAATCCTACACTAACGAGGTGATAGCACCAAGAAAAGGGAAGTGCTGGTCACAATCTCAGCTGCCTGAAGTGGAGAGAGGTGAGTAGAGGAGAGGGTGGACAAGATGCACCACAGACTAGAGATAGATTTCACATAGAACACCACTTCAAAACCCATAAAACACTGGCTCCCGTGACTTGCAACAAACATCGAATATGCACAATATACCCCTAACGATGAGAGGTGAGGAGAGATAGTAAAATAGGCAAAGGATGGAAAAATGCATCACAAAAGAGAATTTATTGTTCAAAAATTTCACACAATACATCTTTAGTGGGAAAGAGGCAAGAGAATTCCATTATAGAGCTGTGAAAGAAGGTTCAAACTCCATTTTCAACCGTGGGAAGAAAATAAGAGGGGGTAGGGAAGAAGAATGAACAACCCTTTACTGATGAGCTAAGCTCTCACTTTATAGATCAAGTGAAGAGAGAAGAGGAAAAAGAGATGGGAAATGTGATTGGAAACTCCACCACCAACCATCAATGCTCTTGCAAATATACCTATAATCTATCCATTCTAGTTCTTCATATTTTTTTTTGTGTATAGAAGGAAGATTGAGACCAAAATCAAAAATTATGGTAGTTAGAGCAATCGAGATCCCGTTATAATGTGGTGAAAGACATTTTCGTGATTTCCACCACTAAGGCATACAAAAATGATATTTTATGCTTCCATGGCATAGTGGAGGTCGAGATCTTTCCAAAAAGTCCAAATTTGCAATATTTGAGCCACGAGTCGAAAGATATACCCCTTCAAAGTTTGTATCGAGTCCGTATAGGAGGGTGGGAAAATAACTTGAAAAATTGGTCTCCTTTTGATATGAGACATGTGGTAGCCAGATTGGAACAAAAATCAGGCCTACGGGTCCATAATTTATCTTTTCCCTTTCCTTCGATTCCCGCTTTGGCTTTGACTTAGTTAAAACTTTGAATTTTTCCTTTGCCTCATTCGGAATGCAAGCTCATAGATCCAAAATGATTTCTCTTCATATTTTCTCTATGTGCGGGGTTGTCTTGACCAAATTTTCCAGTGGGTGAATTTGGGATAACAATTTGGCGACTCATGGGGACATCTGCTTGCTAGATGAAGAGACCAGTGGCCTTGAAGCATCCATTGGGCATGGAGTCTTCCTGATAAACATGAAACTAATCTAAACTTTTGAAGATTTGATCCTTGAGCCACTTGGAAACCCACTGAACTTGGAGTTGAACTTCACCAAAAGCCAATTGAATGTACTGTGCGAGAGCAATAACACGAAAAATATGTACAAACTAAAAATCACACATGCTCCAAATGGAACATGTAGAGTGTGTAAAAGCTCTTCTTCTATTGAAAACAAACCTACCTACACTACTCTAACCAAGAGTAAAGGGAGCTCAAAAAATCTTGCAAAGTATTGGTAGGGACAAATAGCTTCCTTTCCTAAAAATGGCAGCGATGCAACTGATTTGGCACTTGAACATGGTTGGTTGGATGAGTGAAAAACTAAAAATAAGCTAGTCCTCCACCCAAATCATCAAGGTATCATCATTAATGAAAAATACCTCCTTATGTTGACTTGCATTGGACTCGGAGGTATTGATGGTGTCCCTTGGTACTTTGATGCTCATCCTCATGCCCTAAAGTAGGCATGAATTGTTTTGGTTTTTCCTTTGACTCAATGAGCCAAGTACGATTGGGCATGGTCTGATCCGATGGATGTATCTGTTACTCGAATTTCAAATCCAAGAATGGAGTCTTCCTGTAGATTTTCTTGAGTGGATGGTGTGGGAGAGATGACGACATCTTCCTACTTTTTCTCTTCCTTCTCCTGTGAAGAACATGGGAGAGTCATGTCTTCCAATCTTGGTTCCAGAGGGCTGTTATGAAGTGTAGGTTGTTGTTCCTGAATGTTATCCTCCATGGCACTAGGCTCATGTGCTTGGGATGTGAGAGATAGAGGAAAAAATGATGTGATCTCCATGGGTTCCCCTCCATCAAGGAAATCCTCCAAGTCAGATAGGTAATCTGCCTCCTTATTGTCATCTGCTGCAGTGCTCAACCTCCTTCATGGTGTCCTTTTGATCTACAATTGAATCACCATGGTTCTCTTCATCCTCAAACATGAAGTTTGAAAGCTCAAACTCTTCCTCAACTTCAGATATTGAAGGGGATGAAGTGGGAGGAAGAACTAAAGGTTCTTTTGTGGCCTGCTCCGCACTTGGAGCCTCTAAAATTGTATGGTCCTCCTCCACAACTGGAATGTACTCCTCTTCTTTTGGATTAGGAGTAGCTCCTTCTTCCCCTACTTGTGTTGTAGCTGGAGCTTCCACCACTTTTGGCTTGACCTCAGCCTCCTCCATAGGATTAACAAGGGAACCTTTGAAAACTCAAATTTAGCAGCCCAACTCTTCATATTTTCTATCATTTCTTCTCTATTGGGTTCCTCTGTTTGATGTTCTCCTTGGCTGGTTTTGGAGTCTCTTCCCAACATGGACTTGGGAAGGCAAGAGGAGTGGTGGGTGGGGTCTCCACTAGTTTTTTCCTTGTTTTTGGTGGAGGGGAAGGAATTTATTTTGGCTCTTGTAGAGGGGAATTGGATTTGGAAGGGAAAAGGGTAGAGAAACTGAGGTGGGATGGAAGACTAGTAGATGGAGAAGAGGAATTAACATTTGGGGCAGTAGATGGGAAGCTTGGAACTTGAAGCTTGGGTTGAGATGGTGCCGCTTGAGAAAGAGAAAAAGAAAAGCTATGAGATTTTGGACTTACCCATTGACAAGGTTGTCTTGACTCCAACTCATAAGCCCCGATCTCCTCAGTCCATTGTGCAAGTTGGGGAAGCATTTTAACCATGAATTCAAGCTTCTCTTGAGGGCTGTAATGTCTTGGAAAAGGGCCTTCCCATTGACAAGGTGCCCTACTGTAACCAATCTTGAATGTGTTCATTCATGTTATGCCCCTTGAATGAACCATGCTAGCCTCCATTTTTTGAATTTTCTTCAATAAATCAGTATTCTCCACATAGTTGTCACCATTATATGCGCCCCCTTGTTCTTGATAAGCTCCATGGCCAAACTGACTTTGAATCTGCTCATATGGGTAAGCATAATGGTCTTGGATCTGATCATAATGCTGATTTGGAGGAGTTGGGAAATGCATTGGAGGTGGATTGCATTGTTGTAAGTGTGAGTTCCATGAAGGGAATGAAGTCATGATTGCACAACCTCATGGAATGGGAGAAAATGAAAGAGATGGAAGAAGAAAATGGATGAAATGAGTGGAAATGGATGGAAAAGGTCTACAACTCAGAGAATGGGTTTTTGACTAGATGGAGTCACCAGATGTGCTTGAAAGTGCCTCCAAAGGCTGAAATCTTCACCAAGAGCACATCGAACCTAATGAAGTGAAGTGGTAAGGTGCTTCAGACCTGTCCCACTGGGCGTGCCAAAACTGTTAATGCAAAATCAAAGCACCCCCAAATGAATTCTACGGGTTTTCTTTTCTAAGGTAGAATCATCTAGTGTGATTGCATAACATGGGACCATCTCTCAAGTTGTGGGACTTGCGGACTTAAGATGGCCCTCTAGAGAAAGCCAACTTCTTCTTCCTGATCTTAATGCTAAACTACTCCTAATGCAGAAATGACGTCTAACTACACCTATCCTAACAATGCCAAGGAGAAAGGGAGAGAGAAAGTGCATAAAGAGGGAAATCCTACACTAACGAGGTGATAACACCGAGAAAAGGGAAGTGTCGGTCATAATCTCAAGCCGCTGAAGTGGAGAGGTGAGCAGAGGAGAGGGTGGACAAGATGCACCACGGACCAAAGATAGATTTCACATAAACACCACTTCAAAACCCATTAAACACGAGCTCCCAAGACTTGCAAACAAACATCGAATATGCATAAAGCTACCTACCCGCAATGATGAGAGACAAGGAAAGACGATAAAATAAGCTAAGGATGGACAAATGCATCAAAAATAGAATTTATTGTTCCAAAAGTTCACCCGATACATTGTTAGTGGGCAAGAGGCAGAGACACTACCATTACAAAGTCGTGAAAGAAGGTTCAAACTCCATTTTCGACCCTAGGGAAGAAAAGAAGAGAGGGGCAGGAAGAAGAATGAACAACCCTTTACAATGAGCTAAGCTCTCACTTTTATAGATGAGTGAGAGAGAAGAGTAAAAGAGACGGGAAATCTGATTGGAAACTCCACCACTAGCCATCAATGCTCTTGCAAATCCACCTACAATCATCCATTCGCTTCCCCATATTTGTTTTTCGTGTTAGAGAAGGAAAGATGGCAGACCAAAATCAAAAATTCTGGCAGTTGGAGCAATCGGATCTTGTAATAATGTGGTGAAAGATGTTTTCCTAATTTCCACCAAGGCATACAAAAAAATGATATTTTGTGCTTCCATGGCATAGTGGAGGTCGGTATCTTTCCAAAAAGTCCAAATTTCCAATATTTTGAGCCCTGAGTCGAAAGATATGCCCCTTCAAAGTTTGTATCGGGTCCATACAGGAGGGCGGGAAAAAACTTGAAAAATGGGTCCCCTTTTAATAAGAGACACGTGGTATTCAGATTGGAACAAAAATTGGACCTATGGGTCCGCAATTTATCTTTTTCCCTTTCCTTCGATTCCCCACTTTGGCTTTGACTGGGTTCAAACTTTGACTTTTTCCTTTGCCTCATTCTAGAATGCGAGCTCGTAGGTCCGAAATGTTTTCCCTTCATATTTTCTCTATGTGCGGGGTTGTCTTGACCAAATTTTCCGAGGGGGGGGGGGGTGAATTTGGGTTAACACTATGTTTAGGGATGTTATCCGCAAAAAGTTTCAATGAAATTGTTTAGAAGATTCTCAACAGATTAGGAATTGTGCAACCTTTTGTTCCATCCGGTCAATATAAGCAAAAAGCTATCTCCATTTTTATTTCACATTATTTCACATTAATTCATTGACATGACTAAGCAATAATGCTATTCAATGCAAATTACAATATGTCGTTTTGTTTACCAAGAAAATCATTTTCTTTTCTTAAACTATAGTTGAGGTTTAAAATTTTCAATTTTTTTGGTTTGTACAAAAAAGTGATTTTTATTAATTCAAAATTGTAATATACCCTTAAAAAATTTCAGCCAACCATAAAAGCAAAATAATTTTTTCAAAAAAAAATTAATAAATATTTATTTTCCAAAAACTATAATTTAAACATAAAAATGACAAGTGGCAGAATAAGATTGACCTGACATAATTTTTAAAATGAGAGTAATAAACAAGAACCAAAGAAAACAAATCAAAATTTAAACAACACAATTAACATACTAACATGAGCCTAATTTAAATCAATTATTAAATAAATACACTAAAACCTAAATAATTAAATAACCCTGTACTGAAATTAGATATCTGATGTGATTTTCAGGAGCATCTTTACTTTATCTATTCCATCACCTTTAATATTCCTTCTCCAAAGTTTATATTGTTCTTTTCTTCTCTATCATCTTTAGTGTAACTATTCGTTCTCACCCTTTTCCATTTCATGGGGTTTTAAAATTGTTCCCATAAGATTATATCTTTCCATTTTTCCTGATATTATGGCCCTGTGTTCTCTCTTTGAAAGTTATTTTATTCTTTCTTCACCCTTCCTTCACTTCAACGTAAAATTTTTATAATAAAGTGACGAGAGAAATTATTAGACACTACAATTTCATTCAATAAAAGCCATCGCATAAACGGTTTTTATACTGTATTTATTTGAAACTGCGAATTTAATTATTGTTGAATGCAGGATATTACATTGGACTCAACAATAAACAACGATACAATCATATTTCTAATTTCCATTTTAATTCATTTCGGTTATCGAACAAATTTTCAAATAGGTTCTTCAAAATTTATTGTGGGTGTTTATAAGTTTAGTAAATTATTTATCTCATTTTTGTTATGTTGAAAAATCTATTTACCTAGGTATTGTACAATATTATGTGTAATTTTAGGAACATTTTCAATTAGAAAAATAATAACATTATTTTTATTTTCGATTTATTTTAGAAATTAGATAAATTAGAAATAGATATAATAAAATAATATCTACAAATTTATTTAAATATTAAAAATATTATTTAGAATACAAAAATTTGGTATATAAGGTAGTTTACATATTATGGTATGGAGGATAATATCAAAAATTATTTAGAATAATTAGAATACTTTAAAGCTGTAAAATTAAGATTTTCGTTAGAGTCAATGAGAGGGATTCAAAGTCAACAGGAAAAGATAAAGTTTGAAAGTCCAAAGAATACATGATAAAAATAAGAAAACTATAACCAATGCTAAATAAACACACTAATACCTATATTAGTTACTAACTAGTCGTTATATAAAAAAATTTGGTGACTACAACAATTTTGAATAGAACATTCTTTTATCACACACACATATACATATTTTTAAAAACTTTTTAAGTTTGATTAGGGTCTTTACACTATAATCGATAAAAATGAAATATGAGCTATAGGAGGTTATTATGACTAATTAAATTCCAACTTTAACCATTCAATAACAAAATAACTCAACACCGATGTTGAGCCCTAAACCAACTTCCTCTAGTGGCGGTGGATTTGGAGCGCATGATGGCTTTGCAAAAGTGCGGGGTCTTACGTGCAAAGCCCCAAACTTACTTCATCTTCTAAAGGCGCAACAACGGCGTCGACTCAGTGCGGGATCTCCTTTGTAAGTGGTAGATGAAAGTATCTCTTTTAATTTTCAATTAAACCAGGCGGTGTCAATGACATGGCTTAGCATTTTTGTCACGAGATGGAGGTGGTCTAGTCTGCGCTAAGGATCCAAAGTAGGGTGATGGCTCCCCTCTTGGTCCCTCCCCTAGTGGTGGTAGGACATCCCCTATTCTTCTTAGTGAAAATGGCTCCACAAGTTTGGGCTTGCATTCTCAGTGCAAACCAACCTCTGAGAAGATATTACCCCAAAGTACTCCAATATTACTCGTGAAGCGACAACCCCATGTTGGCTTGAGTGGATATATTCTTCCTTCTCATGCGAAAATAGTTGTGGGGAGGGGTGAAATGATGCACTGGATTTTATTTTTAAAATACTCTATAGAGAAGGACTTCCATAGCCCCTTCCACCACAACTCCATGCATCACAATTGGAGATGAAGTATTGGAAGTTGAACACTACTATCAGGAGCATGAATTAATCTATAAAATTGACAATTGTTTTCCCAACATGTCATTTGTTCATGAGTGGATCTCCAAATATTGAATCCCACTTCTTACTGGAAGGTTAGACCATTATCCCTGTGCTAAAGTAATTTTTATTGTGGTATTTTCTTCTATAAATGATAAAGACATCATAGTGGGTAACCTCTGGGTTTGTCAATCATGTTACCTTGTCTTAAACTATGGTTCCCCTCTGTTAACCCTCTCACATAATCCTTCTCCTGTAAACCCATTTGGGTTAGGCTGCCCCATTTACCTCTCTAGTTTCTAATCTAGGATTGTTTATCTCCATTGGCAATATTTTGGGAAATATTATTCATATTGATTCCCAAACTACTAATTTCACCCATATAACATATGTCAAGATTCTTGTTAAACTAAACACCTCAAAAAAATTTCTAAAAACATCAAGCTTAAATTACATAATAGAACATGGACCTAACCATTAAAATACAAGGTTTACCTTTCAGGTGCAACAAATGTTTCTCTATACATCATACTATTGCTAAATGTGGGATGACAAAGCATAAAAATGAGAAGAACAATTGGTGGAAGAATGCCCTTCATGAATACTTGGTTTTTGATGCCATGGATGATTTTGATTCAAATACGATTAGGCATAATGGCCAAAGCAAAGATTGGAAATTCCTCCCTCCGATCTACTTGTTAGAGGAAATATGGAAAATTTGTAAAGGTATAATTCCACGCAAAATAAATTGTTAAACCAATTGATGTAAAGCTGAAAAGGAAAATATCCCTCATCCTCTTCCAATGGAAAAAGTACTTATCTACCGATTCAACTCGTTGATTTTGTTATTCCTATCGAGGAGGTCTCTAGCGGGTGGAAAAGCAGTGCAAAATAAGAAAAATCTATTTTCAAGGATATTGTTTCTCCTACCTATATGTCTCTTTCACTTTTGGATAGCTATTTTCATTTTTCTTTAGGTTTTCATTGTTTTATTGGGGATTTTACACCTTTTTGTAATCCTTGGTAGGATCCTAGTCAAAAATCCTTTACCCTTAATAAAAAAATAAAAATAACACATTAATACTTATAAAAATGTAAGAAATGTGATAGAAACTCAAAATATATGGGATTGAGTGCACTTAGTTGATTCTAGGTTATTTTGTATTGATTTAGGTGATTCGATGTTGAAACAATGGTATCTAGACCATAGATTGATTTGGAACTGAAATTGTGGCTTGAAAATATTCCTAGTAAGGATTGTATATTAGGGGCAAGAATGTTTGTATAATCTTGACCACTTTGTATAGTTATTCACCTTATCGGGATGTGGTTTATGACTTTTTGGTTTTTGCATTTATTTGGATATCTTTTCACTCTATTTCGGTCACACTTTGCAAGGGTCTTTGAATGCTCGCTCAATCTCTTAAACCCTAACCATGGGTGAGAAGTTCTAACAATAAAATATTAGCTGGGTTATGGGCACCCACGTACACCACCAATGTTGGCACTACACCAAAGAGGAACCAAAGTGCACATCCTTCTCCCCTAGTATGTGATATCTAGATGTAGTGCAATCAATTTTGATAGATGTTTCCTTTAAAAATACTTGACTTGAGTTTCTCTCTTGTAAATCAAATTGAGTGAGAGAATTTGACTGCATATAAATGTTGGAAGTAGTTCCCTAGACTTAGTGGGAAGCTTTATACTTATAGATGGTTCTTGCCTAATGAATGTGTAGAGGAATTTTTAAATTGTATGGATCATTGGGTGTTTTTGTTCAATCTTAAATTATAATAAGAGTCTATAAGAGTTTTAGGTACTAAATGAGGTGAGTTTCACTTGCTTATATACACTTCTGAAGGTGATTTAAGTTGAAAAGGTAAATTGAGGGGAAGAAATTGAGCGAAAGAAGAATGTGCAATTGAAATTTTGGGTCCAAATTTGCTAAGGAAAAATCATATATGATAGGATTAAGATTAATATTACAAACCGACCCTAGACTATACTTTTCTACCCAAGTGAGGAATTTCAAAATATGAGTATTGGGAATATGAAATTGGATATCCTACAAGGATTTTATGCATTCAATTCTCATTAACTATCTAAAACATGTTTGTGTATGATTAATAAAGCTATAGAATATACCTAGAGATGTACCGATGAGAGTGAGTAAAATGCATCTGTTTGAGCAAGAGAGCAATATCAAGACTAGTAGTTTCAAAATGTATAATTACCACATTTCAATGTTCATAATACATACATACAAACATGTATATGTATATTTAAATATTATGGTATGTAGGATAGTTATATAGAAATTATTTGGAATAATTAACATCCTTTAAAAACTATACAATTAGGATGTTCATTAGAGTCGCTAAGAGGGATTAAAAGTCAAGAAGGAAAGATAAAGGTTGAAATTCCAAAGAACGTGTGCCAAAAAGAGACAAACTAAAACCAATGAAAAATAGGCACACTAATACCTATATCAATTATTATATAGTCTCATACCAAAATTTATTGACTATAACAATTTTCATTAGAACATTCTTTTATTGTATGTGCACACATACACACGGATCCTTCCTCTAAATTTTTTTGAATTGATTTTCTCTCTTGTAAATCAACTTGAGTAAGAGACTTTCAGTGCATATAAATGTGTATAGTAGTCTTCTAGACCTAGTGGGAAGTTTCATACTAGTAGATGGTTCTTCCCTAATGAATGTGGAAAGGTATTTTAAGACTATATGGATCTTTGGGTGTTTTTTGTTCAATTTTAAATTATAATAAGAGTCTATAAGAGTGTTATGCACTAAATGAGTTGAGTTTCACTTGCTTATATACACTTCCAAAGGTGATTTAAGTTGAAAATATATGATGAGGGGAAGTAATTGACCCAAATAATAATGTGCAATTGAAATTTTGGGTCCAAATTTGTTAAGGCAAAATCATGTATAATAAGATCAAGATTAATATTACAAACCAACCCTAGATTGTACTTTTCTTCCCTAGTGACGAATTTCAAAATATGAGTTTTGGGAATCTGAAATTGGATATTCTACAAGGATTTTATTCATTCAATTCTCATAAATTGTCCAAAGATGAGTGTGTATGATCAAACAAGCTAGATAATATACCTAGAGTTATACCGAATGAGAGTGGTTAAAATGCATTTGTTTAAGAAAGAGAATAATATCAAGACTAGAAGTTTAAAAATGTATAATTACCACATTTGAGTGTTTATAACACACACACACACACACACACACACACACACGTATATGGATATGGATATGGATATGTATATGTATATTTAAATATTATGGTATTTAGGATAATCATATAATACTTATTTGGAATAATTAAAATACTTATTTGGAAGATGAGTGTATATGATCAAGCAAGCTAGATAATATGCCTAGAGATGTACCAGATGAGTGGATAAAATACTTTTTTTTTTAGCAAGAGAACAATATCAATACTATCGAGTGTAGTGCCCACTTCCCTTCGACACTCTTTATTTTTTGATTTCGATTATGTTGACTATATACATGGATATTATTGTATCATTTTGCCTTAGCATGATGTTATACAAAAGAGATAATTTCACTATTGATGGATTAGCAATTCATAGTATGATTTTTGTGGATTATTAGAGAGACATTTTATATTGATGATGATGCATTATTGACATATTTTTATATTTCGACATTCGACATTCTCTTCTTATTGAGTAAGTTTTAGTAGTTGAACTAATCTTGTGATCTTATTGGTATTGATGAAATATAGAATTGAGATGGTGTTAGTATTTTTAAATAATAGCATTGTTGGTATGGATGATGAACCAATTTGTATATGGATGATTATTTATTTATATGCATATATTTTATCTTGGATGTTTTGATATGACCATGAGGCTGAAGGAGGTATTATGTGTTTTTACAGGTAATTATATCACAACAATCAAAGGGGGATTGGAGACCAACCACATCGGAATACTGGATGGATACAACAATGGTCACCATGGCAACTTGTGTAATGTTGTTGTTTTGTTATTTTTTGTTAGGGGGTCCCCATGGGGGGGATGACCTCCAATTGTGACCAAGGGTTTGTGTGTAGTTATTTTCCTTTCTTTTATTTAATTTTGGTGTATGTGATTTAATTTGTGATGTAATTCCCTTTTATCATTAATTGGTTTATGTGTCTTAATTAGGTGAACTAATCTTTTTATTAAGCTAATTATGGATTTGAAAAATAAGAGTCATTTATTAGAGTAGTTAGGTCTTTGGTTCTTGTGTTTATTAGTTGAGTGTATGTGATTTTAAGTGTTGTACACTCCACCCCCTTGGGAAACTCGGATTTGGGCTTAAGGGCCATTTTAGGAGGCTTGTGGGACAATTTATACTTGTCCCACACCTCTTAATTTCTTATACCAACCCTACCTATGGGTTGGGGTCAAAAATAAACCCCATTATGTGTTTTGGAAGGAAAAAGGTTAGATTTAATTGTACTTTCTTACATGTGTTTAAATTTTTTCTTAAGGGGTGTGGGTTGTGTTAATGCTCAATTTGATCTCCCCTATTTGTCCTTGAAATTCTCCAATTCGCGAGGTCTGTTGTCTTTTCTATCTCCCGTATTGATGCATGAAAACTTTGTCCTCCATTTGCTTTCCAAGATCAATCCCTTAGTTTAGTCAAGGATCACTTTAAATCTAGATTTTTTTTTCCGTTCCTCTGTCCATGTGAAATAATTTGCAACTTGGACAAAAACTTAGGGTTTTTCCTTTCTTCCATTTTCCACATGATCACATTTTGTTTTCCCTGTCAATTTTTATCCCAAATATTTGTGGAAATGTGGTCTTCTATGATTGGATGTGGCTCATTGGATCACATTTGGGCCTTATATCATTTCCAAAATCTTTGTCCTTAAAGAAAGATTCATTTCCAGCGTAAATGGTGATTTTCCTGCATTTTACAATTTGACGGGTGTGTTTTTCCTGTCAAATTTACATCTTAGCATCTATGGAAATGTGGCCCTTTCTAGTTGGATGCGGTTTGAGGGGCACTTTGAAACTCTAAGGACTGATTCAACTCAAAGATTGTCCATGTGAAGGGCCAACTCTCATATGAAAATTCACCTTTTGATTTGACCTTGGACTTACGCTGGGAGACACATGGAGATTTCCATTTCTTTTCCTAGACTTAGACATATATTTCATGTGGCTAGTGTAGCTTTGGCATACCATGGACACGTGTATGGCCGACACTCATTTGAGGATCTGCCTTAGGGTCCCACATTAGCATTTGCACCAAGGGGACACATGGTGAGCTCAAGCTTGTTTGGGGTCTCTACTTTTGGGGACCATCTCAAAATTACACCAGCGAGACATGTGGAGGCTTCCCGGGCTCCTCTCTATACTTAATATTTTCAAGAAACTTTCTAAAGGCTTAGGACATGTGGAGGGACCGCGCCTATTTGGGGACCGACCCCTAAATTTTATTTTGAAGAAGTGCCAGGAGGACACTTAGAGGCTTCCACTCACTTTGCCCTTGCTTGGAATTTTCAATGGCCAAGGAAAACTATCTCGGACCCTAAACACATGGCACCTTCCACTAGTCCTTCAACTTTTTCAACAAAATCTACCAAACTGAAACACGTGGTGAGCCCGCACTTATTTGGGGTCTCCATTTTGGGGACCATCTCAAAGTGCGCCATTGAGACACATGGAGGCTTCCGCTGGATCCTTTTTATACTGAGACTTTTCAAAGGCCAAAAGATGATTTTCTTGGGCCCAGGGCACATGGAAGGCCCACACTTGTTTGGAAACTTGCCTCTGTACCTCACCTTTGTGGTTGTGCCAAGGAAACACGTGGACGACTCTAATCTAAAGTGAGAAGGGGCATAATTAATGGTTGGTATGCATTACATATGTTTTTCTACCATTTTTGGTCCATGACTCTTGGAGATCTGAATACGCATTGTTTTTCATCATTTTTGATAAAATTCCTTGTTGTTTTTATCTGTAAAGTGCCAAATGAATGGATTTAGAACTTAATTTGTGAGTCTAAGAATTGTTAAGGTCGATATTTTGAAGTTGGAATTTCTCAGCACTTGCAAAAACATAAATTACAAGAGAAGCCGAATGGAGGACATACTTGTAGAGGAAAGAGAAGGAAAGGATGAAATGATGGAGATTGCAGGTGAAAAGGATGAAAAATGTGTTTCCTCGAGGGAGAAAAGGATTACCTATTAGATTCAACTATACTTGAGCCTTTGAAAAATGATTAAAATGGGGATTTCTTACATGCTAGAATCAAAATGATTAGAATGACTTCCAAAAAGTTGTGGCATGACATCCTAGTCATTAGTTGAGGGTCATTAGAAGCTTTTGGATGTGAATTTTTTAAACATCACTTTCTGAGGAAAATTGGTAATAAGCAAAGGTCCCTTGAATATTCTTCTTTTTGGGGGGGAAATTTGGGATGAGTGAGCAAGAGAAATGTATAAATGCAATGAGAATACTCTTACAAAGGGTGGGGTTGAATTCTTAAGAGAAAATTTGAGAGAGCCCATCTTCCTAAGAGACCAATCCAAGAAACCTATTTATTTCTTGTGTTTTAGATTTCAATCGGGGAAAGGTTGAGACTGTTCAAAGAAAGTTTCCCCGATGAATCTAATCAATTTCAAGTTAATTTGTGTCAATCTTGGAGCAATTTATGTCTACTTTGTTTTAGGATGTTTACAAGTAGTTTTTCTTATTCCTATTGCAATCTTGTGTTAAAGTCCCTTCGAATCACACAGATCTCAACCTTCGTGATGTTTAGTGGAATTTGTAATTTAATTTCAAGAAGAGCTTTCATCCCTGTGATGAGGTAAACAATTTAAAATCACTTCATTGTCATTTGTTGATAAAGATTATTTGTAATCCTTCGAGTGTATCTTAGGAATGAGGAACCAAGGTTCTTTGATGTTTTATTGAGTCTTTAGCTCAAGCGTTCATGTTAAATTCTTGGAGATTGTGTGAAACCATGCAAATTTGGGCCTCCATTGATGCACACCTTCTGGTTGAAGGAATATTTTATCTATTCCAAAGCTTAATGTCATTTAGCTTTCCAATTGTTGTGAAGTCTCTCAAAGATCTGGTATAATCAATTTTATCCTACTTAATCTCCCACCAAAGTTATTCAAAAACCATGAATCCATCTGAACTACCCCTGTTTTCCCTATGTGTCCACAAATGTATAAATTTCTACATGCAAAATATGTAGAAGCAATCAGGATTCCATAATGTCTTTAGTAACCTTAGCCATGTCTAGGAAATATCACCATTCTTTAGAAGTGACAACTCGTGAGAGTTAAATTGTGGTGCATTGATCATATTTTCTCAGGGTCTCCTTTCAAATTTGTGTAAAGAAGGATATCTTCATTCTCCTTCACCGACAAAGGTTACAAAATGAGTCCTCTCACCTTGGTTGAAAGGCACGGCCTAAAGTAGTGAGGATAGATCAAATCCTTAATGAAGGTGCTATCCATTTCTCCGATGCCCAAGTGACAAAGAGTTAGAAAAATCCCCTCCTGGATACAAAATGACTCATAATAAGATATGTCTATCTCTTAGTGTCTTGCTAAATCTATGATGTTGATCGGTTTTCAAGGGAGAATAAATTTGGATACCAACAAGTTGGAGTGGTGTCTATAAGAGGTTTTTCATTCCTCTCAACCACCCATTTATTATGCATTGGGGTATGGGTTTGACTTTGGTGATGTGGGATGTAGAAGGAATGATGTGGACTCCTACATTGAGCCACATCATCTCCCACTCCATCTTTTCTATTTATTGGAATTTTTGGGAAGTATTGGGGGTTACTTGCTTGGTTTTGGCTCTCTCATTTTGGAATGTTTGCTTGTTGGAGTTGAATATTTCTTGGAATTGCTTGATTTTGGATGACTTCAGACTTTCTTGTAAAGTGGAGTCTTGTTATGGAAAGGTAGGGTCTTGCACCCTTGTTTTCTTGTATGTTATGTGTTGAATGGATGTGTTTTCTTGCTTGAAGTTGTTGGGTAGTTAAATGGCTTTAGGTTGTGTTGAGATAGTGAAATAGGGATGAAATATGTTGGGAGGCATAAGAGATTCTTTGGGTAAATAGGAGGGAGTTGGTTGGGATGCCCCACCTTGTTCTTTTTTTTATTTTGATCATTGTGGGAGGCATAAGAGTGAGAGGAGTGAGGGAGGCAAGAGACATATATTTATAGTTATAGGGAGGCATAAGATGTTTTGGGGTTGATTATGTTTTGTAGAAATTTTGAGGTTTGTATCTAGACCCTTGGAAGGCACAAGGATATCCCCATGTTCCTTTCTCTACTTGGCTTGTTTTAGAACAATTGTTTTCAGAAGTTGTTGTGCTTAAAAATGAGTGTTTTGTGGTTTTTTTCATGTGTGATTGTTGCTTGAGAGTAAGTGTGGAAGTATTGTATAGTTTACATCTCTTTGATCCATCCCTTATCACCTTATGGTTGGGGCTCGGGGCCGATGAGGATGATTGCTTCTACTCCTCATTGGAGTTTTGGTTGGGTGGAGAGTTTTTCCTATCCCCCATTTGTTGTTTTGATCAAGTGGAGAAAAGATGGATCCTTGTTGGATATTTGTAAACTTGGAGCACTTATAGAATACTAAGAAATCCTTCATTTAGCTTTATTTCTTATAAAACTCCCACTTAACGTGGAAGATTTATAGTATTGTTTTTGAAAGAAAAGTTGTATTGAATATTTTTATTAAGATTGTAATGCATGTGGGAAAGAAAGACAATTTTAGTGAAACAAGTTTGATATAATGAAAATGTAGTTGAAAAGGAAACAACTTGTTCACATTTTAGTTGATTTATTATCTCACATAGGTGTGTTGTTACTATTTTAAACTATGGGGAAATCTTGTTATAGTTACTCATGGGAATGGCTGCAAACTTGTATTTGGTACGAGTAAAGAAATATTTATTTCTATGGTGACACATGAAAGGCATAGGGTAGCGAAAGAAACTATATTGTTTTATCTCCTAATATTGGTTGAAAGAAAGTTTAAATCTTATATAAGTAAATTGAAAATACCTTAAATCATTGCTTGTTATTCATCTTTTCATTTGATATATTGATTTCTTAAACTCTAGTTGAGTAAAGGAACTACATAGTTGAAAAGTAAAGTTAGATCTATTGATTTTATAAATGCATTATTAAGTTAAAGTAACTTCATTTTAAATTAAATATCAAGAAAATGGTAGTGGTGGGGAAAACAAACTTATAAGCTAACACTTGGTAATATTTCTACCAAATTTAAAAGAATTTTTAAGTATGAGATTAAGCTTCATTAATATTATTAATACTATGAATATTATTAGTTACTTATAATAATATTAACATTAAAATGTTGATACTAATAATACCTTTGATATTATTATATATATATATATATATATATATATATATATATATATATATATATCTTTATATTTGAATATATGTCAACCAACAAAACAAAATTTAATAGAAAAAGAATATAAAAAAATGTGAAAACCTCGGCTAGTTTAGCCATAACTTGCATGTTTAGGTAGAAAGAAGTTGGGGGGTGTCACCGACTCCCACCCCTACCCCATTTGCTATGGGATGGGGGTGGGGCTGGTGACCCCCCCACAATATTGTTAAAACCCCCAACACTTTTAATGGCACCCAAACACTCATGCCCTTTGTTGTTTGTTTGGTACAAATCAATGGACTATGCAACCCTCACCACGAATGTGTGTGTGTGTGTGTGTGTGTGTGTGTGTGTGTGTGTTTATATATACATATATATCCTTATAAGATGGGTATATATACACCATTCTACCCCATTTCACTAAAATAGGGTAAATACCAACGTGCCCATTTGGAAAAATGCTAAAATAGTAAAATAAAGAAAATAAATAAATAAATACATTGTAAACCCTACATGAGGGTATGAATAGAATCCTTGATAAGAGGATATTTTTTTTCATCCATGAGCTTGAGCTTGCTCCCATGGTTTCCTCCTCCACCAATCTGTTTAAAAAAACAAAAAAAAACAAAAAGTCAAAAATTAAAAGAGAAAGAAGCTTTTCATAAGCAAACTTAGGGTTAGATAATTTTCCTAATCTAAGGGCTCAAAATGATTGCATCCAATGGATGAGATTCATCCCTACAAAAAGTAGGTGGGAAGTGGGTGAGAGAAGTTCAAATTTAAAATGCATGGGTAGGATCTAAGTGGGGCCACTTAAGTAAGTGTAAGGGTTGGGTGTTATTACTTTTCTAACCCAAATTTCCTATTAGAGACATTTTAATTTAATGCCAACTTTGACCCTTGTGGGTATAATAGAACTTTTTATTTAATTAAATAGACCACATTACACTTGTTTGAGAAACTATAATTAAGGTTAAATGTAAGTGTATTAAACCAATGGTAAGGGAGTCTAAGTCTTGTGTTAGACTAATTAATTTATTAGATAGTATTGAGAGATTTTATTATTTTAATAAAAGGGGATCTAAGGGGAAATTAATAATGTTAATTTAATAAAATTTTAAAATGAGAAAGTGTGACCGTAAATTTGAATCTTATTTTCATGAGTGCATTCAAATAAAAATATATTCCATAATTTTTCTAGTTTGACCTAGGTTTGTTCTTGGGTTTCATGCGGACAATTTTTGTGGGTGTTACACTTGGTATCAGAGTCATGGGTTTAAAGCTTGGACCATTGGGCACACATGAAAACACGAGACATGAACATTTAACCTAGCAAATTTTAAACCTAGAAAATAACATTGTATGATATTTGTATAATATAGCAAACTTAGAAAAATGAAATAAAACATAAGATGATGAACTAACTCTCTCCTTGGTCTGCATCGTGCATGGAAAAGACGAGGGTCATTGCACGTAGATATAGACTTTCCACCTCTAGATCAGGTTGTAGCGGCCATTTTACCTTAGATCTTTCAGACGCTTCAAGATGTTAATGACGCTTCAAGATGTTAGGAGGATGCCACTATAGATAGGATAGAGACCCATCAATTGAGGCTCATGCTTCTCCATGACAAAGATGAGGATAGGGTAGAAAATCCCACATGGAGTTAGCTAGAGAAGATTCACCTCAGAGGGGACATGGAGACAACATTTTAGGACACAAAGACAAATCTCAGAGCCATAGACTAAGGGAGGAGCATGCAGAGAGACCTAGTGGTCGACAATCATCTGTTATCAGATCATATCAGGGAGATCCTAAAGCTACACCCATCTCATTATTCTAGAGATACATGTAGCTTTTAGGCAGAGTCTTTGTTAGTGAGCTTGATTGGATGCTTCAAGCTTTGTCCATCTACTAGCAACACGAAAGCTCATGTTGCAATTCATCTTCTGAAGGATGAAGCAGGTGTTTGGTGGAGGATTGAAGAGTAGAAGCTCCACTTAGACTCAGGAAAAATTACCTAGGAGCTCTTAGAGGAGTGATTCAGGATCAAGTACTTATCCAGGTTGTTTATTTAGTAGAGGATAGATGAGGTCCATGACTTCCGTCAGGCATCCATGAATGTAGTAGAATACAAAAGTCAATTCCTGGACATACTTTAGTATGTGGACTATATGAAAGATGAGTAGGTAAGTATTCATAGGTTCATCAGGGGCCTAAATATGGTTTTGGGAGGTGCGGTACTCATTCATTGGCCATAGACCTTAGCAGAGGCCGTTGAGAAGGCCTACATTACATAGGAGACTTAGGGGAAGAATCGACAAGCCGGGGACATAGTGGGGAGCCAAATACGGTAGATGAAAGATAGTAGGTTAAGGGGATCATCTCCTCCTCGTGACGGACATGGTTATGCACGGTCATAGTTTAGACCACCATAACAACCACCTCAACTATAGCAGTAGAAGAAAACTTGTCCATCGCTCAAACCTCCATAGAGATTCGATGCTCAAAGGGGATGGAGTATGAGGCATCCCCCTAGGGGTCCCATTAGGAAAGAGGTACACCGAGAGCTCATTCAACAGGAGCTCATCAGCAGAAACCTCAACATTCCATAAGTAAATCATTAGGATCCATGGCATAGACCTCTAGAATATCGACCTGATCTCGAATCTCATCAAGAGGACCAAGTAGTTGTTATGGATGTGGCATTGTTGGACATCATTGGAGAGGGTTCAAATAGAACCCTAGTAATAAGAGTAAGCACAAATTTTAGATCCTACATTGGCAACACAGACGTATCCATCAAATCTATGATGTGGTTGAGAACCACAAGGCCGTGAACCAAAGCACTATGCTAGAGACTACAGGTAGCATTAGTGGTATTCCTACCTCTATTCTGTATGATTCTAGTTCATTTGATTATTTTATTGTACCATATTTAGTAGAGCATTGCACGTTGGTGGCGATTCGACAGGGACGTAGTTGGGACGTCGAGATGGATTCTAGAGTAAAAATATCTAGAGACTCCTTAGTTAAAGAGTGCTTAGTGGATTTGGGACCCTTCACCACTATCTCTAATATTTGTATCCTTCTGTTGGGTTCGTATGTTGTCATCTTGGACATGTACTTGTTATATGCACACAGATCTAGAGTGGATTATTACCATAAGATTATATCATGTACATATGATTTGGGGGGTTGAGTCAATGAAAGCATGAGTTAGGAGGCCCATTTCTATCCACACTATTTCCGCTATGCGATTAAGTGATGTGTGCAACAAGGTTTCCAATTGTATGCTCTCATGGTTAGTGACATATCCGAGGATGAGTCTAGCAGGTTTTCTCTTGATGACCATCACATCTTGAGATATTTTTATGATGTCTTTCCGGGAGCTACAGGTTTACCTCCCCACGTGAGATAGAATTTCACAAAGATTTGGTTCCAGGAGTAGAGCCTAACTCATGTGCACCTTATGGATGACTACCCCGAGCTCGTGAGATCAAGTTATGCAACTTAAAGGCCTTATGGAGAAAGGCCTAATCCATCCTAGTGTATCCCCTTGGGGTGCACAAGGAAAAAGGATGGATCTCACGTTTGTGTATTGATTATCGTTAGATGAACAAAGTAACGATCAAGAATTGTTACCCCCTTTTGCTCATTGATGATTTATTTAATCGGATGAAGGGGGCCACATTATATTCTGAGATAGATCTTAAGTCTCATATATCATTGAGGATCACAAAGGTAGATATTTAGAAGACAACCTTTGGTATGAGATATGGCCACTACGAGTTCACAAAGTAGTGCCTTTTGGTCCGATGAATGCCCCCACAATGTTCATGAGCTCAATGAATGGGGTATTCTAGACATTTTTGGACTGATTTGTGCTCATTTTTGTTGATGAAATTTTGATTAACTTAGGTATGCATGAGGATCATGAGAAGCACCTTCGCGGAGTAATTCTTTAGTGTCTTTGTGAGTAATAACTTTACGGGAACTTGGAGAAGTGTGTATTTTTCAGACATAGGTGCAATATTTGGGCCACATTGTTTATGGGGAAGCTATCATAGTCAGCCCTTCCAAGATTCGAACTATCATGGATTGGTCAACACCCACTAGTGTGACCAAGGTGCATAGTTTCATAGGTTTGGCAGATACTACATAAAATTTGTTCAATATTTTTCTTGGGTTACGCACCCCATCACTTCCCTTCAACAGAATTGGAAGAGGTTCCTATGGTCAAATAGATGTGAGTAGGCCTTCAAGACAATGAAGGAATGCATCACGATAGCACCTATTCTTGCATTACCAGATCATCAAGGTGAGTTCTTCATTTGTACAAATGCTTCTTAGATAAGACTAGGAGGTGTGTTGATGCAGGAGGGCTGAGTGGTTGTTTTTGAGTCTCACAAACTCAAGGATTATGAGTTCAATTATCCAACTCATGACCTTGAGCTTGTAGTAGTTATTCATACCTTGGTTTGGTGGAGACATTTCCTCCTTGGCTGAGATATTTACACTCAAGACTAATCACCCGAGTATTCACTACCTCTTCTCACAACCTAATCTCAATGCTTGTCAAAGAACATTAGATGGATTTTATTTGTGAGTATGACATGGAGATAGATCATGTCAAGGGGAAGAATAACGGGGTTGAAAAAGCCCGAATAGGCAGAGACATGTGATTATGGCTACTTTAGTGGGCACCGATTTACGGAGAAGGATTTTCTATCATCTTCCTCACGATAGCTTCGCCTTACACCATATCAAAGATTGAGTCTCAGAGGCCCCTTGAGGGGAGATTTGAGGGATTTTCATTATAAGAAGATGTTATTCTTATAAATACGTTTTAGATATAAGTTCATATGGATGGAGGTTTGAAATAGGATATTTTGACAAAGACTCATCATGCATCTTATTCAGCCTATCCTAGGGTAAAGAAGATGGATTCCACCTTGAGAACATAGCTCGCTTTTGCTACGTTGTTTAGAGTGTGAGAAGGTGAAGGCTGAGAATTAACATCAACTTGCCTTCTCTTCCCTCACATTATACCCGAGTGAAAATGGAACACCATTTCAATAGATTTCATAATTGGGTTACCGACATCAAGATAACACCATGACGCCATCATGGTCACAAGTGGATAAATTGATGAAAGTGGCCAACTTTTCTCGATGAAGACCACCTACACATATAATGCAATGGAATGAGTATACCTTGATGAGATTGTTAGATTACATGGGATTTTGTTGAAGATCATTTACAACCACGATCCCTTGTACACTTGTCAATTCTAGACTACCATACAAGATGCTCCGGGATGAAGATCAACTTCACTACAATGTATCACCCTAAGATAGATGGATAGAAGGAGTGGGTGAATTAGATCTTGGAGGAAATCTTACGATGTATTTCATGGATCATCGGTCGAGGTGGGAGAACTACTTGTATTTGGTGGAGTTTTCCTACAATAATAGTTTTCGAGTTCGATAGGCATGGCTCATTTTCAGAAATTGTATGGTAGAGAGTGCAGAACACCATTGAGTTGGGACAGATTGGAGGACACGAGTTTCTCTTGGGCTAGCTTTACTAATGGATATGATGCAACAAGTTGTTATGATCAGGTAGACATAACAAGAGACTCATGACAGCACAAGAAGTATGCGGATCAACATAGACAGATCAAAGTTATGAGGTTGGCACAAAGGTGTTTCTTCATGTCAGGCCCCATAAGAGACCTATACATCATGGAAAAGGCTCTAAGATTTCCCCTAGATTTGTGTGTCCTTTTGAGATCTTGGAGCATATATTTCCTTTGGCCTATTGTCTAGTATTGTCACCTAGTTTGTCTCACATCCATGATGTATTTCATGTTTCTATACTTAGGAGATACATTGTAGGTCCTTTTAGTGTATTAGATTAGACCTCATTACAGTGAAAGATAAGGGGTGGGTGATAGTGGAGCCCATACATATTATAGAGCGTAGGACTCTAGGATTTCGAGAGAGAGATTGACCAGGTTCGAGTCTAGTGGTACAGGTATGATGAGACTGCTACTACATGGGAGGATGTTACATTTCTACGAGTCCAGTTTCCACACCTATTTCAGTAACTTCCAAAAGTAACTCGATTCTAAGGGTAGGGGATGTAGTGCCCACTTCCCTTCAACACTTATTATATTTTGATTTTGATTACTGTTGACTATATACATGGATATTATTGTATCATTTTGGCTTAGCATGATGTTAGATGATAGAGATACTTTGACTATTGATGGATTTCGATTCATAGTATGATTTGTGTGGATTCTTAGAGAGACATTTTATATTGATGATGATGTGTTGTTGACATATTTATATATTTTGACATTCGACATTCTCATCATATTGAGTAGGTTTTAGCAGTTGAACTAATCTTGTGATCTTTTTGGTATTGAAGAGAACTTTTAAATAATAGCATTGTTGGTTTGGATGATGATTCAATTTATATATGGATGAGTATTGATTTGTATCAGTATATTTTATCTTGGATGTTTTGATATGGCCATGAGGTTGAAGGAGGTATTGTGTGTTTTATAGGTAATTATATCACAACAATCAAAAGGGGATTGGAGACCAACCACATCAGAATATTGGATGGATACAACAATGGTCACCATGACAACTTGTGTAGTGTTGTTGTTTTATTATTAGTTGTTAAGGGATCCCCATGGGGGGATGACCTCCAATTGTGACCAAGGGTTTGTGTGTAGTTCTTTTCCTTTATTTTATTTAATTTTGGTGTATGTGATTTAATTTGTGATGTAATTCCCTTTATCATTAATTGGTTTATGTGTCTTAATTAAGTGAACTAATCATGTTATTAAGCTAATTATGGATGTGAAAAAAGGATTCATTTATTAGAGTAGTTAGGTCTTTTTTTCTTGTGTTTATTAGTTGAGTGTATGTGATTTTGAGTGTTGTACACTCCACCCCTTGGGAAACTAGGATTTGGGCTAAAGGGCCATTTTTGAGGCTTGTGGGACAGGTTAAACTTGTCCCACACCTCTTAATTTCTTATACCAACCCTACCTATGGGTTGGGGGGTCAAAAATAGACCCCATTATGTGTTTTGGAAGGGAAAATGTGAGATTTAATTGCACTTTCTTATGTGTTTAAATTGTTTCCTTAAGGGGTTAGGGTTGGAGTGGTGTGTGTAAGAGGTTTTCATTCCTCTCAACCACCCATTTATTATTCCTTGGGGTATGGGTTTTACTTTGGTTATGTGGGATGGAGAAGGAATGATGTGGCATCCTACATGGAGCCACATCATCTCCTTCTCCCTCTTTTCTATTTATCTAAATTTTTTGGAAGTATTGGGGGTTACTTTCTTGGTTTTGGCTCTCTCATTTTAGAATGCTTGCTTGTTGGAGTTGAAGATTGCTTGGAATTTCTTGAGTTTGGAGGACTTTGGGACTTTCTTGTAAAGTGGAGTCTTGCTATGGCAAGGTAGGGTCTTGCACCCTTGTTTTATTCTTTGTTTTCTTGTATGTTATGTGTTGAATGGATGTTTTTTCTTGCTTGAAGTTGTTGGGTAGTGAAATGGCTTTAGGTTGTGTTGAGATAGTGAAATGGGGATGAAATATGTTGGGAGGCATAAGATATTATTTGGGTATTTAGGAGGGAGTGGGTTGGGATGCCCCACCTTGTTCTTATTTTGTTATTTTGATCATTATTGGAGCCATAAGAGAGAGGGAGGCATAAGAGTGAGGGAGGCATAAGAGACATATATTTATAGTTGTAGGGAGGCATAAAATATTTTTGGTTTTATTATGTTTTGGAGGATATTTGACGTTGGCATCCAAACCCTTGGGAGGCACAAGGGTATCCCCATATACATTTCTAT